>VZRI01004385.1:27371-154280 GCA_013397515.1 Upupa epops
GGGTGATCCTGCTGTGGCAGGGGGATTGGACTGGATGATCTTTTGAGGTCTCTTCTGATCCCTGATGATTCTATGATTTCCTCTAGTCTTCCTGATTCTGTGATCCCAGGAGTTTGACTGGCACTGAGCTCAGCCCAGAGTGTGCAAGGTGTTGATGCTTTGGAGCGCAAACCTGCAGTTCTGCTGTGCTCCGTCTGCGCTGTCTTCTACTGCACTGGGCTGTGTTTCTGGGTTCCCCTTAGCCTCATGATTATTGTGACAGGACGTTGCCTTTTCTGTTCCAATGCTGGAATAGATTCAAAGCCTTTCTTTACACACCATGTAGACTGGAAGCTGCATATGCTGTTGCTGTGTTTGTTAATTCACTGCGATGCCAGGAACTTGCCTTACTCTGCAAAAGGCTCTTCCGAACTGGAACAAAACCTTTGTGGAAGTCAAATACAAAGCAGGTGAAATTTAAACAGCAGAGAGGTAAAAAAGATCTGTCTGGTGTGTAGAAATGACAATTACCCAGGGAAACGTACACTTTCACATACTGCTAACTCTGCTTTTACTCCCTCAGAGACTAGATATTTGCTGTCAACTTGGAGTTATTTTGTTTGAAGTTTGCAGAACCTGAATGGTGCCATAACTTTTATCTCCACTATTTGAATGTCATCTCACCTACTGCTTGTTTAATTCTATTTCCAATTCTCTGACCATCCCTCACCTCCCTGCTTTCTTGCCAGGCAGCACTGCATGACTCTTACACTTCCTTTCTTTAAGTCACTGTAGCTCAGTTCTCAGCCAGGCTTTGCAGTGTTAGACAGGAAATCTTCTGGCAAAAGTGTAACTGCAAAAGCTGCAGTTTGGAAGCAGATGTGGCTCCTCTCCATGGAAAGGATGTGCTGCAGTGAAACCTAGACAGAGATGTTATGTAGGTGCTGATAGCGATGAGGGTACTAGGAGGTGAATTTGTTTTGCTTCCTTACAGAAGGCTTCATGGGCTTGTTTGTCCTTGCCTTGCAAACAGCGATTTCTAGAGCTACCAGAGAAATAAACATTTCAAGCACAGGGAGGGCTGTGCAGCACAGAAATGTTAATGTAGGTAGCACAGTGGAGGTGCAGGGCAGAAACTTTTATCCCTCTGGAAAACTACAGCATGGCAAGGGCTGGGTAAAGTCCTTGAAGGCTTCTTGTGTTTTTCTTTCCCATGTTGGCTGTAGAAGGCATTCTGTGATAACACCTTCACGGACGGAGGAAATCTCATAGTGTAGATAAGAGTGTCTGGGAGGGAGAGAAAAGGGATATAAATGAGTAAGAAGTTATTCTTAGGATTTTTCCCTAAGGGAGTGTCTGCAGCAGTTTCTGAAACAGAACTTTCTGCTTTTTCTTATCAGTCCTGGGGCTCTCTGAGGCAGTGGGGGTGGAAGGGGAGGCTGGAAGTGACTGTCTCCTTGAGTAGCAAAACAGGAGAGAATGGGAGACTGGCGTTGGGGATCTCATTGGAAACAGAAAACACAAGTTTGCTTGGTAACAGCAGAAATCTGTTTTAATCCTGTAGAACAAAGGCAAAGGAGCAGCACCCTGAATTCCATATGAGGATTTGATGGCAGTTACTTTTGCAGGCAGAAGTTTGAGATGGTGTAAGAATAACAGAATCCCAAAATGACTGAGGCTGGAAAAGCCCTCTGAGCTCATCCAGCCCAGCCCAGCCCCTAACACCATCATAGCGGCCAGACCAGGGCACTAAGGGCCACAGCCAGACTGTCCTTCCATCACCTGCAGTGATGGGGACTCCATCACTGCCCTGGGCAGTCCATTCCAGGCTCTGAGCACCTTTTCCATGAGGAAGGGCTTCCTAACATCCAACTTAACCTTCCCCTGGCAGCATCAGGCCCTGCCCTCTCATCCTGGTGCTGGCTGCCTGGGAGAGGAGCCCTACCCTCACCTGACTACAACCACCCTTCAGGGAGTTGTAGAGAGGGAGAAGGTCGCCCCCCAGTCTCTTCTTCTCCAGGCTACACACCCCCAGCTCCCTCAGCTCCTCCCCATCAGCCCTTCCCTTCAGTCCTTTCCCCAGCCTCATTGCTCCTCTGGACCTGCTCCAGCCCCTTAATCTCTTTCTTGAAGTGAGGGGCTGAATACTGCCCTCAGTATTTGAGGGGAGGCCTCACCAATGCCCAGTACAGGGGGAGAATTCCATCCCTAGTTCTGCTGGCCACACTATTGCTGATACGTGCCAAGATGCCAATGTCCTTCTGGGCCACCTGGCCATCCTGCTGGCTCCTGTTCATCTGGTTCACGTTCAGTACTACCAGGTCCCTCTCTGCCAACTACTCTCCAGCCACTCATCCACCAGTCTGTAGCTCTGCCACTTTGAAAATGGTTCCATTGGTGTTGTCTTGGAAATAACAACATGTAGACCTGACAGTTTTATTTCTGCCTGGTGTTTTAACTTAAAGATGGGTTCCTGCTGTTTTTATCTTTAGAAACTGCCCTGTCTCCATTTATTTATTTATTTGTAGTTAGCCAGTTCGTGTATGAAATTGAAATCTGTACAAATAGCAGTTAATTACAGTTGATTCACAGTGAGGCCTCAAATTGGTCATGAGCTCTGAGAATCAGTAAATCTGGTTTGTTGAGCCTGAAGTTTGTTCTGAGATGTTTCCTCCTCCTGGCTGCTCTTCTTCCATTTGTTTCTTGTCTGCCGTGGGTTCTCTCTGCTGGACATTGTAGTGCCAAACCTTCTTGTAAAGCAAAATAAAAAGTGTTTAAACTGTTGGGTCTTCTGAACACCGGAGGCTGCGATCTTCTCTTCACTCCATGTATTGATTTGAGACCAGCTGCAGTTCTTCCTAAATGTTATCACGTAAGCTTCCCAAGGGGAAGACATGCTCTGAGCTACCACAGGAAACAGCTGATACTCAATTTACTTCATTGCTTTCCTTTTCCCCCCTGGACTTGCATTTTGGACGCTGACTTTCAAAGGACATTTCTTCTCCATCCAGTTTGGACTGAGCTGCCTTGGTGAGTCAGCAGGATCCAGTTAACCCTCTCCCTGCACGGTTAATGCCAGTTCCGAGGGCACTGGGGTTTGGCTTGGAGGTGATTTTGTTTGTGTGTCCTTGGCTTCTTGTTGGACTTCACGGGAATTGCTGCTTTATGCCAGTGATTTTTAATTATTGTAAATGCTGGTGAATGAATTAGAGCAACTTCACCAGTGACCTTGAGCAGAAGTTACTTCCAGCAGTGTATCTGCTGCTTTTATGTGCTGATTTAATTAACGCTGCACTCTTCCTTGGGCTCAGCCATCCTGCATCAGTTCCTGTTTCACACAGCTGCGTTTATGGACTGTATGGGAACTAGCTCTCATTGTAATCAAATGCAAGAATAGGTATCCATCAGCTTTATTTTTGAGCATTATTGTAGTAGGTGCTTGTGTTTTTATTGGCAGATGATAAAAAGGAACAGGCAGGGTAGGGATAAACCAGAGAAGAAGTTTTGAAAGCAGCTGCACTTTGACAAGAGCTGTGTGCTCTTTATTCATCAGTTTCTGGCCATCTCTATCTGCACTGAAAGTAAAAGTGCTTTGTTATTTGTTCTGAGAGCTCTGTAAACCAAACTGTCTCCTCTTCCTGTTCTCCTCTGTGTTACTAAGTCCAGTTTCTGCACAGTCATTGGTTACAAGAGTCCTTGAGCCAGCCTGTGTGTGCCGGTGAGCCTGAGACGGTGAAAGCTGTCCCCAGTGAGTGCCGTTACTCCTGTGAGTTAGCTGTTGGGGAGTAACTGGAGTAAGTATATAGCTCTGGTGACCTGGTTTTGTCACTAAAGTGATGATGAGTATCTGACTTTGTGCAGCTCCAAAGACTTTGTGTCAGGTTATTTTTCAGGGCAAAGCCATGGTTTGAAAATTGTCCATCACAGCATCACAGAATGTTAGGGGTTGGAAAGGACCTCGAAAGATCATCCAGTTCGGTCCCTCTGCCAGAGCAGGATTCCCTACATCCAGTCACACAGGACTAGTCCAGGCAGATTTTAAATATCTCCACATAATGAGACTCCACAACTCTCCTGTGCAGCCCCTTCTAGTGCTTGTCACCCTCACTGGGAAGAAGTTTCTTTTCATCTTTATGTGAATCATCTTCTGTTTCAACTGACACCCGTTGCCCCTTGTCCTGTCATTGGATGCCGATGAGCAGAGCCTGGCTCCTTCCTTCTGACACCTGCCCTTTCCATATTGATCAGCATTCATGGGGTCACCCCTCAGGCTTCTTTTTTCCAAGCTCAAGAGACCCAGCTCCCTTAGCCTTTCCTCATCAGGGAGATGCTCCACTCCCTTCATCGTCAGCTCTGTGCTGGACTCTCTCAAGGAATTCCATGTCCTTCTGGAATTGAGGGGCCAAGAACTGGGCACAATATTCTACATGTCGTCTCACCAGGGCAGAGTAGAATGGGAGAAGAATCCTTCCTAAGCAATACTTTGTAATAGGCTTCAGATGCATGTACAGACCCCGAGGATGCCCCATATCTTAGTCAGCCTTCAGCTGCCATCTGTCTGAGGCATGAGGCCTTGAGCATCCTGGCTGTGGGGAAGGTTGAAGTGCTTCCCATTGCGATCACCTTAAGAACTTGTGGTTTAGACTTGCACACATGTGGCTGGCGGTACATTGTTGTGTATCGCAGTTACAGGTTGGGCTATCAGGTGAGTGCAGTCTACCTTTACATGCTTTTGGGAAATCTGCATCAAGAAAGGTAAAACACTAGAGCACTGAGGCTGTTCTGCTTCATTAAAAACTCCCCAGCTGCTCAGTGTGTTTATTCACCCTTGGCTGACATCTCTGCAAAGGGAGAACGTTTCACACAGTCCACAGGATGATGGAGCAGTAGTTCCTAACCAGTTCTGGCTCACCCTGCCATGGCCTCTGCTTGCTATCATGGTTCGCCTCATCTTTCTAGTGGGGCTGTTCTGGCCTCCAGTTGATCATGACCTCACAAAGTTTGGAGAGAAAGAGGAAGGCTTGAACCGCTGAAGTCTCCTTGCCATAAGGACCGGTTGGCATGATGGGATGGTGGATGATGTCATTCTGCTTTTGCTTCAGATAAGATCGACAACTATTTCCTATCCTCAAATAGTCCGGTCTGGGCCTTTTCATTGTCACTTGTGGATTGTACAGCTGTGGTTTGCAGGATCTCTGAGGCCACAAAAGCAATTAGTACGTTTTAGATTTACATTTCTAGCTGGGTTCAGCCTCTGTGGGGTTCTCTCAGTCCAGCAGGACCATAGAGGTGTGGGGTTGGGCTTTGCAGGGGCTGTCTGTGTTTATCTCACTGTAAACCCACAGGCAGTTCTCGGTGAGTTTGGGAAGGGGCTGCTTTGTGGTCCTAGTTAGCCTGCTTTTCGGCAAGAGGAGAGCAAGAATTGTGCTCGTTTACCTAATGGTCGGTCAAGAGGACAGTCCTGCAAATCATCTCTCATTGTAGTCCATTCTGTCTGGAAAATTTTGTAGGAGATTGTGTCCAGCTTTTTCTTCATCTTTTCTGATTCCTGATGCTGTTCTTTGAACTTCTGACGCTGTCAGCCACAGAGACATTTTGTGGAGAATATCATCTGGGGAAAGAACACTGGATGGAAGCAACTTGTGCAAAAGAAATAGTCCCTGTAAAAGGAAACCATTCATGGCTTTTAGCTCTTTAAAAACCCATCTTAACACTCCTGCTGGGTTCCTTTCACAGCTAACTAATGCAGGGTATTAGTCAGCATCATCTAATTAGGCAGCAGCAAAGCAAAAATTCTGTATAACCAACTCTGCCCTGATTCAGTTTCCATTCATAGGACTGGCCCATTGAAACCAGGCGCAACAAGGACATCTCATTGCTGGGGCTTGAAATGTCAGAGCCAGTGTGAGATGAGGCATACTGAAATGAGTTCTTCACCTAAGGAGGAAATTCAAGGTCAGCCTGTGCAGTTGCTAGAGCAGAACAGCCTTCTTTGCTCTGTGTGAGCCTGCAGGTAGCAGGGTTACCTTCTGCTTAACTAATGGCTCTGGGGATTGGAGAGCTTCAGTTCCACTTCATCCTGCAAAGTTGTTGGGGAGCCTTTCCTTCCCATTTCTGTAAGTCTAGGCTGCTTTAGTGTCCATGTTGGATTGTCTTGTGATGCAGCTACCTGGATACCCTTAAAAAACACTGCAAAAAAGAGCTTAGCAGCAGCACCTGGCAGGCCTGAAAGAGGAGAGCATGTCCCAGATTCTCCTCCTAGGGTAGGCAGGTGGTGGGGGTCTCAGCATCCCAGAAAACCATCTCCCAGTATAACTCACAGGGGGAATGGCTCCTGCTGAGGTTTGTCTTGGCTCTTCCCTTCTCAGCAGCTCTTCAGCACATACTTAGCTGCACCTTGACCTGTGTGTGCTGTGCTCAACAGCTTTCTCTGGATCGTAGGAATGCTGACGCTTCATTTCAGCTTTGCCTATGAGGGAGGACAAGCTGGATTTCGCTTTTCACAGTGGTTCGCAGATTACTTACAGCTGAGGAATTTGGGAAGAACAACTCGGCCTGTTCCGAGTAGAGATTATTCCTGTGAAGTGTTGCCAGTCAGGGCATTAGGTCTGTGCAGAGGAAGAAAGGGATCTTTCTGTATCGAGCTCCACAACAAGCAGCAAAACCAACATGGTTTTTCTTAATAGGACCAATGGATTTTTAGTGCCTTGCAGTTGACGCTGTGTGTTTGTAAATGAAGGATATTGCTGTAGGTGATGGATCAGCTACAATGAACTGAAATAGCTGGGATGTGAAAGGGCAGGAGAAGAGTTTTACGCTTTATTCTTTCAGAGCTGCTTACTACTTCTAGTGGAAAATGATGTCAAATTTTATCAAATCCAAAGTTTATCCATTCAGTCCTATTCCTGGGGTTGATAGGGAATTGGTCAGTTGCTCCTGAGCAGCTTGGACTTTTGGTGACTCCTCATTGTAGGTCCTCAAGGCTGAGCCCAACAGCAGCAAGATCTGAAGAAGTGGGATGAATCTGATGCCTTTGTACCTTTAGGCAGTGTAGAAAGACTGAACATCAAGTTACTTTTCCCTGCCTCCCACACCCCCCCCAGGAATACCATCTGCAAAATACTTCTCTTTTACAGTCTGCAGAGTAGCAGAGTAGATTAGAGCCTGTTTTTACCAGACTTCAGACAAGAGACCTCTGGGGATGTGTCTGCCTAAGTCTCCAGTCAAGCTTCACTGCCGTAGTCTTTATTTTTCTGATTTTAAAGCAATGTCCTCAATATAGCAATAAAAGCAACATAACAATTCACTTCAGGGACTACCGTAAAACCCCCACCTGTTTAACTTGTCTGACCGATGCAGCCACCTTAGAGGTGATGTTCTGTATGCAGATGAGGGTTTGGATCCTCCTCAGTGCTGCTGGTGCAGTGCTTGGCGTAGGGCAATGTCATGTGGAATCATAGTGACAGACTGCTCTAGCGGTTCCCCTCTGCTCACCTGAGACCCTCACCTCGTCTGTTGAGTGCTCTGAACCTTGGATATTAGATTACTTTTGCAGTCCCGTCAGTGTTTCAGGATGAGCATTAGTGAGAGATCCTATTTTCACACTGTCTGTACTTTGTTGTTGTTTTAGTTTTAAGAGAAGGTGCAGGAGGCTCGTTGTTTGGGGGAATTCTGGGGTGAGTCACGTCTGTATAAATAGAACTGCTGAGCGTGTCGGATAAGCTGCCGTTTCAGAGGACAGAAGTGCTTCAGAGGAAGGGAAGCTGCCTTGTTAAAATGATCACAGAATTGTGAATGCCTGTCCTTTAGGGCTGCTGCCAAGGGTACCTGCCTCATTAGTTTTTTTTCCTTCCCCCTGGCCCTTCTTCGAGTGCAACTTCATTTTCAATTGTAATAAATGCATGTCTTCCACCACTGGAGTTCCAGCAGAAAACAGAAGGGCTGGAGGCAGCTGCCATCCAGATGTGGGTGCTGCACACATGCTCTGCTATGCTGGCATGTTTTGCTCCCATCAGAGCTGCTCTTCGCTCATGATAAATTCGAGATCCCGTGGTTTTATTTTCTCTGGAGTTGCTGTTAGCTCAAGCAGCCACCTGGAAGTATCTGGAGCCACTTCCCCCGGGGGTTGTTTGAGAAGAGAGAGGTTCTTTGAAACTAAAGTTTGGGGTACTGGGAAGAGCTCAGCTTTCCCTTAGACTTTTCCAAACCAGAGGAAGCCCGTAGTTGTCATTATGAAACCAAATCTTCCCCAATAATTAGGCTGTGGGCTCCTGGGTGTAGGGTAGTAGAGCCATGGGATCTTGCCAGGTGAAATCCTGTGGTGATGGAATCTGGATGATTCTGGATGCAGTGCTTAGGTTTTTGTGTTCTCTTTTACTCTGTCAGTTTATTTCAGCACCTGCAAAGCAAGATCAAATTTAACTGAATCCATTGAATCTGAACTGGGCCAGAATTCAGTCAAAAGGCAGATGTCCATCCATCAGAACCCCAGAGAGCCATGGCCACTCCTGTGGTTTGATGCTGCATCAAATCTAATGTAGCTGTAGGTTGCTTCTTCTTTCCCAGCTGTCTTCCTGCCATCCATATCCCGGGCTGGGTGAATTGTTAACAGTCCTGGAGGAGCAGTGAGCATGTTTGCCTCCATGATCTGATCAGGGGAGCAGGGAGATTGTTGCCTTTGACTCCTTTTCAAAAGAAGAGAAGCCTGCCTGGCTCTTGCTGGGGTCCCTTTGTTTTTTAAGTAGGCCAGCACTAAGAGTGACAGTTAAGATTCCAGAAATTTCTTTTGATTAGTTGCAAGAAGAACTGAGCACAGAGGAGGAAGCAGAGTAACCTGGGCTGTTGAAAATGCTGGAAAATACTGGGATGATGTGTCTGTGTACTCAGATAGCACATAACGCAGGAACTCACGACTCCAAAGCAAAGATGAAAATGAAATTGCAGGCTCTCAGTAATGAGCAGTGGGGTTGTTCTGGTTTAACTTTATTGGATTTGGGTTTTTTTTCCCTTGGCTCATGTTACCAAGGCGTTTTTTAGGCTCTTGTTTGTTGTCAGTGTTTGTTTCACCAACCCTTCCGTAAGGACTGACTGGAGCAAGAGCAGTGTCTTCCTTCTGTGAATTCTTGGAGATTGCTATTTTAAATCAAGTGTTCCACTCCCTTTTTCTTGTTCCTCTGGTTTTGTTTATTTTCTGTAGGAGGGTATTGATAGTTGATGATAGAAATACATGGAATTTTACCAAAAAGAATTAGGAAAGTGAGTAAGTTTAGCATGAAAATGGGATCCAGTGCTAGGACAAGGGGAAATGGTTTGAAACTGTGAAGGAGAGGAGGTTCAGGCTGGATCTGAGGAAGAAGCTCTTCAGTGCACAGGTGGAGAGACTCTGGAATCAATTGCCTGCAGAGGCTGTGACTGCATCCTCCCTGGAGGTGTTCAAGGCCAGGTTGGATGAGGCCTTGAGCAACCAAGTCTGGTGGAGAGGAATCGCTGCCTCTGGCAAGGATTGGGGTCAGTGAGCTCTACAGTCCCTTCCGACCTCAGCCAGTCTGGGATTTTGTGAAACCTAAAGAGGCTGATTTATGTGGTAGCAGTAACTTGTGGAGGAGCAGAGCAGAAGGTTGATTTGTTTGACTGTGACTGATTAGATATAAAAATATTCTCCAGCCCGTTTCAGTGCCTTGTAGTCCTCACAGACCCAGCCCACCTTAAAGGGCAGCATTAAGTAGTGATTCACTTGGCAGGAAATCTGTAAAGGTTTTAGTATGACAACAAATCTGTGGATAAACTGGTGATTATTCTTTGTTCTCTGCAGAAATCCAGTCACGTCAGGGATAACATTTGCATTGCTCTGCCTGAAAAGCTCCAGTGAGCAGTCCTGTGCCAGCAGCATGGGGTCTGGAGAGTGAATGAAACCACCGAGGCTGATGGATCCCTGTAGCTCATGTGCAGAGTGTTTTGTGCGTCTCTTTGTGCATCTTCTGCCTGAACAGAAACGCTGCCTGGCACAACTGGGTGACAAAGGTTTCCTTGCCCATTCCAAGAATGTGGAGCCTTCATTGTGAGCTGAAAGGTGCCTGTATGCATTGTTCTAGCAGGCACTGATGCCCAAACTCCAATGAAAGAACTTTCTTCCCATCTCTGCAGTGGTGTCAGACGCGGGGTTTGTTGCGCTGGGAATGTTCCTGGGGATGATGCTGTTAGAGACAGGTTGTACAGCATCAGATCTGCTGTGCACAGCGTAGATCAGGAGTGTTTGTAGCCATTTTCTTCCACTGTACTTCCTTTGGAAGCAAATCTTGGGAAATTATTGGGTGCTGGGGTGCTAGGATTGAGATTCCTCAGATCGCTGCTGCTTGTTTGAAACTTCTGCTCAGAGATTGACTGAGAACTGTTATGGTTTGCCCCTGGTTTGCCCAGAATTGATGTCACCTCTTCAAAATTGTGTTTTAAAGTTGAAAGCTAAGTTCTGTTCCTACATGATGCTTTGGTTTCTGTTTGTAGGTTCTGTTTGTAGGTTCCATGAATTAAGGTGGTTCAGCAGGTCCAGGCTTTTTCTGAAGAGTCTGCTCCACACTGAGAGTCAGGATTTTTCTTACATCTCTGGCTTCCACTGTAGTTTGGTTTGGGTTTTGGGTTGGTTTCCATTCTCACCAAACTCCACTGTTCTGTGGCGTTTGGCAGGTTACCTTGTCCCAGGGGCAGCGAGAAAGCCTTGCAAGAAGATGCTTTCAATCGTCACTAAAACCACTTGCAATAAAGCTATTAATAATCTGCGAAGCACTTGCCTTGAACAACTGTCACCTTCAGTGCTCATTTTTCTAGTGAAAAGGCATTTCAAGTCCATTTAATTTTCATAATCTTCATTTAAATGCAGTCCCTGGTTACACAAGTGATCACTAGGTACCCAGTTTACTGGTACTGGAGTGCTGAGTGTTTGGTGTTAGTGGAATTTGAGTTAAATCAGCCACAAGTTGTCCTGTTTGATCTGTAGAGGCCTCTCTGCAGGCTCTTTGAAGATGCAAGGTTATGGAGATAGTCCTGACCTAACTTGCAAATACCAGACCTACCTAAGCTGAGTTTGCCTGTTTCAAGCCAATCCATAAACAAGGTCTGATTGTCTGGAGAGCTTCTAGTGCCCATTGGGAGCCTGAGAAGCAGTTCCAGGCAGAACTGGTGCAGTATATCAGTAGAGCTCACAATTATTTCAGAGTTTCTTGATTTCTGGGAACTTTTTAAAAAAACCTCTTACAATAGGAACAGCCTTCTGAAAAGCTTTGGTGTTTCCCAGGTAATAAAATATGGGGTGCACAGGAAAGACTATCACTACCCCTGCTGTGAAATCAAGCCCCTTTGCAGAGGCATTGTCTCTGGCACCAGCATTTCCCTTTTGAGGAAAGACTGAGGGAGCTGGGTCTGTTGGAGAAAAAGGAGACTGAGGGATGACTTCATTAATGTTGGTAAAATGGAAAGGGCAAGTGTCAGGATGAAGGAGCCAGGCTCTGCTAATGGGCACCCAATCTAGGACAAGGGGCACTGGGTGTCAGCTGGAACAGAGGAGATTCCACATAAAGATGAGAAGAAACTTCTTCCTGGTGAGGTTGATAGAGCACTGGAAGGGGCTGCCTAGGGGGTTTGTAGAGTCTCATTCTCCGGAGCTATTTCAAACCTGCCTGAATTGTTCCTGTGCAACTGGATGTAGGGGATTCTGCTGTGGCAGGGACATTGGACTGGATGATCTTTTGAGGTCCCTTCCAATCCCTGACACTCTGTGATGCTGTGATAGGAGATACAGAGCTTTCAACCAGAGCCAGCCTTTGGGACAAAATGCTGGGGCAGCTCTTTGCACTGGAGGAGCTTCTGGCCTCTTTGGTGGTGGTGGAATTGTATAGTAATTACACTCGACCCTCCAAATCAGTTCCATCAGTTTTTCCTACAACGGGCACAGAAGGAACACGGGAGTGCTCTCCTCAGAGGTTTTGTTGTCTGGTTGCTCAGTTTGCTACAAAAAGGTCAATCTGCACACTCAGAATTTACGATTTCTTCATTTTTATGGGTCGGGGGAGAAGACGTTCTTTGTCAGGTACTTTTGTTTCTATTCCAGGAGCAGTCTCCAAATCCTTATTGAGGCAGAGGTGAACTCTTTTTATAAAGATACTCTTCTGTAAATATTGATTATGAGAACTTTACTGCACCAAATTATAGCCTGCCTGTGCCAGGGCATGATTCACCTCCTGCTGCATGGTGGTTGTCACCCAGTAGTCTGGCACTCATGTTGCTTTTTATAGCTTTGACTTCAATACAGAGATTTTTTTCCTTTTTCTCCTCCGTTCCTCTCACAGAAATTCTGAGTCCCAAGACAGCTTAAAAGCCTCCCTGTGGGTTGGTGCAGCTTCAAAATGACAGCTTGTTCCTCCTGGAATGAAGTTGGGGGTGGTGGGTCTGAATATTCACCTGTGTGATGGGACAAACAGGCCCTCCAAATGACTCTCAGTTGTTGGTGCCCCTTGTATTCCCCTGGAATACAGCTTGGTTCTGAATCACAGGATCTCTTTTGTTGGAAGGAACCTTTATGATCATTGAGTCCAACCTTTGGCCCAGCACTGGGGACTCCCAGTGACCCTTTCAGTGAATAAATTCTTCCCAAAGAAATTCAAGAAGTTGACCCATCTGGTGCCACTTGCAGTCATTTCCTCTGTCCTATCATTTGCCACCAGGGAGAAGAGGTTGTCCCCATCCTTGTTCCAGCCTCTGATCAGGTAGTCAAAGAGAGTGGGAAATGCTCCCCTTAACCTCCTTTTCTTCAGGCTAAACCTCTCCACGACTTGTGCTCCAGACCCATCCTGGCTGTGACCCTGCGTGGACACTGTGGGGAACCACGTTCTGCTCATGTTAACAAGTGCTGCTGCTCAGCACCTCCTGAACAGCAGTTAGGATTTGGATACTGTCGCTCTGGTCTCCAGTTTGTGTTTTATTGTAGTTACCAGTTGTTTTGTGGAAATTTCTGAATGGTCCCATGTGGAGATGGGAGAGACCAGCTCCGTTTGCCTTTTCACTGCAGGTTTTACACCTCTTATGCTCGTTACGTTCTCAAAACTTAATGAGGAAGCAACTTCTTAGCCCAGTGGGGCCCATCTCAGAGTTTAAATCTTTACTGCTGTGATTTCAGTGATGGTTGCTCTGTGGCCAGGGGCATTAAAGCACAAACCATTGCTGGCTGTGCTCTCCCAACTCTCCAGGATGAATTACCCTGGAACTACTGCCAGGATGGAATTTATTTGTTCTTTCAGGGAAACGTTGGGAACATCTTACAGCTCATTTTTCTAGTCTCCGGGTCTAACAACTTCTCATATTCCCTCTCCCACCAAACCAGTACCCTGGGGGCGGTAGGTGTTGATGTTGGGGCAGCAGCGTTGTTTTGCTGAGTGTCCTTTTCCTCTGCAGCATTCTGTTTTCTGACTTCTTGGGTGTCATTTTCCATGCAAAACTAATGAAAAAACTGCTGAAAGATTCCCCAACCTCTTTCTCAATCTTCTTTTATTTTCTTTTGGTGCGTCTTAGGTTTATTAGAGTTTTAAACACTTAGATTGTACCCACAAGGAACGCAATTAACCAGAATCGGAGCATCAATGGGTTGTAATGAGAGGAAATTAGATCTGTCTTTCATGTTCTTTTCTTTTTCTTTGGAGAAAAAAAAACAGGGGAAAAAAAAAGTGTGAACGGTGCCTTCAGGTTCCAAACAGCCGTTTTATTCCCATTTAACTGAGCTCTGTGATAAAAAGCTTTTGGTTGCGTTGAAAAAGGACAGCCTAGCAGCTGCTCTTTGAGAAGATACAGGATGGCTTTAAAACAGAGACCCTGTTTGTCCAGCTTTGAACAAAAGCAGTGATTTTTCATGAGAAGATCAGAACGATGAATATTGAGTTGTATTTGTGTCGTGTTCTCTCAGTGGGGATCTAGTTAGATGACCAGGCACACAGAGTGGTTGTGAACGGTGCCACCTCCAGTTGGTGTCCAGTGACCAGTGGTGTCCCCCAGGGATCAGTGCTGGGCCCAGTTCTGTTTAACAGTCATAGGTTTGGTGGTTGGAAGGGACCTCAGGGATCATGGAGTCCAACCTCTAAAAGCAGCAGACGGTTTAAATGAGCTGGCCTAGAACCCTATCAAGCTGAGCCTTAACATTGGCTAAGGTTGAGCAATCCAGCACTTACGTTGGAAGACTTTTCCACTGTCTTAACAGCTCTCAGTGGGAACAACTTCCCTCTCTAATTCAATAGGAATCTCTCCTGGAGCGACCTGTAACCATCCCCCCTTTTCTACATGATTCCTTGTGAAAATGGAGTCTCCGTCCTCTTGGTAGCCACCCTTGATGGACTGGTACATTGCAATAAGGTCCCCCCACTAAGCCTTCTCTTCTCAAGGCTGAACAGACCCAGTTCACTCAGCCTTTTTTCATATAGGAGGTCTTCCAGTCCCCTAGTCATCTTGGTTGCCCCTCTCTGGACCCTCTCCAGTCTGTCTGTGTCATTTTTGTATAGCAGGGGCCTGAATGAGGGGATCAAGTCTCCCCTTGGCAAATTCATGGACGACACCAAGTTGGGGGGGAGTGTTGATCTGCTGGTGGGGAGGATGCTGTTGCAGAGAGATCTGGACAGGCTCGGTTGATGAGCAGAGGCCAACGAGATGAGGTTTAACAGGACCAAGGGCAGGGTCCCACACTTGAGCCACAATAATGTGGTGATGTTAAGGTCTGAGCTGGGCTGAGCTGCATGAGCTCAGAGGGCTTTTCCAGTCTGAATAATCCTGTCATTCTGTGAATCAATCCTTAACATCACAAACCCAGCCAAAGCTGTGAGCTGTTGTGGCTGCGAGACATCGAATAACAGTCTCCATGAATTTTACTCGGAGCCTCCCAAACCAGAATATTCATGTGTTTGTAATGTGGGAGCGTAGGAGGGGTGGCAGATGCAGAACTGGGACTGATCAGATCATCTCCCTGCAGAAAAGATAAGGTGCTTTTCCCCACACTGTGGGAAGTTACAGCCCTGTTTGGAAAGATGATGCAGATTCTGCTGCTTTCATGTTGGCTGGTAGAATCCTTTCTGGTAAGCAGATACTTCTATGCAGCTCAGGGTAAGTGTGGCCTCAGCCTGGCTTTATCCAGCCCTTCTGCCACACCTCAGTCATTTCAGACTCAGAATCATCCCGTCTGGAAAGGACCTCCAGGATCATCAAGTCCAGCGTTCATCCCAGCATCTCCCTAACCATGAAACCATGGCCTCAAACGCTCTGTGTTTTGGAGGGTGCCAGGCTCTGATAACAGCACTGTGGCTTGTATCAACACTGGTGTGGCCAGCAAGACCAAATCAGGGATCATCCTCCAGTACTGAGCAATTGGTAGACCCCACCTTGAATCTTGGGGTCAGTTCTGGGCCCCTCACTCAGTGCTGGAAGGACATCGAGGCACGGGAGCAGGTTCAGAGAAAGGCAATAGGGCTGAGTAAGGAGGCTGGAGCACCAATGCTGTGAGGAGAGCGGCTGAGGGGACTGGATGGGTTGAACAGGAGAAAAGGAGTCTCAGGGAGACCTCGTCAACTTCCTGAAATTCAGGAAGTTGGAATGAACTGGGGATTGATCTCCCCAGGAACAAGGGACAGGATGAGAGGAAATTACTGCAAGTTACCCCAAGGGAGGGTGAGGTTGTCCCTGAAGATCTATTTCTTCCCCACAGAGGTTCCTCAGGCTGCCCAGGGCAGTGGAGTAGTCCCTGACCCTGGACAGGTGCAGAGAGTGGGGATGTTAAGTTAGGGGTTTATGATGAGTGCAGAGCTTGGTGTCCTCCCAAGGTAATGGAGTCTCTTACAAAATACCCTCTGACAAGGGGAAACGGGATGTGTTATGACAACAAGAGAATGAAAGAATGCAAAGAAGAATCTAGATAGAGCGTTGTGGAAGCACTGATATTTTAGGAAAAGGAAATAGAGGAAATAAAATAACAGTAAGAGAATGAAAGATGTGGGAAGTACAGCAGGGGGGGGATAAGGTGGAGAGCAGGAAACATGAGAGGATAGGAACTTCAAGAGTAAGTGTGATGGAGTTAGGACCCAGCAAAGTGAAAGAGATGTGAATAGTGAGAGGTCCGTGGGCTCCTGGTTTGACTTACTGGATGTGGCTGAGAGTGAAGCTGTAGCTCCAGTGGAGAAGAACAGTACTGAAAATGCCTGTCAGCAGTGTGATGGGAAGGGAGATGTGAAGAGTCACTGAAAGGCACCTCATGCTGTGCACAGCAGTGTCCCTGAAGGATCCAGCTTCAATCAGTGAAGGGCTGCACCAAAGCTCGGACTCTGACTTCGTTACCAGTTTGCGTTGCTAATTTCTACAGAAGTAGCACACACTGTGTTCTGGGTAAATATGCAGAGCCTGGCCTGATGCTTAGTGAAGGCAGACTGAGTGATGAGATGGCTTCCTTGATAGATTTTGAGTAGTCATTTGTCTTTTGGGGACCTTCAGTATGAGGTATCCCTGCCCATGGGAGGAGGTTGGAACTAGTCAATCTCTGAGGTCCCTTCCCAGTACTGGGAGCAGATCTGGGCCCCTTATTTCAAAAACAAGATTGAAGGCTGGATCAGGTCCAGAGGAGCAGTGAGGCTGGGGAGAGAAAGGCTGATGAGGAGAGGCTGAGGCAGCTGCAGGTGTTCAGCCTAGAGAAGAAGAGACTCAGGGGGACCTTCTCCCTCTCTCCAACTCCCTGAAGGGAGGTTATACTCAGGTGAGGTTCAGGCACTTCTCCCAGGCAACCAGGACAACAGGGCAGGGCCTAAGCTGCCAGGGGAGGGTTAGGTTGGATGTTAGGAAGCCCTTTGTCCCAGAAAGAGTGCTCAGAGCCTGGAATCGACTGCCCAGAGCAGTAGTGGAGTCCCCATCTCTGGAGGTGTGGAAGGACAGGGCTGTGGCCCTTGGTCCTCTGGTCTGGCTGCTGTGGTGATGTTATTCCAACCTCAACAATTCTGTGATTTTGTGATTTTCCAGTGGGGAGATCAGTGAGGTCCTTCGGTCCATAGAGGAGAACTGAAAGAACGCAGAGATGGGGCTACCTGAATCCCATAGTAGTTGCCAACTTGACCATCTGAAACAGGCAGTGATAAAGAAGAAAAAAAATATATCTGTTTCTCTCCTTGCAGCTGTCTTGGGGGGATATCTGAATTAAAAGCTTTCATCTGAGGGGGTTCCGAGGTGAGAGTGAAGCAGACTCATTACCAGAATGATTCCAGTGTATTCCTGTGAGTCACATCACGCCTGGCTCGCCTGGGAAACAGCAGCATCTTGCTTGTTTTATGGCTGGAGAAAAAAGAAAACTGGAGCCCTTCATGTGTTTGAGCATTTAGGTAGTGGGGTGTCATGGCTTGAAAATTGGCCCATCTAGACCTTAATTTTAGACCCAGGACATGGGGAATATCTAAATATGCCATCTTCTTGCTGGGTGCTGGGTGGAATTGCCACTTCCTGGAGATGGCGTGGAGTTTGGCCATGTCTGCTGCAGAGGATGGATAATGTGATCCCATTAGGTATCCTTAGGCAGTGTTCAGGTGAGCTGATCTGATGGCTGAGCTGCCAGCAGGACTAGCAGTGGACTCACATGTTTCAGCTCGTGTGACAAAAGACAGGGTCAGCATGAGTGTGAAGAGCAACTGGTTGAAAAGGAGCTTGAGGACTTGTGTTGTGGTGCTCTGAAATGAGAGGGATGGACACATGAGGGAAGCGTTTGAAGTTTTCCAGCTACTGTGCAGAAGAAGCCCTTGAATCACTTTCCAGATGCTCTTTGACTCTGTTAGTGTGAACATTTTGCACTGGAGAGAAAGTTACTCCTGTAGGTGCTGCCTTTGGGGGCCAAGAAGCTGCTGACTCGGAGGACTGTGTCCCTGTTGCAGTGAAACGTGCCCGTGCCAGCCATCATTTGATCTGGTCTCCTATTACTCAAATCTTTTCAGTCCTGACTTGGCCACCTTCTGCCTCGGAACGTCTCAGGCTATGGCTCTTCTTCGCCGACTGGGCAGTCCATCACAGAACATCAGTGGAAACACAGCATTGCTCTCTTCTCCTCTGTAGTTAAAGGTAGCAGAGTCCTTTACAGTAGTGCCAGGTGCCCACTCACCTTCTCTTTTCCCTGAACCTGCTTCTGGTTTCTCCAAGAGTGGGATTACTGTGCTTTGCCTTCCTCTCATGTTGCTGTTCCTCATCCCTAAGGATATTCTCTTGTCCCAGTATCTTACCATGTGTTTTCCCCAGGCTCGGGAGAAACAGCTTTCCAAGTCCTGATCCAAAAAGTGGAAACAAGTCCAAGGCATGAGCTGCCCCTGAGTGGCTGGGAGGTTGATGATCTGTTTCTACACTGCCAGCTTCCAAAGATGTAAATATTTAGCACAGCTCATGCTTTCCTTTGTACCATGTAGATCTCTTTGAGGGGAGGATGTTTGCACTATGTGCTCCATCCCTCACTCTCCAGCAGGCAGGTGGCTGAGGGGTTGCTGGGGCTGACTGGGAGCAGGTGGATGGCTCAGACACGCCTTGGACACAGCTGCAGAGCAGCTCTACAAGCACTAACTTGTACCAAGCTTGCTGTACCAGCAGCTTGCTGGGACGGTTTGACAGAGGAAGAAAAGCAGTGTGGGAATACTGGAATTAATCATCTCCCCAGTGTCAGCTTCAGAGGCTGTTTCCTCTGCAGTCTGCAGTATGGTGTTGGTGTTACTAGCACTGTGGAGCAGGAATGGCCTGTTTCTTCTGCTCCTGGCAGGGATTCATGGTTGACTTGAGGATCTTGAAGGTCTTTTCCAACCTAAGTGATGCTGTGGTTATGTGGGTTCCACAGGTGAAGGTGATGGCTCCCATGTAGGTTTCTGAGCTGGGTAGCTGCCTCTTCACCTGTCATTTCTAGTCAGATATGCTGGTCTGTTGTAGCTGTGCACTTGAACATCTCTCAGTGCAAGGTTTGGATAAGAAGGGATGGAAGTTGTCAGTGTGTGGGTTCAGCTGTGGGTGTGCCAGTCACAAACCATGTTGTGCTGTGGGGGTGCTGCTGGTCTCTGTGCTGGTATGGCACCTGCACTGGGACTGATGGCTCAGCTCAGTCTCAGGTTTAGGACACTGACCATACTTTATGCTTGCTTGGGACTGCCAGCAGTAGCCGAGGAGCACTCCCTTAACAGCCTGTGCTGTAGCAAATGTTGCTTTTGACACCAAAAGAAAAGGCTAGGTTGGGAGCTGAGGATGTGTTCTGTACCCTGTGTGGGAGGAGATGGTCCCCCTCTTCTCCATCACCTTCTCACAGCCTTGATCTGAGGGCTGGGTGTTTCACAGATATCCTGAACTGATCTTCTCCTTCCCCTGGTACCACACACACTGCAGCTTATTTGTGTAGAAACCAGTTACATACCTGAGAGGTTAGCTAGTCACCTGCAAAACAGGATCAGTGCCAAGGAATGCAGCCTGGTGGTGACTGTCACAGAAATGTAATAAAGCAGAGCTGCTAAATGGCCTTTGAAGATGATTAATTGTGGAGGTGTGCAGGAGAGGCAGCAGCCCTCCATGGTAAATAGAGCCCGGAGCATAGCTCTTGTACAGGAGAATGCGCAGCAGTGTGAGCTGCCTTTGGACAGGGGATGGAAGGTGTCTGCTGCAGCCTGTGTTGTCCTCATGGGGAAGACCTGGGCTTAGTTCAGCCCTTCAGAAATTGGTTCAGCCATCCAAAGGAGCGTCTGCTGTGGTGAGGGCTGGACAGGCTTTTACGTGGGTTTGGCACTCAGGAATCACCGTCTGGTTTCTGTCTTGTGATTCACTGAGTCCTTCCGCTACAGAAACCCCTCATTTTTCATGTGGTGTCAGATGGAACAGGCCACGAGTGACCACGGTCTGCGGCGCGGAGAAAGCAAATGTCCTGTCACACGCTCGGGTAGAGAGCAGTGTGTGCCCTGTGTCATCAATTAGCAATGAAATAGTTCTCTTGGGCTAGCAGCAAGGTTTTCTCTTAAATATTTCAGTTCCTGGTGTTCCAGCTGTCCAGTTGCTTTTTGTTCCCTGAATTTCCTTGAGCAGCACCTTGCCTAAAAGCATGGCTGTAGTACACTGTGCTAACAGTGTTTCTTCACATCGTGTGTTCAACCATAGATCTAAACACTGAAGATTTCTCCCATTAAACTAATTTGCCATTGGAATCAGCAGCAGTCCTGCAGCAGCTCATCAAGCATCCATTATTAATTGCAATCCATTTTTAATTGAAGGAGAAGGGGCTGAGAGCGTGGGGCTAGGCCTGTCTTACAGCATCCTTGCTCTTTGCCTGAATAACCTCAAGCGATTGAATAGGTGAAGCCTAATCTCATGCTGTTTTATTTTTATAAAACAAAATACTCCATTTTTCTGTGTACATTTATAGGTCTTTTGTTATAAAGAAGAATATTCTTATATTTTTATTCTTTAAGCACTGTTGTTCAGTTCTGTTCCTTTCTGTTCCGGGACACAGAACTGCTTGAGAGAGTCAGGCATAGAACCACAAAGATGATGAAAGGAGTTGAGCATCTCCCTGATGTGGAATGGCTGAGGGAGCTGGGTCTTATAAACTTGGAATAAAGAGCCTGAGGGGTGACCCCATGAATGTTGATCAGTATGGAAAGGGCAGGTGTCAGGAAGAAGGAGCCAGGCTCTGCTCAGTGGCGCCCAATGACAGAACAAGGGGCACCAGGTGTCTGCTGGAACAGAGGGTGTCAGAGCACCGGAAGAGGCTGCCCAGGGGAGTTGTGGAGTCTCCTTATCTGGAGCTGTTTGAAACCCGCCTGGACTGTTCCTGTGTGACTGGATGTAGGGAATCTTGCTGTGGCAGTGGGATTGGACTAGATGATGTTTGGAGGTCCCTTTCAATCCCAAACAGCGTGTGATTCTGTAATTGTCAGAAGTGAGAGTTCTTGGGGCAGCTTCCTGAAGTTTTTGTTAGGCAGCAGCATGGAATTGTTCTGTAAATGCAGTTATCGTTGCTGTGAGCTGTATCCAGCTGTAAGTTAGTGAGTTGGTTGTGGGTATAACTGTCATGGAGCTGCTTTCCAGATTGGAGATTTGTTGTTAAATTTCATTCTGCTCTACCCTCTGTTACCCTGAGGATTAAGAGATAAGCGTCTCCGAGCCCATTGCTAATTTAACAGCAAATTTGAGCTCACAGTTAGTGAGAGCAGTCTGCTCTCTGCTCCTAATTAAAAAAAAAAAGCCACAATTTGGGTCAAAATTTTCATTTTGTTTTGCTATTATTATGAGAATTTAAGCCCTAAGTAAGGATGAAGCATAACCAACCAGAGACCACATATCATCTGCCTCAGACAAAGGATCCATTACTGTCAAAACTCCAGCAGCAGTGATCGAGCTCATGTGCAATAACCATAACCCTTGAGCCTGGTTCTTCTAGGGAGGGTGTCTGAAAGACCATTGTAGAACGTGAAGACTGGGTGTACAGGCAGTGTTTCCTAATAACAAGTGAGTTCTTGTTACCCGGGGAGCACACCGCTAGTTATTGTTCAAGAGTAGGATCCAGAGCCCAAGTCTTGAGCAGAATCATAGAATCTTGGAAAGGTTTAGGTTGGAAGGGACCTCAAAGCTCACCCAGTGCCAGCCCCCTGCCATGGGCAGTGACACCTCTCACCAGGCCAGGTTGCCTAGTGCCCCATCTAACCTGGCTTTGAACACTTCAAGCAATGGAGCAGCCACAACCTCCCTGGGCAACCTGTTCCAGGGCTTCAGCACCTTCACAGGGAG
Organism: Upupa epops; assembly: GCA_013397515.1. Classification (NCBI taxonomy): domain Eukaryota; kingdom Metazoa; phylum Chordata; class Aves; order Bucerotiformes; family Upupidae; genus Upupa; species Upupa epops. The sequence goes on from VZRI01004385.1 coordinate 49,140, forward strand.
GGATTTCTGCCTCAGAAGTTATCTCAGTCTCCCCACATTTAGCTTGAACCCATGCCCCTAGTCCTATTGCCAGAGTCTCTCATACAAAGTTCCTCTCCAGATTTTCCTGCAGCCCCTTCATGTACTGAAAACTGCTCTAAGGTCCCTCTGGAGCTGAACAGTCCTAATTTCCTCAGCCTGGCTCAGAGCATCCAGCCCTCTGAGCATCTTTGTGGCCTCCTCTGGACCAGCTGCAACAGCTCCATGCTCTTCTTGTATTGAGAACACTGAAACTGGGTGCAGGACTCCAGATGAGTTCTCACCAGAGCAGAGTGGTAGAATAACCTGTCTCTCAATCTGCTCGTGCCATTTCTCTTGATCAAACAGTTTAATGCTGAAGAACATAAAACAATAAAGAGTCTGTGGCTGTTGTGGACCTAAGAAAGAGAACATGTTTTACTCAGTGAAGGCAAGCTGGAGGATGAAGAGCTGAGGAGAGGAGCTGGAGCTGCTATCTCGTAGCGTGGTTGGCAGTGATGTTGGTGCAGAAGCATCACAAGCAAATATGTGGGTGCTGCCAGCAGTGAATCTACTAAACTTCTGTGCACTGGTAACTGTTTCTTCTCTGGAAGAGTAAGCGGTTCCAGTTAGTTGGCAGCAGTTGGTTTGTACAGTAAATACATTGCTGAGATTTTTCCCCACAGCTGCTTTGCTGCTCAGCACAATGGGAAACCTTCAGCTCTAACAGACACAGTGTGGATGTCTCTGCTGGGGTTTCATGCTGTATCACCTCATACAGTGACAGCCCTGGTGGTGGTGGTGGTGTTACCCTTTTACTCAGCTTGGATTGACAACAGTCACTTGGCCTTGGCAGCTATGTGCTTGGGGCTTAGCTTTGGTTTTAAAGTCGTGGTTATCCTCCATCTGTGCCTGGCTGTTGCAGGGTGTTTTATTGTAGTGCTGGGAGTAGCAGGGTGTTGCATTGCCATAGGTCTTTTCACCATGTGTTCTTGTTAATGTTGGTGCTTTGGGGTTCTGGACCTTCAGGGAATTTTGTTCCTGTCTTTATCCCTGTGACCCTGTTCTTTACGATGAGGGTGGGGGATCCCTGGAAAAGGCTGCCCAGAGAGGGAGGAGGCCCCAGTCCCTTGGGACATTGAAGGTCAGGCTGGATGAGGCTCTGAGCAACCTACTCTGGCTGCAGATGTCCCTGCTCACTGCAGGGGCTGGACTAGATGGCCACTAAAGGTCTCTTCCAGCCCAGCGGAATCTGCAATGCTGTGACCTTGTGCAGGTATCTCTGTTCTCCCATGTTCCCTGTTTCCTCCTGGCATGAAGTTGCTCTCGAGTTGCATTAACTTACCTGACTCATAGAGGTCAGAACTGCAAGTTAAGGGTTATAGTCTGTCAGCTGAATCCATCCATTCTGCCGCAGGTGAAGGGTGATGGCAGGGGAATAACAGTATAAGAGCTTCCGAAGCCCAGCAGCTGCTGATGCAGACTCAGGATCCTGGTTGTTTTTCAACGGGGCGTGTTGTTTCGCATTTGGTTCTTATATCTCAAGCTGGTCCCAGTCTTGCAGATCTGTTTAGGTGAAACAAAGGCAAATTAGCATTGGGAGAAAGGGATTTAGAAACCAACATAAGGCTTTTGAGGCACAGAACGGGTATAACCTGTTTGACTTTGCTCACCCTCTGCCAAGCTTGTGCCTTCACTAACTGCTGAGCAGGTTGCTGTGACTGTCCTTATGCATCAGCTCTAATTACTGAGGTTGTTGGCACCCAGTTGTCCAGTGCTTGGCAAACAACAACGATCCAACCTAAAAACCTGGGTCTGTTTCACAGAGTGAGCACAGTTCTCCCTTAGGTACCAGGACAGGAAGATTAAACCGACTCCCTCAAGGTCACAGCAGGAGCTAATGGTGAAGCTGGGACTGATTGCTGGTCATCCATCATCCAAACCTTATGCAGGTTTGCGGGATCTCACTGCCTCTTACTGATACCTGATCAGCCAGACCAGCTGCTGGAAAGGTTTCGGGCTTTGAATGGGGTCTGCAAGCTGGGCAGTAAAGCTGAGAGAGGGTTTAGGGTAGAATCCAGAAAATACTGATGTTTTTTCACACAGCTGCTGTTAAACCTGGCAGAATAAAGCCAAGATACACAAAGCCGTGCGAGGCTCCTCCGGGAACCCAGCAGACATTGTCCTGTTTTCAGAAAGCAGAACAGCAACATAGTGATGGGACAGATCGGAGGCTACGCAGCTGGCAGCACTGGGAATAGACTCCTGCTGTTTAGACTTACTGGTCACTCCCATCACAGTTGGAGAAGTTTGATGTTGAGGTCAGAACATCGCTGGAAGGACTGGAGAGACAGGACAAAGAAATTGCTTTGCATCCTTTGGCTAGGAAAGGGTTACAGCTGAAATGCCTCCAGCAGCCTGGGGAAAACCTGGAGCAGTGGTGCTGGGGAGGGGGGGGGTGCAGAATGGGGACCTGGACCCACAGGCTGGCGTCTGCTGTTCACTTACACAGACTACACAGACACCCTCATGGGGGTGTTAGATCCTGGGTGTCAGCCCATCTCAGCGCAACCGATGTGCGAGCCTGGCCGTGATGGGCAGCAGATTGCCCTCGTGTACTGGAGGGTGGGAGGGTGAGCGTGGCAGGAGGGGGAAAGGCTGGAGGAGCTGGGGACAGCCTCAACCCTTTCTCCTTGCCGCCTCCTCCTTACTCCCCTCCAACAGCTTCCAGCCAGCTGCTCCTTTGGATCGAGTGAGTGGGAGCGTGTGTGTGCGCAACATGGAGGGAGGGACTGGAGCTACTGCTGCTGCCTTCACTAGCTGCTATCCGGCAGCTCTCGCTGCGGGAGCCACTGGAGGTCGATGCAATCCTGATGAATCGGAAAGGTCAGTTCTATTGATAAATCACCCACAGATAAAGGCTCCTCTGAGGATCTTCTCCCCCTTCTCCCTCTCCTTCCTTTTCTTTTAATCTTTAACCCTTTTTTCTCCTGAGTGGAATAGCAAGGCACAAGCTGATCTCTGAGGAATGGGATTGTTTTGGAATTGGATGTAGGCAGCAGGGTCTGCTCAACATGCAGAGTGGGATTTAAAGAAAAGGCAAGTGTGGCATTTTCACGTGACAAATGCAGCTTCCTGTTAATTTTTGGGGTGTTTTATGTGTAGGTATACAACCTGGGAGCTTTGAAGTGGTTGAAATTTGAATGGGGGAAGGTTAATCACCCCCCTCCATCAGATTCCACTGGGCAGGTTCCAGGAGCAGGCAGAGAGCAGACAAAGTATGGTTTTGCATCCCATTCTTTACGTGATGGAGGTCCTTGAGGCATTCCCGTGCATAGGGTGTAGAGTGTGCTTCCTGACGTGGCTGAAATTGCAGTTTGTACTATAGCCCCTCCTGTCCGGGACAGAGCAGAGCACTTGGAGCATTTGGGTTGTGCGGTTGTGCAGACACTAGCAATCACAAGGGTTCTGTGCTGAACACACTGCATTTTTCTCTTCTAATGGATAACTGCATGCTATGGGGACAGAAGGGATTCAGTTCAGTAGTTCTGGAGGGGCAGGTTATCGCCCAGTTGAAATTCCTGTGGAATGAGCCAGCACTGGTTTATCTTCATAGCAGATCATCTCCTTCACCCCAGGCTTGGGTTTGTACTGAGCCTGATAGGAAAGAAGACCAGTGCTGTTGCTGCTTGGTTGGGATTTTCTACTCCAGGACTGAGAGTATAAATATTTACTGGTGGGGATTTGGGGAGCCAGGACAATTTAGAACTTGCTGACTTGGGCAAGTTACCACCTTCCTGGTTTAGAGATGGAGGCTGTTTCTACCAAATGAGTAGCTAATTTATGAGTGTGGCTGCAGGAAGCTGGAGCCAGGGGTTCTTGTTTCGCTGTATAATTCATTATCAACAAAGTGCTGATAATTTATGCCAGCTCCACCCACTTCAGCTTACTCTGCCTGGAGCAGGAGGAGAGTAGCTCCTACCAGCCCTGTGAAATCTCTCTGAATTTGTCTGTGTTTTCTTTCATCCTTGAAGTATTTATCCTGAGGAGAGCTGCTGATTAATATCCTCTGTGTTTGTGCTACTCAGGGACTGAGAGCTGGTTGGGGGATTTTGGTTACTCCTGCTTAGAAAAACCCTGTATTTAAAAAGAAATATGTGCAGTTGCTACTGCTGGAGCCTTCCCACTGCCCAGCTTCCTCTGTGATGGAGAAAGCACCCATTGCAGCCTGTGGACACCCCAGTGTGCTGACAGGATCCTGTGAGTGGGACCAGCAGAGGGTTTGGTGTCAATTCCTCAGGGACCGTGTGGAGCTCAGTCCCAGTGAACCCCCTGACACTGGCAACTCCTCACAGCATGTGGAGTACCTGGTGTGTGGCTGAAGGAGAGGGCGTTTAGGAATGATGTGATACAGCGAGGCAGCTTTGCTCTGCATGGTTCTGTGGTTAAAGATGTTTTAGTTCTGATGGCAACTGTCCCCTTGTTTTTGTTGCTTGTGCAGACAGCCCAGGAATGACAGAACTTCCTCTCAGCTTGTTATGGGTGGTGCTCTCCAGTGGAGATCTTGCAGTGTCCTGCTTTTCACCCCCGAGATAAAAACTGGCAGTGTTTCTTACGATGGGGATTTCAGGGGTTAGAGAAGCACTCCTGACTGCCTCGGCCCTCTGCTCCTTGCTGATACTTGTTCTCTCGCTGCTGATGGACATGGAGTCAGTGAATTGTGCTGATGGAGACCAGGATGCAGACCTGCTTTGGGCAGTACCTGAAAGGGCTGCAGAGTCCTTGCCCTGCCTGTAGCAGCAGCTTTTTGGCTGGAGGGGCAGAAGCAGCAGCCTTTGGGAAAAGCAGCAATCCTGAGGAACTTTGGGCAGGTCTCATCTTCTTGGAGGCCACTCTGGCATGATTTCTGTTACACGGAACCGGCTCTGGGTGACTCACTGTGTCATGAGCTCTCTCTGCTAGAGCTGTCCAGGGAGTGCTGAGCTACTTTTGCTTCTGACCTACAGAAAAGGAACAAATGACCTCAGAATAGGTAGTGGAAGGGAGAAATAAGGTGACTTTGAGTTGGTAGGTGTGATGGACAGGATGCAGAATCGCTAGCATGGGGTCATAGTTTTCCAATCCTGAGGATAAAAACTGGAACTGAGTCAGATCAGGGCTGCTGAGTCAGATCAGGGCAGAATTCAGTGTCTGCTCAGGTGAAAGGAAAGGAAAAAAAGGGCTGTTGAGCAGAAGTGCCCCTAGTGTGTTTGGAACAGGCATAGGGAGCTTTGGTCAGGGCTGGGAACTGCAGTAGACATCTCCAGGGGTTCACTTGTTTCCCTGAATGGCAGCTTACTATTTGTTGGTCTCTCTTATTTGTTGGAGGAGCTTTCTGTGCAGTTTCTGGAGAGGGAAAATAAAAGTGTTTGCAAAGCTGTTTGAAGAGTATCTGCAGAACACAAATGGAAGTACAAACCTCAGCACTTCATGTTTATTATGTCACCCGCACGCCTGCTGCTTTGTCCTGGCCTAATGGAGGGGACCAGAGCACAGAGATGTTGGAAGGAAGCACCTTTTCTGTTCTTGCTCTTCTTCTATTCATTCCTTTTGAAACTGTGAATGTGAGATTTGTTATCCCAGCATCCCTGGAGACACCTCAGAGGTGTCCCAGTGCCTGTTTGTCTGTCAGCTGCCTTTCCTTGTGCAATCCTCAGTCACATCTGGTTTTCTCCTCTGTATAAACAGCAACAAAAGCGCAGTCCTTGCCGAAAGATCTGTGACAGTTCCCATTCAACACTGAGCAACCAGGGTCTGGTCTGAGATGCTTAGTGGAGACCAAGAGCACAAGGGGTGATGGGGCCTTCCTGCCGGCACAACCTAGCACAGCACCAAGTGAGATCTTTGTTCTGCCCGGAGCAGTGTGTGTGTTGGATTGTCTCTGCTAGATGATCCTTGCGGCCTCCACATGGATTTCTAAAGGGCTTTGCATTCCCTTTCGGTGAATCCCATGGCTGAATGAGCTCCTGAAGAGCCCTGAAGATGACAGAGCATTACTGCTTGTTGGGTTACGTATTTAACAATTACTTGCGGTTCGTTCTGCAGCTCCTGGCAGCTCAGATCGCTGGTTACTCAGACTCGGGGAAGGACTTCTAACCTGACACTTCTCATAACGTTACAGACTCAAAGCACTGGTTGCATTAGCACAGCCAGGAGTTTAACACAGCTCCTTGGGTTTTTAGTTCAGACAGTTCAAGCTGGGGGCACTTTCAGCTCAGTGATCACAAGCATCCTATTGCCTCTGCTGGGATGACATGGCGGCTCTGCCAGGCATAGAGATGATATAGAATCAGAGAATGATTGAAGCTGGAAAGCCTCTGAGCTCATCCAGTCCAGCCCATGACCTGGCAACACCACATCGGCCAGACCAGGACACTAACTGGAGGTGATGGGTTGCTTTCTCTGGTCATATGAATTCAGTGCAGAATTTATGGTGGAATTTAGCTACTGTGATGGGAGTCTGTGGGTGCCGCTCACCACTGTACAGCAGAAGTGACAGGCTAACGAACACCAGCAGCATGGGGTTCCTGCAGTGATTTCCCTACTCGCAGCTCGTTCAATAGTCAAGAGTTTCTCAGTGTCTTTCCCCCACAGGGTTTGTAATCGGTGCTCCAAACCTTGCTTGGGCTGGGAACGCAGCAGATGAAATTTCAGCCCCTAAGGGTTACCATGCAAAAACTGGCGTTAATTTGTGGCCACACTTCTTCCTCTGTGTATTTCAGAAGGTTTTGTCCTTTCAAAGAGGGCGGTGGAAGAGGATTTGACCCAGACGTTGTTCTGACACAGAAATGCAAACTTTCTCAGCCTTTTCAATCTGTTCTCTCAGCAACTTTTACTGATACTTTAATGGAACAGTTTTCTTTACTGCATGAAATAAAAGTGATTACTGAGGGCAGGCTGTACCTCACTGCAGCTCGTTTGGGGTCACTGCTGGATGATGGTTTAGCAGCGGGAGTGTGCTGGACCCCACTGCTGGGGCATGGCAAGCCTCTGAAACATTTATCTACACAAAATTTACAGCCATTTCACAGACCACGTGAAATTCTACTGGCTTCTTAAATAGAGAGATGTCGGGAGAAAAGTTCTGAGAGGCAGATCGATATATTCCATGAAGTCATGAGTACCAAGGTAAATAAAAAGGGCATTAAACTACTTATTACTTGTGTTTTCTGAGCAAAAAGGATGGAAAGTGGCACCAGGACACAATGTGTTTCACATTTTCCATAAGTACTGTAACAGCAAGGCTAGAGCTTTGGATGGCTTTGAGCGTCCAGCGAGCCCCTTGCTGTGCTTGAAGCAAGGGTTGGCTTTTGACCTTGGGGATGTGGTTGGACACAGCTGTTACATTGAAAAATCCTTGGAAAACATTTTTAGTAAGGCATTGCAGCTCTTGAAAAGGACCTTTGGGAAGCAATACCTGAAGCTGCTTCACCTGAGGGCTGTGTGGTCAGTCAGCAGGGTTTGGACAGACTGCAGCAGGCCACAGAGGAACCTAATGAGATTCAACAAGAGCCAGTGTTGAGTCTCAGTGTTGAGTCCTGCCCCTGGGTAGGAACAGCAAACATCACCAGTACAGGTGAGGAGGCCATCTGCTAGAGAGCAGCACTGCGGAGAAGGACCTTGGAGTCCTGGTGGGCAACAGGTTCTCTGTCGGACAGCACTGTGGCCAAGAAGGCCAGTGGTATCCTGGGTTGCATTAAGAAGAGTGTGTCCAGCAGATGCAGAGGAGGTTCTACAAACCCTCTCAGTCTGCCTGGTGTATTGAACCCCATTCTAGGCTCCCCAGTACAAGAGGGACAGAGATGTACTGGAGAGAGTGCAAGGGAAGGCTTCGAGAATGGTGAAAGGACTGGAACAGCTGCCTTACAAGGAAAGGCTGAGAGACCTGGTGCTTTTTCGTATTGATGTCTATAAATACAGGAGAACTGGGTGTCAATAAGATACGGACAACCTCTTTTCATAAGGGGCAATAGATTCCAGCTCCAGCACAGGATATAACATCTCAACATGAGGAAGAACTCCACTGTGAGGGTGATAGAGCCCTGGAACAGGCTCCCCAAAAAGGGTGCAAAGTCTTCTTCTCTGGAGCCTTTGCAGTCCTGCCTGGATGTCTTTGAGTGATCTGCCCCAGTTTAGGTCCTGCTCTGGCAGGGGAGTTGGACTTGATGGTCTTTGAAGGTCCCTGCCAGTCCCTGCCATCCTGTGATTTAGTGCAAACCTAGAGACAAAGTCGCTCCTGGTAGCGTTAGCCTGGGGGAACGTGCAGAGGGAAGGGGCAGCTTTGAAGTGTTTCTGAAGCTCAGTTGCTCTCCCATGGTACAAGGACAGAAAAGCAGCCTGGATGGAGATCTCCCCCGGTCAGATTCCAGTTGGGTTGTGAAAAACAAGAAGAGGAAACTCCAGTGATGTCTTAATTCTGTGCAGTTTCTTCTGCCACGGGGTGTTGACAGCTTCTCTTTAGAAGGGGACTTCCCTGCTGCTTCTCCTTCCAAGGGAGCTGCATGTGGGCAACATGAAAACACTTCAGATTTTCATAGACTGAAAACTCTGTCCCTTATTAATGATGGGTGGAGCCAGGGCTGATGGAAGACACCAATTTCAGAAGACTGTTGCTGTTAAATTGGGAGTGTTTGTGGTTGCACAGAGCTGCTGAACTCAAACCCAGGAGGTTAAACCAACGCTGTGGTGGGGTTTTCTCTTTAGTTTTTTGCTTTCTCTACAAACTAATTTGTTCAGCACTGCCAGGGTTCCTCGGGGCTTTTTGCAGGAGCAGTATAATGAGATTAACCAGCTTCTGATCACTTCCACATCTGATACTTAAATCCCTATGGGAGGCTGTGGAAGTGTCTCAGCTCCATTCTCTTGTTTGGAGGTGATGCTTGTGTCAGATGATGTAGGTTTGGTTGCTGGGATGATGGAGTAGCTCTGTCTCCATCTGCAGCCTTGGAGCCAGTGTGATTTGAGGAAGGTGAGAAGAGCTGCTGAGGCTGCCAGCTGGGGCCTTCATTAGTGGGAAGAAAAGGCAATTCCCCCTGCTTTCCCCCTCGGCATTCTGAAGAGAGAAGCAAGTTTCATAGGGAGATAATTGTGCTGCTGGAAAAACAACTGTGACAGCTCACAGCACCGCAAGTGGAGTTCTTGCAGGAAAGAAGCCAAGGGAGGGAAACCAGTTTCTTCCCTTTTCCCCCAGTCAGGAGCGGTGTGTGAGCACAGTCCTCTCCGGGAGCACCCAGCACTCCTCTCCTCACCTCTGCTTCCAGGCAAAGAGGCACCATGTGGTGCCTTCCAGTGGTGCAGCCCCCATTCTGATTTCACGCTGGAATTATGTTTTCCTGTGCTTACAGGAGCACCTGTGGCCGATTCATTGTGAGAGCAGAATTAGCAGCTTTTTCCTAAAATCAAAACCAAAATGAGGGAGAAGGGACTGTAGTTGTGTTTAAAAAACCAAAGAAAAGAACCAACAAAACCCAGACCACAACTCCCTTCATTTAGAAGCTCTGTGGTATTTCTGGGTAAGGTGCTACCTTTACCCAGCACCCTTGGTACTGGTGAGATCTTAACAGGGGCAATGCTTGTTTTTGGGGAAATAACCACCGCTCCCATATTAGACCTCTCCATGCTAGAGCTTCTCTGCTGTGGGGACAGGCTGAGGGAGTTGGGGCTGCTCAGTCTGGAGAAGAGAAGACTCCAGAGGACCTTCTAGCAGCTGACAGTAGCTGAAAGGGCTGCAGGAAATCTGTAGAGGACTGTTTCCAAGAGACTCTGGTGCTAGGACAAGGGGCATGGGTTCAAGCTAAAAGAACGTGAGCTGAGATGAGATCTGAGGCACAAATTCTTCCCTGTAAGGGTGCTGAGGCCCTGGAACAGGTTGCCTAGGGAGGTTGTAGCTGCTCCATCCTTGCCAGTGTTCAAGGCCAGGTTGGATGGTGTGGTGAGAAGTGTCACTGCCCATGGCCCAGTGTTGGCACTGGGTGAGCTCTGAGCTCCCTTCAGCACAGCCCATTCTGTAATTCACAGAAAGTATAGTCTTAACCCTGTACATCTCTGTAGCTTCCAGCCTCTTCTGTTTTAGATTCACGTCTCATTTTTTACTAGTTTCCCAGTGGTGTCTGTCCAGTTGACTAGCATGGCTCCTCTCCAGTTCCTAAGAAGCGCTTGGCTTGGTGGAGATGCTGCTTTTTGGATCCTGTATGGGACTGGTTCCTCGCAGGAATGGCCTCTCTTTTCTCCGCACTTCAGCAGATGTTAACAGATGCTGGAGACTCCTGAGTCACACAGACCCCTTTTCTACAGCAGATGTCTCTGGGTTGGAACACATCCTCCTTTTCAAGGGCTTGACCACACGAGGAACTTCTCCGGAACAATTACTCGCACAGAGCTCCAGCTGCAGCCAGACCCTGAATGCAGTTGTGTGTTCTGTGTGGAGCCTGGTTGTGCTGCCCTTTCCCAATCCTTTTTATTGCTTTTTAAGCTCAGGATTATCTCTTCCCTCCTTTAAAATAAAATTTCTAGACACTTTTAAACCTCAGCATTCACACGGAAAAGCTGGGAACTGTTTCTGTTCTCTGTGCAGTTCTTGGGGTGGGTGATGTGAAGATGCTATTGCCTGTCTCTCTGACAGGAGCTGTAGAATCTGCAGGGCCACTGGGTGCACAAGTGGTGAAAGCTGCTCTTGGCTCTGCTGCTTAGGAGCTTCAGGAGAGTTGAAGATTTCACTTGAGTCAGTGTGCAGGCAGTTGAACAACAGAATGTCTGCTTGACCGCACATACACGGAGAGCAGCCAGGATTGCCACCAGAAAGAGCAGGGCTGTGGCTGCTTGAACCTTCTTGGTCATTTGCTGTGTCAGGCAGAGCCACTTCAGCTACAGCTGGAAAGCAACTGCTCCTTGGATCTGTGATGTTGTGTCCTATCAAAGCCCATCGTGTTGGAGAACTGCACCACTCTTTTTTCCTGACAGGAAAATACTGGTGAAGACTTGACTTGTCAGGATGGATGGAAGCTCCATCGTGGCTCTCTGTGCTGGTCTTTCACAGAATCCCAGAGTGATTGAGGCTGGAAAAGCCCTTTGAGCTAATCCAGCCCAATCCAGGACCTAACATCACTCTGTCAGCCAGACCAGGGCACTCAGGGCCACAGCCAGGTTGTTCTTCAACACCTCTAGACACGGGGACTCCACCACTGCCCTGGGCAGTCCAGTCCAGTTCAAACTTGGCTGCTTTGGAGATGGAAGTTGCCTGGGTGCAAATACCACAGTAAGTTCATCTAGACCCAAAACCAAGGGGGAAGAATCTGTGAAATGGCTAGTGGTTCCTCAGGTGGTGGTTGACTCTTCTCCCATTCAAACCAGGGCTCCATCAGCAGTCTGCAGTGCTCCGGAGTGCGTCAGTGACCTTCGAGAGTGTTGGGTACCACTTGCTGGGCCTTTTTCTCTGGATTTGGTGCGGGTAGCTGCATAGTGCAGTGGAAATGCAGGTGTCTAGCACTGCAAGCAGCCTCCTTCATGGAGCAGAACCTCTTCTGGGCCCTGGGTACTTCCTTCTCCTTTGCTGGCTAGAGAAGATGTAAGATTCCTGCTGTGGTTTGGGTGCCACTGTAAGGAGGCTGAGATGTTCCATTTCTGAAAAAACATTCTGGAAGGAGAGAAAGTTCCAGTTGATTTGGTAAATTATTTCTCTGGGGTTTATTGGACTCTGTTCACTCCCTGTAAATATTGGACAGTTTCAGTTCCTTTTCAGTTACATGTTTCCTTTTGTGCTTGGTGCTAGATCTGTGTGCCAGGGGATTAGGATTTTCCCTCTGGAAAAAGACCTGAGGGCACTAGTGGATGAAAAGCTGTCCAGGAGTCACCACTATGCTGGTGCAGCCCAGAAGGCCAGCTGCATCCTGGGCTGCATCATGGCCAGCTGATTGAGTGAGGGGGTTCTGCTCCTCTGCTCTGCCTTGGTGAGACTCCACCTGGAGTACTGAATTCAGCTCTGGAGCCTGCAACACCAGAAGGATGAGGAGCTGTTGGAGCAGGTCCAGAGGAGGCCATGAAGGAGACCCTCTGCTCTGGGGACAGGTTGACAGAGTTGAGGCTGTTCAGCCTGAAGGGAAGTATACTCTAGAGAGACCTTACAGCAACCTTTCAACCCCTGAAAGGGACTGTCGGAAGGCTGTTTCCAAAGGCTGGGAATGGTAGGACGAGGGGGTCATGGTTTGAAGCTGGAAAAGAGCAGAGTGAGGCTGGACAGGGTGAAAAAGATCTTGAATCTGAGTGTGGAGGATCCCTGGACCAGGCTGCCCAGAATGGTAGTGGAGGCCCCATCCCTGGAGCCANAATCTGGCCTTGAACACTTCCAGGGAGGGGGCAGCAACAACATCCCTGGGCAACTTGTTCCAGTGTCTCAGCACCCTCATCGTGAAGAACTTCCTACCGACTTCCAGTCTTAACCTCTCCTCTTGCAGCTTGAAACGGTTCCCCCTGGTCCCACCACTCCAAGCCTTTGTAAACAGTCCCTCCCCAGCTTTCCTGCAGGCACTGTTCTATGGCTCTGTGATTCTACAGTCAGACACCACAAGCAGCCATCCATGGGAGACTAAGTGAGAGGGGAAAGTACCTCTGATATCACAAGGTAAAGAACTGTGTATTTTCTGTGTTTCTCTGCTGAGTGAGAGAAGGGAAAAGGAACTGCTGGTCTGGTGCTGACTCTCTCTGCTGTGCTAGAACATAGTGAGTCTCACACTTAATTTAGAGAGATCAGAGTAAAATTACTAGGGCTCCCGGGAGGATTTCTCTGTCTCTTCTGTTCTGGTCTCTTTTCCAGCTACTTCCAGCCATTTGTCTCCTCCGTTGTATGCGTGACAGTACCTTGTGCTTGTCCTGGGCTACTTTATACCTGGGGTTTAGCTACTCTCTGTTTCCCTACCTGCATCAGGCTGCATGTGTCATCCACTCATTTTAAAGAACTGACCGTCTGCTGGAGAGGCTTCTCATCACTTGGATAACCGACCTCTCAAGCATTTAAATAAGAGCAGTCAAGTTGCTGCAGAATCACCAGACTAATTTTTAAATGGTGCTTTTTAAGGGACACTTTGATTATTATTTTCTGAGCTGTTCAGTGCAAGATGTTGTTCAGTTTTCTTCTGCAATCTTGTCTAGTAATGACAGGAGAAGCTCGGACTGGTTCTTTGCTGCTTGACTGTAACTGCTGAATAGGAAGTACAGGATGCTGAGAGAGCTGCAGTTAAATGGCAGACTCTAACACAGAGCCTCGCACACTGCTCAAAACAAGGTTGGTGGAGAAAAAACCTTGGGGGGAGCAGCGAGGGGCTGGTTAGTCTGGAGAAGAAGAGGCTGAGGGGAGACCTTACTGCTGCCTGCAACTGCCTGACAAGAGGATGGACAGAGTTGGGGTTGGCCTCTTCTCCCAAGGAACAAGTGACAGGACAAGAGGAAATGGCCTCAAGCTGCACTAGGGGAAGTTTAGGTTGGTCCCGAGGAGAAGCTTCTCCCTGGAAAGAACCCTGAAGCCTTGGCACAGGAGGGGGTTGAATCGCCATCCCTGGCTGTGTTTCACAGTCAGGGAGATCTGGAGCTCAGGGACAGGGTTTAGTGGTGCCATTGAGGTAATGGTTGGACTCAGTGATGTTGAAGATCTTTCCCAACCTGTCTTCAGAACACACAGTGCATTTCATGAAGTCCAGCCCCACAGCAGCAAGGGGAGGACAAGGGGCTGATCTCACTGGCTCAGCAGCCTTTGCAGATGGGATTCAGTATTTCATCACAGCCAGTAATATCTTGATGCAGGGTATGGTGTTGGGAACAGACACCTGCTGAGATGCCAGAATGATGTTGAACACCAGCTGATGCCCACCCTGGCTTTTCGTTTTGTACCTGGAATCGAGTGCCTCTTTGGGAGGAAAATCTATAATGAGGATTTGTCAAAAGAACAAAAAGTTATGGTTTGGCCTCTCTTGTGCTTGACAACAGTTTTTTGGGTGCTTGCTACGGGAAGAATATTTCTAGGGAGCCTGGATGCTCAGAAATGGGAAGACTCACTGGGAAGAGCTGCAGACTGCTGCTTACTGGGAGAGGACTGGTGCGGTTACAGACAAAATGCATGGTCTGGTGTTGTGTGGAGCTGTCAGGACAGTTTGTGTGTAGCAGCTCAACCTGGTGTTACCCTGTAGAAACAAAACTGGTTGGGTTTTGCCAGTTTGGCCTGAAGGACAGACACACCAGACATTTTGTACTGGGGGATGCTGGTGTCTGCCTGCCCACCTGAAAATCTGGGGGCCTGTGCGAGGCAATACTGAGCAGTGCATCAGCAGGATACAGTGCTGCAGTACACGTGATTCTGAAATGAGTCAAAAAGTCAAAGAAAACAGGCTACTTGCTAAATACTGGTGACTCAGAGCTGCCCTGGCGTCAGGTGCCTTGGGCTAATGTGCCAGCTGTGACTGTCTTGAGAACAGGTTGATTTAAAGCCTGTCACGTTAAACAAAGGTGAGAGCTGCAGGCATCCTCTGCTGTTCCTGCTGCTGGGGAGAAGGATGCTGTGCACAGGATGAGGACAAGGTGCTGGTAGGGTCACTGCATTGATAGCTCCCAGGTCATGGTGAGTGTGACTGTGCCCTACACTGCCACAGTGATCAGCAGGACTGAGCTGAACTGGGAGTCAATGTTATGGTGTGTTGTAGAGGGCTCAGGAGCTCTCTGCTGGTGTTCCAGCCCCTTTGGCTACCAGCTCATGTATGAGGTGCTCCAGGCAGAGCCCTAAGGGTGCTCCCAGAACTGCCATTGTTTGGGCTTCTGAAGGTGTTGGGCCATCCTTCAGCAGGCTGTGGAATTGCTGATCTGCAGGGAGCACAGTCATTCGAGCAGCACCAACCAGAAATACCGGTTTGGGAAAGAACTTTCCTCACCTTCGGTGCTGTTTGAAGAGGGGAAACAGTGAAATAGAGACTGCAGGTGCTTCTGGCTACGTGTTACGTGTTAGTGTTACGTGTTACGCAGCCACTCCTCTGTGTGTATTTTGTAAAAGTTGTGATGTCCAGAGGTGGGGGTCAGTCTCCTCCCCTCAGTCATCAGCAATGGGACAAGAGGAAACAGCCTGAAGTGGTGCCAGGGGAGGGTTAGGTTGGACATCAGGAGAAATCTGTTCCCTGACAGAGCGGTCAGGGGTTGGAACAGGCTGCCCAGGGAGAGAGTTGCTGTCCCTGGAGGGTTTTAAACGAGTACCTGTGGCTCTGGGGAGCAGCGTTTAGTGGGCAGGGTGGGGTTGGGCTGATGGTTGGACTGGATGAGCATGGAGGTCTCTTCCAACCTGAATGATTCTGTGTTTTGGAAAAATTAGGACCTCAAGGGAAGGCAGTAGCTGGGGAGTTTCAAACACGATGCCTTAGAGTAGGTACTGACGTGACCTCTGACTGCATGAGGTATCCTTGTGTTTGCAGATACCAGACCTTGTCTTTCAAATGTCCTTTCCTGGCCTAAACATGTTCTCTTTCCTAGCTGGCCTGAACTGCTCTTTAAATCTTAGAATCACAGAACCATTGAGGTCGGAAAAATCCCTCAAGCTCATCAAGTCCAACCATGAACTCAACCGTCCCAAACCCTGTCCAGATCTTCACAACTGTCAAACACGGCCAGGGATGACGATTCAATGCCGTCCCTGAGCAGCCTGTGCCAAGGCTTGAGGGCCCTTTCCAGGGAGAAGTTTTTCCTCCTGTCCAATCTCAACTTCCCCTGGTGCAACTTCACCTTAATTCAATCAGAGCAGCAGAGCCCATTAACGCTGGGTGCAGAAACCAACCTGGGCAGCTATCGCCAACGTTTCTCCAAACCAGAAGGAACATGTTAAAAGTACCTGTTTCCAAAGATGGTCTGCATCCAGCTCTGGGAAGGAAGAACCTGCAGAGCTCTGGCTGGGGCTGTCACATGCAATCATGTCTCACTCTGTGAACTGCCTAGCAGTGTCAGGCTGGGGCTGAGACCAGAGGGGAGAGGGAGATGCAGATAACCAACTCCTGACCCTTTGGGAGGATACCAGCCTGGTTCTGTGTGGGAGCAGGGAGAGAGCCTGGCTCGGAAATGAACCTTCTCATGGAACAAGGGCGATTCAGCTCAACTATCAGACAGAAGAATTGCTGAAGTGCAGTGTGGGGCAATTCCTTGTGATGTGTGAGGGAGATCAGGTTTCTCAATAGCTGTTCTGTAATCAGGCTCTGAAGGGTTGCTGCTGTTCTGCCGAGCTGGTGATTCAGTTCTGGGCTTTCTCCATATTTTAGTATTTCAGACTCTTCATCTTCCCCTCCCTCTCTCCCTCTAGGTGTGTTTTTCCTGTTGGTGAGCAGATCTTTGCTTGCACAGGTGCTTTCTGCTTTCCTTGTCCTTGTGACAAGATAAACTCTCTTTCCTGAGCATAGCGTTCATGCAGAGGTGGTGTGACAAGCCAGGAGCAGGCAGTGAGCTTTCCAGGACATCTCCTTAGCTGTGCTGCTGCTCTCTAAGCCCAGTCCTCACCAGGAGGATTGGAAGAGCTGCCTGATCCCTGGCACTTGTGTTGCCTCTTCCAATTTGGTTTCTTTGTCCTCTCTATTCACATCTTCTATTTTTATCTATTTTATACCTTTCTCTTTTTGCCAGGTCACTCCTTGCACCCTACAGAGTCTCTTTTTGTAGGTGTCACAGCATCACAAAGTATTGGAGATTGGAAGGGACCTTGAAAGATCATCCAGTCCAATCCATCTGCCACAGCAGGATCCCCTAGATCCAGTTGCACAGGAACAGTCCAGACAGGTTTTAAATATTTCCAGAGAAGGAGACTCCACAATCTCCCTGAGCAGCCCGTTCCAGTGCTCTGTCACCCTCTCCAGGAAGAGGTTTCTTCTCATATTTCTGTGGAACCTCTGTTCCAACTGACACCCAGTGCCCCTTTTCCTATCACTGGATGCCATTAAGCAGAGCCTGGCTCCTTCCTCCTGACACCTGCCCTTTACATATTGATCAACATTCATAGGGTCACCCGTCAGGCTCCTGTTTTCCAAGCTAAAGAGACCCAGCTCCCTCAGCCTTTCCTCTTCAGGGCGCTGCTTAATCATCTCTGTGGCTGTGTGCTGGACTCTCTCCAGCAGTTCTGTGGCCTTCTGGAACTGAACTTCTAGGACTGGACACAACATACCAGATGTGGTCTCACCAGGGCATAGTATATGGGGAGGAGAACCTGTCTCAATCTACTAACCACCCCACTTGTGGTCCACCCCAGGATGCCACTAGCCTTCTTGGCCACAAGGGCAGACTGCTGGCTCCTGGTCAACCTGCTAGGCACCAGGACCCCCAGGTCCCTTCGTCTTATGCTGCTCTCCAACAGGTGAGCACTCCAGTGTTTGTCTTGAAGTCATCATGATCAGTGAGGGAAGGAGGCTGAAACCCTTGAAGAGCTCTGTTCGCTGACTCTTTTCTGCTCTGTACTCAGCACTATCTCATTTCTTCCCGAAGCTTAATGGCCCGGTCACTTCATTATCCTGCCTCACGCATGAGCGACAACCTCAGAGGTTGTTCTGCCTCCCCTTCAGGTGCTTAGAAGCTGAGTGGTGTTCACTCTTCTTTTTGCTTCTCCCGAAAAAGCCATCAGCCTGCCCCTCGTCTGCCTTCTCAGGCTGGCACATTGCACCTGCAGCCCTTCCTCATGCTGTAACAGCCACCAGGCACTGCACTTTGGCTGGCAAATTCCCTTCATCAAATCCTTAGGGCTTTGCCTGTTGATCTGTTTTCCCAGGAGGACCCTTTCCCGCTGACACTGGGAGTCAGGACAATTAAAGGTTGCAGTGAAATATTCCAGTGCCCAATGTGATGCAATGGGAGCTGGAAGGAGAGGTTACCTGAGTCACAGTGAAAACCCCAGAATTAATGCCCTGTGTGCTGAGTTACCTGCAAGACCCAGCTCGACCAGTTACTCTTCCCAGTAACCCTCTCCTCCCTGCAGTGTCCATTGTTGTGTAGGGAGTCCTGGCATGGAGAAAACATCTGTGTTGTCAGCCTAAAGCATTGTGCTTGTTCTGTGGAGAGAAGGCAGCCAGGACTAGAGAATCCAGAGAAGCAACGAGGCTGGGGAAGGGACTGGAGGGAGAGGCTGATGGAGAGGGGCTGAGGGAGTGGGGGTGTTTGGCCTGGAGAAGAGGAGACTGTGGGGACAGACCTTCTCCCTCTATGCACTGCCTGAAGGGAGGTTGTAGTCAGGTGGGGATCAGGCTCTTCTCCCAGGCAGCTAGCACCAGGATCAGAGGGCAGGGCCTGAAGCTGCCAGGGGAGGGTTAGGAAGCCCTTCCTCAGGGAGAGGGTGCTCAGAGCCTGGACTGGACTGCCCAGGGTAGTGGTGGAGTCCTTGTGTCTGCAGGTGTTGGACAGCCTGGCTGTGGCCCTGAGTGCCCTGGTCTGGCCACTGGGGTGATGTTAGGTGCTTAGCTGGGCTGAATGAGCTCAGAGGGCTTTTCCAGCCTCAATCATTCTGGGATTCTGTGGTTCTGTTTTGTTTTCCAGGTGTCTCTGCTGAGCGCTGTGCATTACAGACACCATTTTTGTGGCAAGGCCACAAAACCAGCTCTTTTCCAGGAGCAGTTTGAGTTGTGAGGAGCTGTGTGGCTCCAGTAGAACACCTTCTTCAGGGCAAAATGTTATTCCTGCTGGTCTTTTTTTCTAAAAAAAAGATTCAGTGGATTCAGTGGCAGTGTATCGTTGTCAGTAGGATTGTCCTTGACTATTACTTGGCCCTCCCAGCCCTGCAAGCTGTAATAGCTGCCCAAGGCACTGGTGACTGGTGGATGTTGGCTCAGGTTCTAGGACTAAGGCGCAGACATTATGATTCTCCTCGCTGTGAGTTGCTGTTTTTAGCTCTCAGCTGGTTTAGGTGCAGGAGTCCGTGGTCCATCTCCACCCCTCATGGCTGTTGTACAGATGGATTTTCACCTGCTGGCTGTAAAGGGGGTCTTTCTATGTCTTGGGTTCCATTTTCTCAAGAGTGGGAAGGGCTTGTGTTGTGTGTTAGCCAGAAAGAGTTTAGAGCATCCTTCCAAGTCCCTTCCAAGTGAAGCCATCCTGTGGTTCCATCATTCTTAGTACAGCTGGAACATTTTCTGGCCTTTCCTCCCCACTGCAGCTGTTCCGGTTGCACAGAGACACTGCACAGGTAGCTGCTGGTGTGTGGAGGAGGTGTCGGCATCCTCTCATCTTTTATTACCCTGATGCATAAACAAAACAGTGGCAGAGATACCGTGTAGGATTTATACCGGTGGAGCCCTGCCAGGGGTGATTTCAAAGGCAGAAGTGGAGGAAGCGATAAGGGATGGTATTTTTCGAGTGATTGGGTTTGCAGGGAGGGCTGATGGAAAGGAATTACAGTTACCTGATCTGTTTTCTTCTTCTGCCCCAGCTCTGCAGGTTAGCAGCTGCTTGAATTTCACGAGAGCTTCACCACGTGGCTGAAGCCAGGCTGCTCCCTCACAGTCTTGGGGTTCCTCCTGGGCTTGGGCTGAAGGGCCAGTAACACTCCGGTGAGGGCTCGGGAGGGCAGAGGATTAAATGTTGTTGAAAAGCAATTGCAGAGGAGAGAAGGAGCGCGAGGTTGTCTTCAAACTGAGCGCAGCTTGGCTTGCCTCATCCATCTGGTAGGACTACATTATCTGCTTTCGACAGAGTCCCCGTCACCTTCCCATTCCAGGGAGGGCTGTTGAGCTTCAGCAGACAGGGGAGAGCCAGCCCGTAAAGTTCTGCCAGTAAAACAGGAGTCAAAATGTCACGCTGGTTCTGCAGGAGAACAACAGAGGAGGTGCAGAACGATCATCTTGTTGTCCTGACCACAGGTGATGGCTCTGCCACACTCCTGTCCTTTCTGGGATTCCCAGGCTGGTTTTTCCTTTTTCCTATCAGTCTTCAGTCCTGGCTTTAAAACACATAGCCAGCTAACCTAGGTGAGGCAGTGGTGAAGCAGGGGTTAAAGGCAACTCCTTTTCCTGCTGCTCTGCTCACTCAGGTGTGCTGAAAAGGGGAGTGGAACATGGCTGCTTAGGAGAAACAACTTTGTGCCCTGAGGTTCTGGGACTAGGCATAATTCCAGGCTAGAAACTCTTGTTCCTCTTTATTTTATTTAATTTGTTGTGGTAGATGTCATTTCTGATGGAAAAGACTTCTCTAGCTGCAGCTGTATATTGCTTTTTGTTTCCCCCCTGCTGCTGAGTCATTGCACAACTCCACAGTCACTGTGAGCCTCCCTTCCTGGAGCCCCGACTGGCACCGTCATTTACCTTTCCTTCTACATTCGATCGAACCACACTGGTTTGGAGCTCTTCTGCCCAGCGGAACCTCTTCCAGATGGTCCCGTGGTGTCGCTCGGTGGTGGGGGTGAGTGAGATGGGAAGTCGGGGCACAGCTGCCCCGTGCCCAGGGAACTGCGGTTCTGCTGGGAAAGCGGACCTTTCCTTGTGGAGCAGGGGAATGCAGGAGGATTGTCCTGTCACCCAGGAGGCAGAAGCCTTATTTGTGTTTGCTGGTTCATCCATTCTGCTGCTGGCATCTGCTCTTTCTCAGTTTCCATCCTTCAGTGCATAGAGGACCCCTCATTTTCTCGTTCTTTGGGTGCCTTTTCACTGTGCTTTTGTCTGCCAGTACATAGTTCACTGTTCTCCTCTTTCTTTGTCCCTCCTTCCTTCTGCCTTTGAAGTGAAGTTGGTGCTTCAGGGATTTCTTGGCCTGTCTGGTGTGAAACTGGGGAGGTTACCTAGAACCACAGCAAGGAAGAGGTTTTGTTTTAAAAGGGTGGCAGTTCCAGGCTGATGCTTTTTTCAGTTTTAAACGCCCTTGTTCTCAGTCACAGGTTGTTTCTGTTCAGGTTGTTGCTTGCAGTTTGCTTTTCAACTAAGAAAAGAGAAGTTGGATTGTTTTTTTCTCAAGTGTTTGTGGCAGATGCTTCCCCCTCCCCAGCCAGTTAGAAATAACAACCAACAAAACTGTTGGTCCCGACCTCTGGCACTTCCCGCTGGTTTGGGTGATGGCACATGATGAAGCATCACAGCACCTTCACAGCCTCAGGTCCTCAGCTTCAGCATTTGCAATGCTCACATACAGGTCCAATGCCTCTTCAAGAGACACATGTGGCCATGAGGCTGGGAGCTGCAAAAGCCTCACGACACAGGAGGTGGCCAGTCAGAAGAAGGTCTCTGAGGAGTCTGCTAAGATCTTGCTTGTCCCCTCTTTGTGAAGCTACCCCCAATGCAGATGAACTCAAATGATGCTGAAGCAGAATGAGGTGTTTCCATCACTTTTAATTCTCTCTGTGTGCATCTTTGTGCTTTCTCTGTCTGTCTTTTGTGAGAGAAGTGCAGCAGGTGATGGGGAAAGGAGAACAGGAGATGTTGCATAAACCTTAGTGGTCAGAGCCCCAGATTGGGTAACAGCAGACTTCAGTGCTCTCCTAAGCCTGACAGAGAAGTCTCTTTGCCTGTTGGTAGCCTGGGCTAGGCTCTTTTTCTTCCTGATAGTAGGCTGGGACATTTTGAGCCAAGAACTGGATGAGAGCAGAGAGCTGTGTGATCATCTAAGCTACTCTTCTTCTGCCTGAACCTTCATCATGTTTTTTGTTTTCCTCCAGGCCCTGAGTGGGTGTTTGGTATTTGGGTGCTGTAGGATAAAAGCTGCAGTGCTGTAAGAGATCTCTGGTTAGGAACTGGGACACTGAAGTGATTTTCTACTGCAGACTCAGTTGACCTCTCCAGAACTGGACCAGTTACTTCAGCTGTCGGTTCCTTAGGGTTTGTGGAAATGGATGGAGCTATCCCCTTTGCTCACCCATCTGCTGCTTGGGTTTAGATAGTCCTTGCCTATTTGTGGTCTCCTGGCACATCCCGGTAGAGCATTTAGCATAACTGGGGTCACTAGTAGCAGTCAGTAGGGCTCATTGTCTGGGTCTTTCTAACACTGGTACAGGTGGTGTTTCAGTACCGTGCTCCTCTGGGTAGCCTGTGGAGCGAAGGGGTGTGTTTGTGATGTACCATCTCATAGTCTCTCCTCCAGAAAGCAAAATAAATCTAAATTAGACTGCAGCCTGGGATAATTGTTCTTTCTCTCTTCATCTCTGTGGCAGCAGGAATTCTTGCAGCAAGGTTTCCCTTCACAGCAGATGTTGGTGCCAGCTCTGCTGCTTCTCTCCCAAAAATGTGTGTGTGAGTGTTGAAGGTAGAGATGGCTGGATAGTGACTGCAGCTGTGTGCTGGAGAGCTCAAGGCAAGGGACAACAGTGATATCTTTCCTGCATGTTGAGGGTTTATATTACTCACTTAATTTGTGATAGTTAAGTGTCTTTTTTTATCCCCAAAGAGCAGAGTACAAGGCTTTTTTGGTTGTTAAAGGCAGCATCAACACTGGGTCTGTTCGCTGTGCTAGCGCTGGTTCTGCATGGGGCAAGAATGGAAATGTACTCTGAGCTGTTGTGAGGTGTTTGGAGCCCTGTAACCCCTTTATCTTCTGCTGTTGTCCAGCGCTCTCTGCTTCCACTTGTCACCCCCACATGTTGCTGTGCTGAGTGGCCAGGGCAAGTATGTCCTGGTCACAGCTTTGCTCTCGCAGTGTGACCTGTGCATGTGTGATACCCATCTCTGCTGGTAGGAAATGACTGCAGATGGCTTTGTCTGTATTGTGTCCGTATGACCCCACCTGATTAAATCTGTTGCAGATGACCGACTGTAGTTGTAGGTCTCCATTTAATTCCATTGGTCAAGCCCAATCCAGTGGGAAGAGTAGTAGTGAGATGGATTAGTAGTGATTTCTGGGCATAGAAAGGGCTGAGCAGCCTCCTGTTTGCCCTTGGTACCATTCAAGTGGAGGGATGGTAAGAGACAGCTTTTGTAAACACAGTGTGAGGGACCACCAGGCACAGAAGACTAGTTACTAGGTACAGAACAGCTGAAGCCTCTCTGTATTTAGTTGCTTGTGCAGCTAAATTGGGTCAGCAAACCAAGCTCTGGTACCCCAAAGCTTGTTCCCACTCTTTTTCCGTGTCAATATTCACCAGCACTTCTACTTTGAAAGGTTTTCTTCCTCGTGGCTTCTTCTCCAGGGTTCTCCAGACATGCTGTGCCCAGCGGTCCTGTGCTGGAGATGCAGAAGATTGCAGCAGTAGATGGGCAATGGGCTCTGTGTCCCCATTCTGGAGGCAGGATCTCCCTGCTCAGCAGTTCACTGACTGGACAAGTAGTAGCTTCCTTTTACAAACAGGTGTCATTTACCAACTTGCAAAACTAATTGTGAGGGATTAGTTGGTGCCACCTGATAGCCCCATGTGCTGAAAGCATCATCTTTCCAGCATGAACCTCTGTGGCTTTGTAGTGGCACCAACTGCAAACCAACAGCTGAATGTCCTTGGAGGTAGGTTTAGGCTATTCTTCACGATTTTGGGATCTGTTCTGATCTTTGCAGTAAACAGCTGGGCTTTGTCACTGTTTTGTGTGACCTGATTCCTCTTCCTTAGGCAAAAGTGGTTGAAGAAACCAACTCCTGAGTTTTCTTTTTTTAGTGGCTGTTCTTCTGAAAGAAAACGCCCAGCACCTCCTAAACCAGAGGCTTCAGGTGGAGCAGGGTTGTTCAGTGAAACCAGCTGGAGGACTCTGCAATGTAAAGCTGCTTAATAACTGCCATCCTGCTGCAGAGCTTTTAAAAGAGGAATATTCCACAGGTTTAACTCTTCCCATAAAGAGTTTAAAGAAAATTCCACTTGGGCAAAACCAGAATGGTGATCATTGCAGCTGAGCTCAGGGAAGCTGGAGCTTGTGCTCCAGTCTGTTCCAGTACTGACCTCTGGACCACCTGCAGTCTCGTCAGTGCTGTCAGGTACCTGCAAGTAGTTCTGCCATGGCTGGTGAAGAATAGGTCACACTGTCAGCCTGCCCAGTTCATTCCAGTGAAAGAGGCCCCAGGAAGTGGCTGGAGTGCCTTAGGGGTTGAGGGATTTGCTTTTTAGCCTCAGGGTTCACAGGGGAAAAAGAAAAACACAGTGATGGAGCTGGGAGAGGCTGCTCCCTGTCCATGTCTGTTGAAATGGGAATTTCCTCCCCAAACCTGCTGACAGATTTTAAACTCCAGGCGATCTGATGGTGTTTGTGCAGCTTTGGTAGCTCCCAGGATGTGGTGTGAATGTTCCTGCAGATGAATAAACAAGGGGTGTGCTTGAAAGTCTGAAAATTCTTGAGCAAAGACAGCTAACTGGGGTTATTGAGCCTAGAGAAGAGGAGGCTGAGAGGAGACGCTATTGCTCTTTACTGCTACCTAAAAAGGAGGTTGTAGTGAGGCTGGTACTGGTCTCTTCTCCCAAATTACTAGTGATAGGATGAGGGGAAATGGCCTCAAGCTGCATCAGAGGAGGTTTAGATTGGAACTTAGGAAGAAGTTCTTTCCTGAGAGAGGGGCTGGGCACTAGAACAGGCTGCCCAGGGAGGAGGTGGAGTCACTGTCCCTGGAGGTGTTTAAAAAATGAGTAGCTAGAGCACTTGAGGCCATGGTCTACGGGTGGGGAGCTGTTGGGATGAGGGCTGGGCTTGATCCTGGAGGTCCTTTCCAGCCAGGATGATTCTATGATTCTAAACTGTCTGTGCTGGAGCTTGTGTTAGAAAAGAGATCTGGACATGTGGAGATCTGGAGCTCAGAGACAAGAGTTTAGCAGTGGCCTTGGTGCAGGTGGGTTCATGGTTGGCCTTGATGATCTTCAAGGTCTTTTCCAACCTGAACAATTCTGTGATTCCAAGATTCTATGGCCAGACGGCTGGAACAGGGCAAGAAACCCATCAGCTAATGAATCTCTGCAGTGCTGTTGGCCCCTCTGTCTCCCTCTGCAGAGCTGTATTGGCTGTGGAAGGGCTAACGCAGCTGCTCTGGCATTAAAATAAACTAATGAGGTGATACTACTGATTGTAAAAAGATCTTTATTTAAAACTGCCTCTCGTACATTTAAAAATGTTTCTCTAATGTCCTTAAGTGAGAGGTTAATGCAAAACAAGAGCTTCTCTTCCAAAGAGAAGCGCTTTCTCTTTGGACCGACAGCCCAAACTTCCTATTTTGCAGGTGCTGCTGCACATCCAGCGGGAAGAGAACCTCAAAAACATCCAACTTGGCAGGAATGGGAACCCCCAAGATAAACTTGTGCACCAAGTGGGGTTTTGTGACCTGGTAAATGTCTTGAGTGCTCCATAGCACTCGTTAGCGATGGGGATCACAGGAATCGCAGTCCAGTGGAGGGAGCATGACGATGGTGGCTGTGTGTTTGCCAAACAGCCCCAGAGCAGCACCTGACTCTCTTTCCTTTTTCAGCTCCTGCTCACCCGCACTCTAGTTCTTAGACCCTTCCAGCCCACATGTTGGAACCCTGTGATCTAATGAACTCGAGGTGACAGATACCCTCCGAGCAGCACAGGCAGTGCACCGAGCATTTCAGAGAAATCCCCTTTGCTTGGTGCTCGCTGATGTTTGAGGGGGGTTGCATCCAACTGGGTTTTCACCAACACTCTCTCATTGTCATCTCCTGTGACTCTATTAATTTTCCCTGTGCAGTGGCTTCTCCAACAATTGAATTTGGGCTCCCTGGCGATGAGCTCCCATCAAAAGCAGCAATTACAGCTCTCAGCGCTGTGGAATCAATCACAGTAAACCCTTTAGTTATGCCAGGGTTTCATTTTGTGGTCAGGGATTAAATCCAATCCATTTACCATTTGTTTATTTATGAGGTGGGCTTTGAGCTGACCTTGTAGGGCTTTTCTATCCTCACATTGTGTGATCCTAGAGACAGCCTTCAGAAATCTTGTTTCATGTAATGCAGATGGACGTAATGTAATCAGTAAGGTGTTGACAAAGCTGATTTAAAACATGGGAAATGAAATCCTCTTTCAGGTCAGCACTGTCAGCCTTCAGTTCCCATCTCTTGTTTCATTTTTCCTGGGGCTCTGGAGCTATCTCAGCTTTCCATATTGTGTGATTATTTTCTTCCTTTCCACTGAATTAAGTTTCATTTCATGGGCACAGAGTTTACTTGGAAAATCAGGCTGGGGGTGGGCACGTTGTGGGGTTTTTCCATCTCTTATGGCATCACGTTTTTTAATCGCTGTGGTGTGGTGCAAGCTTGAGGTCAGAAGTGAAGATGTGTCAGTATTTCTCACTTGATTCCAGCGGTTTGCCCAAGGGTTGATCAGCTCTGGGTCACATGTCAGTCTTACCTTCTAGTTTTTCTACCTTTCCTCACAGAGATGAGGGACAGTCCTTGTGCTGTACAAAGTTTTCTTAGTTCTGCTGTCACAGTGGGGTAACCTGGAGCCAGCAATGGGCCCTCGTGGCAAGAAGGCCAGTGGCATCTTGGGTTGGATTAGAAGTGGGGTGATTAGTAGATCAAGAGACGTTTTCTCCCCCTCTACTCTGCCCTGGTGGGACCACATCTGGAATATTGTGTCCAGTCCTGGGCTCCTCAGTTCCAGAAGGACACGGAACTGCTGGAGAGAATCCAGTGCAGAAGAACAGAGATGATGAAGGAAGTGGAGCATCTCCCTGATGAGGAAAGGCTGAGGGATCTGGGTCTCTTTAGGTTGGAAAACAGGAGCCTGAGGGGTATCCCTGTGAATGTTGATCAATATGGAAAGGGTGGGTGTCAGGAGGAAGGAGCCAGGTTCTGCTCAGTGGCACCCAATGCTACGACAAGGGGCAGTGGGTGAAAGCTGGAGCAGAGGAGGTTCCACATGAAGATGAGAAGACCCCTCTTCCCAGTGAGGGTGTCAGAGCACTGGAAGGGGCTGCCCAGGGGGGTTGTGCAGTCTCCTTCTCTGTAGGCATTTACAACCCGCCTGGACTGTTCCTGTGTGACTGGATGTAGGGGATCCTGCTGTGGCAGGGGGATTGGACTGGATGATCTTTTGAGATCCCCTCCAGTCCCTAATACTCTGTGATTCGGTGATTTGGGTTCTTCTTTGCAGCATTGTGGTGCCTTGTGTCACTCAGATTATTTGCAAACCCTGAGTCAGAGTAGGGAAGGTACTGCCCTGCTGACTGACCTTCCTAGGCTGTGAATGAGAGGCAGGGGATTGAACCTGGAGACCCGAGGCCTCACTACAGTGCCTGCAGGCTGCTGTACTATGCTGTCCTGTGCTGTGCAGGGGTGATGTGATCAGCGCTGAGTTGAGGTTTCTGCTTTCTTTCTCTCCTGTATGTGAAGTTCTGATGCCAAAAGTAAACACAGATCTTATTTATCTAAGAAATCCCCTGTTCATCTTTGTGACAGTGCCCAACAGCACCACTGGGACTGCAGGTCTGGCCGTAGAACTCAGCTTTGCCTGCTCTCTACTGTCTTTGCCCTTCTCTTTCTAGAGCAGCGTCTGTTCTAGGGGAACTCAAGAGTGCTCACTAGAGACAAACATGATTGCTTGGAGCAAAGGAGAGGAGCCTAGTGGAGGTGCAGCTCCCTGCACTTGGCATTTGCAGGCAGAGCATCACTTGATCCACATTTCCTTTCTAGTGCCCCAATAGAGTCTCTGTTGTTTTGGCCTTTTGTGCAAGTGCTTTGAGTGGCATAAATACCAGCTTTCATCAGATAGCGTTTGGAGCTCGCTGGTTTTCTGAGTGGATTTGCTATTTAGATTTGGCTTTTGGGGTAAGATTTATATCTCAGGAAACATCGCTTTCCATGGAGCTCAAAATCCTCTTGAGTCATCAGTTTTGCTGGGCTGAGCTGTGCTGTTACGTCGGCTGAGAAATCTCCAGGCGCTGCAAGAGTGCTGTATAAATAATAAATAAAGTAATAAATCACTTATCAGCGGCTCTCACCTCTGAAATTGAGGTCAGAAAGAAAAGTGCTATGAGGGAGAAGCAGCAAGGGAAGCTGAAACGCCTGATGGCCTCATGAGGGGAGCACAACTTAAAGACCTTGCTTGGCATTTAATTTCAAGAATCTATAGCCAGTCCAAGATGAGTCTCTGTCAAGCAGACAATTAACTGTCTGATACGAGCAGTCTGACATTAGGATGGCTTCGTGCTTCCATGCCAGGGCACGGCGTTCAAACCACCAGGCACCTCTGACAGCAATTTGTCAGCAGCCCCCTGTTCTCTCCAGAGCAGGGCTGTTAATCTGCATGTCATCAGCATCCTGATGACATCCAAATCCATGACAATTGTGTTACTCCTGCTGCTCTGGTGACCAGTGGGACATACTACGTGCGAACAAACCTAAATAAGGGGAACAGACGTTCTCATAGGAATCCCACAGTGCCTCAGCAGTTTCTGTCCTTTCTCCTCTTTAATTCAAGAAGCTCTTTCCACAAACTCCCCTTTTAGGATTCCTTTTCTCTTGTGCAGGAAGAAGTGTGGAAGCATCAGAGCTGTGGATGCAGAGTAGTTATTGTCTACTGCAAGTAGTATTGAATCTTTCTCTGCTAGAAACAACCAGTAGCAGTAGGGTTTATGGACATCAAACTGAAGATAAATTCATCTGTTCTGTGAAGCTTTTGTTTTGCTGGGGTGACCACCTAGCAGCTTCCAGTCGCTGAAGAGGCTACAGAAACACTGAGAAGGGACTTTGCACAAGGGACTCTAGTGATAGGATAAAGGGCATGGGTTCAAGCTAAAAAAGGGCAGATTTAGATGAGATCTGAGAGAGAATTTCCTCTCTCTGAAGATGCTGAGGCTCCGGAACAGGTTGCCCAGAGGGGCTATGGCTGCTCCATCCCTGGAAGTGTTCAAGGTCAGGTTGGATGGGTTTCTGAGCACCCTGGTCTGATGAGAGGTGTCGCTGCCCATGGCAGGGGGTTGGCACTGGATGATCTTCAGTGTCGCTTCCAACATAAACCTTTTCATGATTCTATGATTCTTAGCTGCTCTAGGTTCTCCCTGCCTCTTGAGGTGTTGCAGTGTGACCCTTAGTGTGTGCAGGTAGAACTTAGCTCACAGTACTGCAGGAGCTCAGCATTGCCCAGTCAGGAGAACAGCAATGAAATGTTTTAAGTCCTGATAAGCTCATACAGGGGCACTGGGAGTGATGGGAGCAGCAAACTTGATTTGAGAACATGGAGAAGGGCACTGGATGTCTTCCTCCTGATGCACTGCACCACGTACCAACGTGCAAGCTCTGGCTTGAAATCCATCAGGTTGACCTCCCTGAGAAGTTTAAAGACAGGGTGTGAGTGTGGGCTGTGCTGCCTGTGAAGTATCCCGTAAACATTTGTTCCACTACATTTGATTCTCAATTTACAATGAAGAAGGATTCATTCATCTGAAGACAGCTTCTTTAACAACGTCAGCACAGCCACAGCTTTTATTAATCTGCTGGTGTCAGATTTGGTTTGAAGGGAGGTTGGGGCTGCAGAGCAGCTGAAGAAGTGGTATTTGAAATAAACTTTTATTTCTGTTCTTTTTGCAGTGAATTTTTAGGCTGGAAGCAGCCGAATGTCACTTGGATAGAACAGAGTGGCTTCTTGAATTCATTTGGCTTTTCATGTTTACAAAATCCATGTGTCAGCGTTTTGTTTAAGTGTTGCTGGGACTGGAGGTGTTTTCTCCTCTTGTGAAAAATAATCCATGGTAGAAGGGACCGGAGGGAGAGTCTGACAAGGAGAGGCTGAGGGCGCTGGGAGTGTTTGGCCTGGAGAACAGGAGACTCAGGGGGGACTTTTTCCCTCTCTGCAACTCCCTGAAGGAAGGTTGTAGTCTGGTGGGGCTCTTCTCCCAGACAACCAGTGTCAGAATGAGAGGGCAGGGCCTGAAGCTGTCAGGGAAGGGTTTGTTTGGAAGTTAGGAAGCCCTTTCTCACTGGAAAGGGTGCTCAGAGCCTGGAATGGACTGCCCAGGGCAGTGGGGAGTTCTGGTGTTTGGAGGTTTTGAAGGACAGTCTGGCTGTGGCTCTTAATGGCCATTGGGGCGATGTTAGGATGAGCTCAGAGGGCTCTTTTCAGCATCAGTGGTGATACCTGCACAGTGTTCCAGCCTTGTCTCAGAGTGAGGGTTGGGGTAAACTGCAGAATCTTAGACTTGTGTTGACTCCTCACTTATTCACATCATATCGCAGGCTGGTCGGGTTTGAAGGGAGCTCAGAACTCATGCAGTGCCAGTCCCCTGCCACGAGCAGTGACACCTCTCACTAGACCAGGTTGCCCAGAGCCTCATCCAGCCTGGCCTTGAACACTTCAGGAATGAAGCAGTCACGACCTCCCTGGGCAGCCTGTTCCAGTGAGGACTTTCTGCTTTAGATCTAATCTAAATCTCCTCTCCTTTAGCTTGACTCTGTCCCCCTTGTCCTGTCACTGAGTGCCCTGGTAAATCACCTCCTAGGAAGGTCCCTCTCCAGCTCTGTGGCTCCAAGGTTTTCCATGTGCAGAGGACACTGATTTTGATTATCCTCAGGGCATTGCACCCAGTTGGTCCTTTGCCAGACACACAGTCATTGCTTTTTCGTGTGGGGGTTTATAACCCCCAAAAGTCCAGGGCTGCAGCTCTGAAAGTGAATTGCTGGGATCATGCAGAAGGTCCAGAAGTTGAGTAGAGGGGTAGATGAAGATCTAGATAAAGGGTTTAGAAGCTTTGTTGCAGATGGATACCAGTGGGGTGAGGCTTTTCCTGACTCTTTCCTGGGGTTTTGGTTTTGTTCTCAGTGTAGTACTGGAAGACTCACAACTCCTATCAAAGCAGAACAATAGGGGTGGTTCAAGTACCTGCTTTTTTCCCTCTTTCTTCCCTTCTTCCCTTTCTGGCCCTGCCCATCTGAAAGGTCTTTTCCAGGATCTTTAAGTGATTCTATGATTCACTGTTTCAGTGCTGCTGATTCCTGAGGTTTTCCTTCCCCCAGATGAGGGACAGGGAGGACACAGCCATTAGATTGAATATTTAAAGGTCTAATATTACCTGTGGCATCTCCAGCCTTCCCTGATCCCTTGTCTCAGGTGACTTGGAATGAAATAGTTGGTATTAAAGATTGATAAGGGCTCAGAGATGATTATCAACTGTTTATCAGCAGAGAGAATATCTTCTCTGTCACTTTCAATAGTTTTGTTGCTGTGGCAGCTGCAGAATATTCTGTTCAAGAAGTCTGGCCAGTGCAGAAAAAATGGCTCTTCATAATCTGCCATTTCCATGCAGAGCTTTCCAGTTCAAGTCCAGAACATCTTCAGTAGGAAGAATAATAGAACTGTGTGTCAGGTTCTCCATGGGGAACCCTTGGGAACTGTTTCTCATGGAGCTTTATGGACACAGGCAGATTAAACAGATGATGGCAGGAGGTAGATTGGGGTTTTGTAGCAAGGACTGAGTACTGCAAATCCATGTTTGTCCACCGACAGGGGAAAGAACCAGAACATGGATCTGATTCACAAGGGAATTTTAAAGTAGAAGATTTTACCCTCCAGGCCCAGTCTGACTTCCACGTCCAGCACCAGTATTTGAAGCATCTTTCCAGGAGTAACTGGGAGAACATTCCCTGTTGTCAGGTCAGGCGCAGGGCTTGTGTAACAGCGTGTTGTGCACATCTGTTCTGTAATCTTAACCATCCGTCTCTGTCCTTCCCTGTTTCAGAGGTTCTCTGGTCAGTTCTCTAGAAGGTAACAGCTGCCTCACACTGAACCCAAAGGGGCTGTCAGGGACCTCATGGTTTCCATCAGCAATAGTGTTGCCAGCAGGAGTAGGGGTGTAATTCTCCCCCTGTTCTGGGCGCTGGGGAAGCCTCCCCTTGAGTGGGGGTAGTTCTGGGCCCTTCACTTCAAGAAAGACATTGAGGAGCTGGAGAGGGTGCAGAGGAGCAATGAGGCTGGGGAAGGGACTGGAGGGAAAGGCTGATGAGGAGAGGCTGAGGGAGCTGGAGGTGTTTAGCCTGGAGAAGAGGAGACACAGGGGGAACCTTCTCCCTCTGTACAACTTCCTGAAGGGAGGTTGTAGTCAGCAGAAGGGCAGGGCCTGAAGCTGCCAGTGGAGGGTTAGATTGGATGTTTCCCTGTTTCCTCAGGGAAAGGGTGCTCAGAGCCTGGACTGGATTGGCCAGGGCAGTGGTGGAGTCCCCATATCTGGAGGTGTTGAAGGACAGCCTGGCTATGGCCCTTAGTGCAATGGCCTAGATTACTGTGGTGATGTTAGGTGCTGGGCTGGGCTGGAGTAGCTCAGAGGGCTTTTCCAGCCTCAGTCATTCTGGGATGCTGTGAATGAGTTTGTGATCCTGTATCTAATGACTGGAGGGGCTGTGCCTCTGGGCTGTCCTCTGTTACTGACACCAGCAGAAATGCTGACGAGAGCCTCACTGAGGAGCCTTTCTCAAAATCATGAAGTTGATTTGAAAAAATATGGATTAATTCCAAAAATAGTTCTGTCCTGTGGGTGAGTTGTACAACCTGTTTTTCTCTTCTGCTTGAACTCCCAGTTAAGTGGCCCAGCTTCTTGTGTGGCACAGCTGGGCTGGGGAGAAAGAGCCCAACCCCGCCTCTTTCTAGGTACTTAAAGGAGAAATGAAGGAGCTGCAACAAACGTCCAGGTAGATGAAACTCAAATCCTTTGGAACACAAAGGTGCCAGTCTCCTGCCTGGGCTGGCATTGCTCCTCCGTGTTCTAAATCACAGGATTTTCATGCAGATTCTTTGCAGCTCAGGCTCTACCACAGCAGTGCTTTTTCTTTCTCATTAGGAGTGGTTTGACTGTTCAATTTGTGGTGGGAGCAGCACATGGAGCTGTTTAGCAGCGTCAGCCTCAGGGGTTATGACTTTGGGTTTGGAGGCCCCATGTTCTCTGGGATGGTTTTTCTCCAGCAGAAATGTGATCACAGAGTGAGGGATAAAATTATAGGGGATATAATTGTGTAACCCAGCCATGCCATTACTCTGAGTGTTAATTACTTCATTCTTAACCCCTGTGTTGAGCACAAAAGAGAAGAGTTAAACGCTTTGGCCTGGCCACTGACATCACGGTGACAGATGGCATGGAGGGGTGTCAGAAGTTCACAGCTGGCTCTGTAGCACAGGAGTTCCCTTCAGTGCTTGTTACAGTCAGATGGGCCATAAATCAGCAGTTCTAACATGGAGTGAAACCAGCCCAGTGCTTCTGCCTGTGTCTGTGCTCTGCTCATTTCCAGAGTGGTGAATAAATGGGGCTCCTTGTGGAATATATCAATGCTGCATCTCCTGCTTTGTGAAACTGGAATGGGTGATGCCAGACCTCAGCCAGGCCTCTGGTGCTGCACGTTTGTGACCCCACAGAGTCTCAGCCTTCAGATAGAGTCATGGGATGTGTTGGGTTGGAAGAGACCTCCAAAGGTCTTCTAATCCAACCCCGCTATGACAGTCAGAGACAACTACAAGATGGGGTCAGTAAGAACTAGGAGAAGTGATGGCTTAGCCCTCGGATGTGAGTTCAGGCTGGGGAATAAAACATCCGTGTTTCTGTGGGGTTGGTGCTGTTTGCCTGGGCAGTAGTAAGCGGCTCTTTGTGGGTTTTTCTGAATGGACTGAAATTGACTGCTGTTTGCCTGTGTTTAAGTGCTTGCAAATTGGGCGGTGATGAAACAGAATGATCCAGTGATTGGCAGGGAGTGAAGTTATCTCTCCACCAGAATGGCACTCCTGTGGAATTAAGAGAAATATAGAAGGCTGGAAGATGTGTGACAGCACTGATGTTGGTCTGTGAACCTCATAACTGAGCACCTCTCTGTCCTCCTTTCCAGAATGATGAAGTCCTCTGTCCATGTGGAAGAAGATGACTTTGTGCCGGAGCTTCAGCGAAGCATCCATCCCAGAGAGAGGCCAGACTGGGAGGAGACCCTCAGTGCGATGGTAAAACTCCTCCTTGCCTTTTCTGTGTTATTTTTGGTTCTGAACAATCTCGTGTTCTAGTTACTCGGTGATTTATCTTTCCCGAGTTTCGGATTTGTAAATGGATTGCACAGTCCAGGACCAAAGTACTTTCCTTCCTCTGGCAGTTTGTCAAGGAGCGAGAGAAGGAGGCTGCACAGTGCCTCTGCCCTATTAAGACGTGCCCCAGAGCGGCTCTGGCAACCAATTATAGGGTCCACAATGTCACAACGATTTTCAGTCTGCGTTAACCTCTTTTTCAGGCCAGACGTTTGAGCATGAAGGGAACGTCTTGTAAAAACCTGCTCTTTGAAGCATGCGGTATTGTGCAATAATGAGATTTTAGCAAAATGCTGGCTCAGTCTGCAGAAATAAAACCTCAGCCTGAAAGCGAACCCGCCATCGGTGGGGAAAAACCACAGCAGAGGTGCTGCTCTCATGCCTGTGGAAGGGGCTGCAGGCAGCTCTGTTACCTTGATACACACAGCTACACAGATCGTTAGGGGTTGTGAAAGGACCCCCAGAGGTCATGGAGTCCAACCTCCTGCTTGAGCAGGACCATAGAACCTAGGGCAGGTCACACAGGAACCCATCCAGAGGGGTCTTGAAAATCTCCAGAAAAGCCTCCCTGGGCAGCAAACTCCAGTGCTCTGTAACCTTTGCAGTGAAGAAGTTCTTACTCATGTCGAGGTAGAACTTCCTCTGCTCCAGCTTACACCCTTTCCCTTTGTCCTGTCGTAGGATGCAAGTGAAAAGAGATTGTCTCTTCCTCTTAACACCCAGCCCTCATGGATTTATAGACAGTGATTAAGTCCCCTCATAACCTTCTGTTCTCCAGGCTGAAAAACCTTTCTGTCTTTCCTCATAAGGCAGATGTTCCCGTCCCCTAATCATCCTCACAGCTCTCTGTTCAGCCCTTTCAGTCAGATCTCATCCCTCTTGAACAGGAGAGAACATGTTTGTTTTCTTCTTAAATGAGTGAGTAGAGTATGTACTGGTCCCCTTTCCTAGCTCCCTCTGCCTCTGATTTTGGGAGGTCAGATGTTATTTACAAGCAGCCAGCCAGGGCAGTGTGAGGAGGTGGTTTTGTCAAGTGTTCCACCTCAGCTTGAGCTGCCTTGGTTTAGCACAGGAGCCTCTGGAGTTGTGTCTAGTTCTGTTCACATTTTCTAAATGGCCTGGTTGCTGTACTGAGCTGGAGAGGGCATTGCATTCTGTCATCGACCTTGGGTAGCAGCGTGTGAATCCTCCAGGACACAGTGGTACTCCAGTCCAGCAGAGTGGCTGAGATACCTGACTGTGGTGGGGCATTGTGTGGCAGTGCAGGGCTTCAGCCTGGAGAAGCCATGTGTCCTCTGCTCCTGCACTGTCAGCAGCGCCGCTGCAGCATGAGAGATGAGCGTTGTCTTGTTTGATGTACGGGGTGATGGGTGGATTCATCCCAGTGGATTGTTTGAAGTTTCAACCATCATTAATATCCCTCCACGTCCTGTGAAGCAGATTTGGGATTAGCTGTTCTTTACACATGGTTCAGAAACCCTGTAGGTAATGAACTCCCTGTGAGGCAGATATTTATTTCAGCGTTGAACAGGAGAACAAAGATAAGTGCTTATGTTTTATTCCTTATAATTCAGGGATAGTATTTTCTTCCAAACTTTATTTTGAAGCAAAAAACCCCAACCCAAACCATAGGCTTCATCAGTGGTTTTCTCTGCTGATGTTTTCTCTGCTTGTTGCTTGTCTTGATTCTCTGCTTATTCATATCACACCATAGACTGGTCTGGGTTGGAAGGGACCGTGAAGACCATCCAGTGCCAATCCCCTGTCATGGGCAACAACACCTCTTACCAGACCAAGCTGCCCAGAGCCCCATCCAACCTGGCTTTCAACACTTCCAGAGATGGAGCAGCCACAGCGTTCCTGGTCAACCTGTTCCAGGGTCTCAGCACCCTCACAGGGAGGGACATTCTCCTAATATCTGAAGTAAATCTCCCCTCTTGTAGCTTAAAGCCTCTTGACGTGTCCTGACAACCTCTTGTAAAAAGCCCTTCCCCAGCTTTCTTGTAGCCCCCTTCAGGTACTGGAAGGTCACTATAAGGTCCCCTGACAGTCTTCTCTCCAGGCTGAACAGCCCCAACTGCCTCAGCCTGTCCCTATAGAAGAGGCGCTCCCAGCCCTCTGAGCACCTCTGTGCCTCCTCTGGACCCACTCCAGCACTGTTAATTGTGACTTTTCTTGCAGTAGTCACTTCTCAAGTGCATTCTTCTCTCTCATGTGGGTGTTTTTCCCTTCTCTCCACCTTGGTGGAGAGTAGTGCACACCGGTGTTGCCTGTTCCAATCATGTTTCTCAGCCAGCAGGGCAGGCTCCCAGCCACAGCACAAGGCTCTTCTGAACACCCCCGAGCCAGGAGTCATGTGTGAATCTCTGCTTGACACCGCGCAGTCTGTGACCTCGAGGTGTGTCTCAGCAATGTGAGTCTAATTCCCTGTCTGCACCTGGAACACAAGCTAGCTGGCAGAACTCATCTGTTAGGTTTCATTCCATTGTTGATTTACAAGGAAGGAAAGGGTCACCTCTTCTGCTGAGATAGCTTCCCAGTTCTCCGGGCTGTTGCAGCCATGGGCACTGCTGTTCGGCTCTCTGCAGCAGCCTGCATGTGTGCCTGGAATTCTCACTGTGTTGTTAGCTCACTGTTTAGCATACATCCTCTTGCAGAGCAGTGTGAAAACTGCAGCCCAGGTGGACATCAAAAAGAGATTTAGAGGATGATAAAAAAGAAAATCCACACCTTGGGTACTCCGCACACAAAGCACAGCTAGAGCTGCTGAATCTGGGTTTATAGTGACTGGGATTTGTGGTCACATCGTTGCTTTGGTCTCAGGGACCTCTGGAAACATTGTGGATGGGTGAAAAATACCCCAAACCTTACTTGGTCCTTTTTACTGTGTTGGGTACCTCAAGTTCCCACTTCCAGCATCTGCCACGTGCCCAGGCAGGAGGGAATGTGTATGAGATACCAGCATCTGCACTGTCACTGCTTGAGCAGCTCATCTACTACGTTCGGGATCCTGCCTCATCACCTTCAGCTGGAGGTTGTTTTTGTTCCCTTTGCTCTTTTCCTTCTTTTTTGCATTTCTAGCAGCCTCTGGTTTGGCCTTTTCCCAGCTCATCCTCCCTCCGTGTTGTGTGAGTTTCTCACAGAGCCATCACCAGTTAATTTTTGGTCAGTAGTTGTTGAAGGCTGCAATCTGAGAGCAGAGACTGCAGGGTTCTGGAGAGGCTGGACACACAGCAGTGGA
Source organism: Upupa epops (assembly GCA_013397515.1). NCBI lineage: Eukaryota > Metazoa > Chordata > Aves > Bucerotiformes > Upupidae > Upupa > Upupa epops. The sequence continues at coordinate 86,292 of VZRI01004385.1, forward strand.
GTTTTCTGCTCTCCTCTGTTTCCTGGGGCAGACAGCTGGAGACCCAGCAGGAGCAAGGCTTTGTCACTTCAGATGAAGTTCATGTTCTGCCAGGTGAGCAGATGCTGAGACTGGGAAGTTCTGACAGACTGCTGATGCTTGTTTGCCTCTTGAACTTGGCCTCTGTACGTGTTGCTATACAGTGGGCAAAGGCAGTTTGTGCCTTCACAGTGGGATGAACTCAGTGGTACTGGAGAGTACTAGTACTGGAGAGCAGGTGCTCTGCTGGGGGACAGGAAATGCTATGATGAAAGAGCAGGATTGAAACAGGGAGATAAATGTAAAACATTGCACCTTGAGTACTGGGTCCAGTTTTGAGTGCCACAGTACAAGAAGGGCATTGAGGTGATGGAGTGAGGCCAGACAAGGGGAATGAGGCTGGAGAGCGCTCTGGAGAACAGGCCCTGTGAGGAGTGTTGGAGGACACTGGACCAGGCTGCCTATGGAGATGGTGGAGTCGCCATTCTTGGAGGTGTTTAACAACTGAGTAACTAGAGCATTTGAGGCCATGGTCTCTGGGTTAGGGAGCTGTTGGGATGAGGGCTGGACTTGATGATCTTGGAGGTCCTTTCCAGCCAGAATGATTCTATGATTCTATGCATCCTTCTCTGCAAGAGGTACTACCTGCAGCTGCATCAGCATGACAGGCACCAGAGAGATGGTGAAATGCTGCAAAGCTAGAAACAACCATCTTGTGTGTGTGTGCGAGTTCATGTGAGTGCCTATACAATCTGTTTCTGAAAAGGTCATTTTTTCTCTAGCATCTGCTGCTTCTCCCAGCCCTGGAGTCTTTCCAAGCAGAGTCTCTGGAGCAGTGGAAGGGCTAATACTGTGAGGTTTTTCTTTTGCATAGTGCCCTGAGCTCAGGAGTGTGGGTGATGATCATCACCTCGGTCACATCCTACAGCAAGTGGTTGTGGGGGTTTAGTCAGGGGTAGGTCACGGCTGGCTGTGACCAAAAGCTCTTCACACTTTACTGCATTCAATTCTGGTCCCTTCTTGAGAAGGTTGAGAGGAGAAGCTCTTGAGAGGGTTGGAGAACAAGAGGAGAGGCTGAGGGAGCTGGGCAAGTTTAGTTTGGAGAAGAGGAGGCTGAGGGGGGAACCTCATTGCCCTCTACAACTACCTGAAGGGAGTTTGTACAGAGGTGGGTGTTGGCCTCTTCTCCTTGGTAACTAATGACAGAATGAGGGGCAATGGTGTGAAGTTGAAGCAGGGGAGGTTTAGGCGATCTTAGGAAGAAAGTCTTTACAGAAAGAGTGGTGAGGCACTGGAGGGGCATTGCCAGGGAGGTGGTTGAGTCCCTGTCCCTGGAGGTATTTAAGAAACTTGTAGTCGTGGTGCTTTGTGACCTGCTAGAGTGGTAGCATGGAGGGGGTTTACACAGCTTTTACACAGTTCATTAGGGATGGAAGGGGCCTTCAAAGGCCATCGGGTCCAACTGTCCTGCTCAAGCAGGATATAGGTTACTGAAAAACATAACTACCTAAAAAGCCTAAAATCAAACTACACAAAAACACATCAGGGTGGGTCTTAAACATCTCCAGAGAAGTGGACTCTGCATCCTGCCTGGACAGCCCATTCCAATGTTTAGTAACCCTTACTGTAAAGACGTTTTTCCTCATATTGAGGTGAAACTTTCTGTGTTCAAGCTTGCATCTGTTACCCCTTTGTCCTGTCTGACACAACTGAAAAGAGAGTTTTCCTTTCTTCTTGACACCCAGCCCTCATGTATTTAGGCAGTAATTAAATCTCCTCGTAGCCGTCTTTTGTCCAGACTAAAAGGTCCCAATTTTCTCAGTCTCTTTTCATAAGGCAGTTGTTCCAGACCCCCGATTACCCACCCCCAGAGCTATGGCTCTGCACTGAACTCTCTCTATTCATCCTTTTCATTTGTGTTTTTCCATTGATCAGGTGTTTAGGTATTTGTGGGTGTGGGTATGGTTGGACTCGGTGATCTGGTAGGTCCTTTCCAACTATGTTTATTCTGTGATTCTGAGGGAATGAGCCTTTCCCACCCCACTGCATCTCTGACCGCTGGCTCTTGGGTTCTACAGTTGTCTGTACTGAGGTTATTGAGCTGCCAGCTGTACTACCCCCAAGTTGTCTAGGAAAGGTGTGATGAAGGAACCTCTGAATTCTTGATGGGAAAACCATTGTGAGTCCTTGGAGGGGGCAGACGCAGGAGGGAACAAGAAGGCAGGTAGCTGGCAGTTGGTTCTCACCATCCATTTTGATTTTCTTAGGAAAAACACAATCCTGCAAATGTTTTGGAAAAGCACAAAGGTTGGACCCTGCCTTAGAAATCCCCAGAATAGTCTTCGTTCTTAGACCAGGTCAGGTGGATTCTGAGATCTGTAGTATTTTGGGCATTCGATACCAGGTAAGGGAAAGGTTCCCAGCCTTAGGAGGGTAATAAAGGCTCTGTAATGAGGCCTCAGCACATCTCTGTCAAATCTGGGACACGAGTGAGGAGAAAGCTATTTTTGAATGCAATTTCTAAAAGGTTGCAGAGATCAGTGAGGTAGGTGTAAGGGTTTAAAGAACAATTTCCCTCTCCTTAGTGAGGAGAGTTTGTTTCTCCTTCTCTGTCCAGTACTTGGCCCATGCTGCCCCACATCTCGATAGTGGCTTCTGTAGGAATAGACAAGAGGAGTGTGAAGGGTTGGGTTTCAATTCAGAGAACACCAGGTTTGTTTGTGATGGTGTCAGTGCTGATTCAAACCCACATGTAGATTTCCAGGAACTGCAGCAAAACCCAAAGAACAAGGAATTGTGGCAGATGCACTGGCTCAGCTCCATCAACAGTGGCTATCTCCCAAAAAGGGGTTTGCTGAAGGGATCGTACAATCATCGTATCATCCTGGCTGGAAAGGACCTTGAGGATCATCATTTCCAGCTCTCATCCCAACATCTCCTTAACCTCTAGACAGTGGCCTCAAGTACCCTAGCTACTCACCTTTTGCACACCTCCAGGGATGGTGACTCCAGCACCTCCCTCGACAGCCTGATCTTGTGATGAGAGGCTGGGTATCTTTGTGCTTTGTGCGCCCGAATGAATCAGCACTCAAATTTACAGGTGTCAGTGCAGCTTGGTTAAGAGTCCCCTGTTTTCACATGGGGTTTGTATGGGAGCTCTGGCTGCCTGCCCACAGGTTTCTGTGTCTAAAGTTTGAAGCTCGCAGGGAAAATTTTAGCAGAGAGGAAGCTAAAAATCTGCTGTTCCATTGTTTTTGAGAACTCACCTGAGCAGGAGCTGCTGCTAGGAGCCCCCCGTACCACACAGCACACACAGCAGCCATGGGCTGTAATAGTATCTGGGTGAAGCAGTTCTGCTCTGGCTGTGCACCACTAACCTATATTTCACTCTCTGTTCACATAACTTGTTTTCCTTGTTGCTGCTGCATGAATCGAGTATATTTTTCCCCTCGTTAGGCTTTTGGCAAGGAATTGGAGTGCTGTGTGTGGTTCTTTCTCTCCCTCTCGGGTAGAGAGTCATTTGTATTTTGCAGGCGAACTCCCAGCGTGAAGCTTGTCCCTGGGAGTCTGTGAAAAGTGGGGCAGTCGCTTAATTGGCACCTTGGCTCCCGTTGGGGGCTGCCGCGTAACTGAGGTCAGTTAGAGCAGAGTGGATCCCGTAGTTTTGGCAGGAAGTATGGATTTCTGGCAATCATTTCATTTTCACTGGTGATGCTGTGGACGCGATTCTTTCTAGATCTGTTCACTATCACAGAACCAGGAAGGCTGGAAGAGACCTCTGAGTTCACATAGTCCATTCATTCTTGTAGCAGGGGCAGTGCTGATCACTGCAGTGCTGATCCAAGAGAGAAAGCTGCAGTTTTTTACATTTCTCTTTTAAAATAATAGAATCATAGAGTGGTCTGGGTTGGAAGGGACCTCAGACCTCACCCCTTCCCTACCCCCTGCTATGGGCAGTGACACCTCTCACCAGACCAGGTTGCACAGAGCCCCATCCAACCTGGCCTTGAATACTTCCAGGGATGGAGCAGTCACAACCTCCCTGGGCAGCCTGTTCCAGGGCCCCAGCACCATCACTGTAAAGAATTTCCTCCTGATATCTAATCTAAATCTTCCCTCTTCCAACTTAAAGCCATTTGTCCTCATCCTGTCACTACAAACTCTCTTATAGCCATGTCTGGGTGCTGGAAGCTGTTCTAAGGTCTCCTTTTCCCCAGCTCTCTCATTCTGTCCCCATAGCAGAGGGGCTCCAGCATTCAGAGCGTCTCTGTAGCCAACTCTGGACTGTCTCCAACACTCCTTCTTGTGTTGGGGGTCCAGCACTGTACACAGGACTCCAGGTGGGGTCTCATGAGAGCAGAGCAGAGGGGAGGATCACAAATCTATGTGAATGTGACACTGAGCAATGTGGGGATGGTTTAGAATTTACCAGAGCTGGACCTGTACAGTTTGTTGGTCACTGTAATCCCTGTTTTTAAGGCACCTGAGCTATCTCGGAGGGAATCAAATGGCCCTCAGAAGTTGAGCATCACTGAATCATCACAGAATGGTTTAGGTGGGAAGGGACTGCAGAGATCACGGTCAGGAATGCTTGGGTCAGGTATTTTCACACCAGCATTGGGATGATTTCTGGTGATAACAGCAATTAAAATGATGAAGATGGCACTGGAGTGTAATGGTCTGAGTGTTCCCAGTAGCCCCCTGCCAAGTCAAGGGGCACAAACATGCCCTTATGGACATGAGGCACGAAAGCCAGCATTTGCTGAGGCTTAGGGAGTCCCAGTGCCTCTGGACCGTCTTGTGAGTTAACAGCTGGCTTGGTCTGTGAATGACCAGTGTGAATTTTGTGGGTTGTAGGTTGGGTTTCAGACAGTTTGCTACCACAGTGTTGATAATTGTCTCCTGTTGGTGCCTGCTGGTGCCAGGGAAGTTGATGACAGTGATGGTGGTCGGTTGGTGATGACATTGCTGTTATTAGTCCTGGTTACCCACAACTGTAAGGTCTATTGTAGAGAAGTATGAGAAGAGCTCTGTGGACAGAGTGACTGTTGTGACCCTATGTCTCTTCTCCCACCCCGTTCCAAAGATTGTCTCTCTTTACTCCTGTTTTCTCAATGTAGTGGAAGAAAAGCCCCATTTGTTTGGATTTTCCTTATTAGCAAGATAAAACTTAAGATGTATTGATCTATCAATGCCTTTGCCCTAGTCCCAGCTGCTTAAAAATAAGATAGAACATCCAGAGAAGGAGTCCCAGGTTTATAAATGGTTATTTTTCTGTTGGGTTTTTTTTGTGATGTAAGTATTTTTATTTTCAATGAGTGCTTGTAGCTTCTTATTTACCATAATGTGCAGACAAGGATGGAACAGGTTTGGAAGAGCTGTCAGTAGTTGGCTCATCTCTCCCCCTCCATTCCCCACCCCCATCTTAACCTCAGGAGACAAACAGAACCCGTCAGGGTTTACATTGTCTTGATGAGGGTTGTAGGCACTGATTTATGTTTGGGGTACGGGGGCTGGGGGATGGGGCATGAGTCAACCTCCTTAATTACAAGGTGATAAATTATTCCCTGATGCTTTTATTGCAGTCCTTCCATGTGGTTCTGCCTTGTTGCGTTCATGTTGGTCTCTGCTGTGTGGGTGAAGGTCTGTGTGATGTTCTGGGAGTATTTGATTGGATCCATAGGGTTGGGACAGTGAGCTGATTGTGCCAGGAAAAAGTGGCCTCTTACAGCAGCTCCTATGAGCAGAATTTCACACTGAAATCACTGCTGTTCTGTGCAACATCAGCTCCGGGGTAGCCCTGTGGGACTGGATGTGGTCCCGTGGCTTCTAGCTGCACCACTCTCCATGGCAGAAACCTGCTGAAGGAGTTTGTGCCTTTCCTTCCTGCTTCCCTTGCTGCAGACCGCGCTCAGGACAACTACGGTGAGAGAGTTAGTGGGATGTAGGGTTGGGAAGTGAATCACTGAGCTCATCTCATTTAGAACTAATCCCCCAAAGATGTTCAGCTTTCCCCTGTCTTTTCAGATCTGGCTTGTATTGCCTTGTGCTGGAGCTGCTAGAACAGTCACAGCTGCAGCAAGAGGAGGTAGGAGAGAATAGCTTGAAGTTGAAAGGTTGGGTGGTAGTTTCAGACATTAGCTTTGCCTCTTCCAACCAGGCTGTGGTGAGCTTGTGCCCTGGGGCTCCCAGTGCCCCCACACACCTTCTGTTGCTGGGTGTGAAAGAAGTTCGAGGGTTAGTCAGTGTGTTTGTTTGCTCTGTAGCTTGTACTGCAACCAAATGCATAGAGCTTGAAAACATCTGGAGCTGCTCTGGCGTGGTCCAGAGTGCAAGGTTTTAAACTGTTGACTCTTGTGGTGCAGCATTTCCTGCTGTGTCTGTGTGTGACTGACTGACTGTGCTGGAGCTTTCAGGCTGGATGGTTTGGTGTGTTGTACAGCTGCACGCGCGTGTGTGTGTGTTGTGTGTGTGTGTAGGGATGTCTTCTTAACTTGGTTTGTGGGTTTGGTTTTATGCCTCAGTCTTTTTTTTCCTTAGTATTGACCTTTAGGGGAAATACAAATCCCTTGGGTTTAGGCAATGGTTTTATGGCTGTGAGAAAGTGTCCCCTGCTCTTGAAGATTCTCATCATCCGTTTCTGCAGAGTTCATGCTCTTGGTGAGGTAGGAAGAGGCTTTCCATGCAAAGACCCTTCTGCAGCAGACATCGAGTGTCCTGTCCTGACCTCCCTGCTCATTTCTGGAGAGCAGTATCACTTCACATTTGCCAGTGTGTGTCATCTTTCCTAACCCAGTTTCTAGGGAGCCAAGTAGGGTTTGTGGATGGACAGGAAGACAGATTCAAGGAATCCTGCCCAGTAAGTGTGTCCTAAGGCTGGAGGCTGCACAGCTAGAGCAGGGTGTGTGATCCCACCGAGCTCTCCAGAGATCCTTGCAGCCAGGATAATGAACTGGCTTTGTTGGTCAGAAGTGTAGGGACAGCACATGGTGTAAATTGCACGTTACAGGCAGACGCATCGCTCACAGGGTTGTGCTGCTGTAAGAGTTTGCAAAAGGAGCATGTTGTGTCTCCCTCAGTATTTGATGCCACTGGAAACAGCTCTTGTCAAACCAAAAGCTGAGTGTGGGCTGGCTGCAAATGCAGACCTGTACATTCATGTTAGCCCTGATGCCTCTCATCTCGGTGGGGAATGTCAGGCTGCTGTTTTTCCTACTTTCCCAGTCTTTTTTCAGCTGCATTGGGGAAATTCCTGCATTTCTAAACCGATTTATACCTACAGCATAACCCTGCTCTTTGCATGAGCATGGCCAGGGGAAGGGCCAGAGTAGTGGTTCCCAGTTTCAGGCTCAATTCACCTCGGCAGGTTATTGTGTGAAGAGGAATGGCTTTGTACTGTAACAGCGCAAAGGTCTGCTTGTCTCTTTATAACTGAGCTGTGATTAGGGTCCCCTTTGTCCCTCAGGGAAATAATAGGGTCTGGGATTTTGGGGGTCTTTTTGTTATTTTAGCCAACAGGGAGCTGAAATCCAAGTTCTGTGCTCATTGGATGCTGCCTTTTCTGTGGCTTTTCTCCTGAGATTTACTTTGCAGGCTGCACAGAAGCGGGGCTCTAACCCTGGCTGCCTTTCCCACGCGATTGTGTGTGGGATTTCTGTCCTTGAAGAAAGTCTGTTCCTTGGCCAGTGTGCTGTTACAGACAGCTCTGTTCTGCGTGGCCACGGCTCCCTGGGCCTGGGTCTTTGGGAATGGTAATAAAGCAGCGTCGCTGCTGCTGTGCAGTGCCAGCCCTAGAGTTGTCAGGTACGTCTTACGCTGATGTCGTCCTCGGCAGCAGATTGGTTTTGCTACCAAACAGCCAGGAAAGAAAATGCTGATGTGAGGTGGTTCAGCTGGATGTAACCACCCCACCTTGGGTGCTCTTGATTGATCTCTGCAGCTCTGGGCACCCTGCTCTGGTGAGAGGTGTCACTGCCTGTGGTGGGGGTTGGAGCTAGATGATCACTGAGGTCCCTTCCAACCCTTTCTGTGATTGTATGATCTGCAGGGAATCTGTGGCAGTCCCAGCATCTCCCTAAACCTGGCTGAGGAAATCCTGTCATGCTGTGAACTCAGCCTGCTCTGCAGAGGGGAGTTTTGGTCTTGGTGACTGCCCAAATAGGTTCATCCAGGTGCCAAGCTGCAGCTCCCTGTGCACCTCAGAGTTACCAAATTATTTATTCTACGTGGGAGCTGGAGCTGGTTTTTCCCAGCGTTTGTGGGCCAGTGAGCTTTGGTTACAGGCCCAGTGGATAAAGAGTTAAGAATTTGTTCTTTGTTCCTTCCAGGCCAATCCTTTGCACTGTGGTAAATGGATGCCCTGGACCTACTCCTCTGTACTTCGAAGTCTCAGGAATGAGAGGTTTCCCTTAATTTGCCAGCTCATGGCAGTGCTTAAAAGTTTCTTTTCTTTTTCGTATTTTCTTCCTCCCCGTTTTAGGGGGGAGAAACCGAGAGTAGAAAAAACACATCCTGTGTGGTCTTTGGAGAGAGACTTCCCTGTTAACCAGGCCACTCAGCCAGGACTGGCCAGAACAATTCAGCATTGACAGGAGATGTGGAAAATGGAATTAAAAGTCCTAAACTCAGAATGATTCACTGTGGAGTTTGGCCTGTGCTGAGTGCAGATTTTGTAGGCATGGGCTTAGGAACGTACACAGCCCGGGCTCAGAGCTTCCTCAAGGGAAGCACTTCACAAAATCACAGAATGTTAGGGATTGAAAGGGACCTCGAAAGATCATCCAGTCCAATCCCCCTGCCAGAGCAGGATCCCCTACATCCAGTCACACAGGAACAGTCCAGGTGGGTTTCAAATGTCTCCAGAGAAGGAGACTCCACAACCCCACTGGGCAGCCCCTTCCAGTGCTCTCTCACCCTCACCAGAAAGAAGTTGCTTCTCATCTTTGTCCTATTATTGGGTGCTACTGAGTAGAGCCTGGCTCCTTCCTCCTAACACCCACCCTTTCTGTATTGATCAACATTCTCAGTCTCCTTTTTTCCAAGCTCAAGAGACCCAGCTCCCTCAGCCTTTCTTCATCAGGTTGATGCTCCACTCCCTTCATCATCTCTGTGGCTCTGCACTGGACTCTCTCAAGTAGCTGTGTCCTTCTGGAACTGAGGGGCTTAGCACTGGACACAGCATTCCATATGTGGTCTCATCAGCACAGAGGGGGAGGAGTACCTCTCTGGAACTACTAACCACCCCCCTTCTGATTCACCCCAGGCTGCCATTGGCCTTCTTGGACACAAGGGCACATTGCTGACTCCTGATAATCCTACTGGCCACCAGGACCCCCCACCCCGGTCTCTTTCTCTTATCCTGTTCTCCAGCAGGTCAGTCCCCAACCTATACTGGTCCCTGGGGTTGTTCTTGCCCAGGTGCCACACTCTATACTGCCCTTGTTGAATTTCATTCAATTCCTCCCTGCCCAACTCTCCAGCCTGTCCAGGTCACCCTGAAGAGCAGCTGGCAGCCCAGCCCTCTTTACTGTCTCTTTTTCACTGTTTTTACCACATCTCTCAGTTTCCATGAGATTGTGAAGGCATCTCTGGCTGGGTCACCCCACATTTCACAACCCCCAGACAGAGAGGTAAAGTAAAAGTCAGTGCTACCCGTAATTACTCGAGCTGTGCTGGCCCTGAGCTGCATAAACCAGCCCTACAGCTGCCTTCCAGCACCACAGCGGGGATAAAAGATGCTGCTTTTATCTTTGCAGCAGGGATCAAGGTATTTGCAGTAGGTAAAGAGCTACGTGGTGACCGCAGTTAAACATAGCCTCAATCTTTCACAGAATTTTAAAGGTTTAGCTGTTTCTCATTCTGAAGAAACGTCTCAGTGCCTTTCTGTTGGATCTCTGACACAGATCATTAGGGGTTGGAAGGGACCTCCAGAAGTCATTGAATCCAGTGTCCCATGGAGCACAGGTCACACAGGAAAGCATCCAGAGAGGGGTCTTGAAAGTCTCTGGAGAAGGAAGCTCCACAGCCTCCCTGGGGAGCCTGCTCCAGTGCTCTGTAATCCTTACAGTGAAGAAGTTCTTCCTCATATTGATCTGGAACTTTCTGTGCTCCAGCTGACACCCAGTGCCACTTGTCCTATCACAGCGCACAGGTGAAAACAGTTTGTCTCTTTCTTCTTGACACCCAGCCCTCATGGATTTATAGACAGTGATTAAATCCCCTCATAGCTGTTCCCTTGACCACAGCAACACTGTTAGCTCAGAGCCTTGCCCTGGTAACACTGATGAGATGCTTGCTCCTTTCTGAGAGAGAGAGTGACTGCCATCTACATGGGTGCCCAAGCCCTGGGTATGGAACAGGAGCTAGTCCTGGGTTTGCAGCTCTGCAGAGCTTTGGGTGGTGGTTAGATGAGCCTGTGCTGCACTCTGCTGATCAACCTTGGAAACGCAGGGGGGTTATTCTGTATTTTCTTTTTCCTCTGTGTACTTTTTGGGAGCAGTAACAGTCACCGTGTATATAAATTTACACGCTCAGATACTGAAGCTTAACACCATGAAAGGACCAGAGTGCACAAAAGAGGTCATTAGCAAAGTTTCACACAATCACAGAATGACTGACATTGGACAAGTCCTCTGAAATCATCCAGCCCAGGACCTAACATCACCCCAGCAGCCAGAGCAGCACACTGAGGGCCACAGCCAGGTTGTCCTTCAGCACCTCAGACACAAGGCCTCCCCCACTGCCCTGGGCAGTGCATTCCAGGCTCTGAGCACCCTTTCACTGAGGAAGGGCTTCTCAACATCCAACCTAACCCTCCCCTGGCATCTTAGGCCCTGCCCTCTCATCCTGGCATTGGGTGGCTGGGTGTAGAGCCTGACCCCAACTTGACTACAACCTCCCTTCAGGGCATTAGAGAGGGTGAAGGTCCCACTGAGTCTCCTCTTCTCCAGGCTGAACACCTCCAGCTCCCTCAGCCTCTCCCCATCAGCCTTTCCCTCCAGTCCCTTCCCCAGCCTTGTTGCTCCTCTGGATCCTCTCCAGCTCTTCAATGTCTTTCTTGAAGTGAAGGGCCCAGCACTGCCCCCAGGACTGGAGGGGAGGCCTCCCCAGTGCCCAGTACACAGGGAGAATGACATCCCCAGTCCTGCTGGCCACACTGTTGCTGGTACAAGACTATATGGATTACCCTGTCTGTTGCAAGTTAAGCACAGATCTTACTACAGGACTCATGCTCTGTGCCATGAGATAGGTGTAGTCTGAGCTGTACAGCATGTTCTTTGATGCAGTGACATGTCACCTCTGTGCAAACCACAGCTCTGCTCCATATCCTTTAGGAAAATTCTGTCATGGAAAGGCTGTGTAGAGCCAGGTCTGCTGATGGACATCCTTCATTTGGTTCCTCCAGCCATTACTTAAATCACTTCAGACCTGTGCAGGCGTCCAGCAAACAAAATGATGAATAAGCTCATGTGGGGGGTTGCAATGCAAACAGCAGTATGGATAGGATCTTGGATACCTGGCTACATGGATGCCTGTTCTCCCCTAGGTGCCTGTGGTTGCAAAGTGCAGCAACAGAAGTAGTGTTTTCATTTGACAGAGTGACCAGTTCTTTGCTAATCCGTGATCAAAGCCTAAACGGGGTCAGAATCACAGACTATGGAAGGGAATCTACAGGAAGGCTGCAGAGGAACTTTTTGCAAGGGATAGGACAGGGGGAAATGGTGTGAAACTGAAGGAGAGGAGGTTCAGACTGGATCTGAGGGAGAAGTTAATCAGTGCAGGGGTAGAGAGACACTCAGATTGATTGCATGAAGAGGCTGTGGCTGCCCCCTCCCTGGAGGTTTTCAAGGCCAGGTTGTATGAGGCTTGGAGCAACCAAGTCTGGTTGAGAGGTGGTGTTGCCCCTGGCAGGGAATTCGAGTGGATGAGCTCTGAAGTCCCTTTCAACCTGAGCCCTTCTGTAAGTCTGATTCTAAAGCTGCTGGAGTAAAACAAGCAGATATTTCTACCTGAGCTGAGATTATCTGACCTGGGTGCTCAAACCAGATGCAGTTGCCTCTGCGGTTTCAATGCACCCAAATACCTTAGGCAGCTCTGACAATGTAGGTGAAACGTTCAGTCACAAACGCCCTGTCTGAAAGAACATGGGAGACAGGTTTGCCTCCACTAACAGAGTCAGTGGGGAGCAGCAGCAGGAACTTGGCAGATACCTGCGTTTCCATCATCTTGCCACTGCACGTCTGACACTGCTGGTAGATATTGATGGCATCTTCATCAATAATAGAGTGTTCCTTCTATTCAGGGAAGTGACCCAGTTCAGCCTTCGTGTGCTCAGGTACATTTGAATCCTTTCAGGGATTGTGCACCTGCACCTGCTGTGCACTGGGACCTTTCCTTTGGAGCTGTTTGCAGCAGCTCGGACACAGTGACTTCCCGTTCCTTCCGTGTACTGGTTTATTTACTGTGGGGAACCAGGACAGTTGTCAGAACCTACAGAGGAAGAGAGGAAGCAACTGTGGTTCCCTGGAGTGTGCTAGTGGCTGTGGAGGCTGTAGCCAGCTCCCGAGCAGTAACTGGGAAAAGCAGGATGGTGCTAATGGAACCATCATCTTTCACAGGGGATTTTTGTAGAGCAGTTTCTTCCTGGTGTGAATGAAGCTCTGCAAAGAAGCTGGTGCTGAGGCAGCTTTGAGTAGCTGGTTGACCCCCAGATTTGGAACAGCTATCTACATCCTAGTGCATAACACCCACTTCAGCCGTCAAACTGGGGAGACTGGCTGCTTCTGTTCGTCCTTGCTCTCAAAGCATTGGGGTTTGGGAAAGCTCCAGTAATGATTATTGGGTTGGTTTGGTTTTTTCCCTGTCAAGCAAATCAGGGGGAAAGGAAGATGATGTCAAGCAAAGACTGTCATGGAAACCAACTTGCGTTTGGAACCAGCTTGGCCATTTTTAGAAACAGGAGCATGTGCTGACAGAATCCCGAGCAATCTGGTCCCTCCAAACTGGTTTTGATGAGAGACTGATGGGAGAGGATGCAGAAATGTGGCTGCCTGACCAATAATTCATTTTGCTTCATGATAACCTTGGATATCCACCTTCAGAAATNCTGGCCACACTGTTGCTGGTACAAGACTATATGGATTACCCTGTCTGTTGCAAGTTAAGCACAGATCTTACTACAGGACTCATGCTCTGTGCCATGAGATAGGTGTAGTCTGAGCTGTACAGCATGTTCTTTGATGCAGTGACATGTCACCTCTGTGCAAACCACAGCTCTGCTCCATATCCTTTAGGAAAATTCTGTCATGGAAAGGCTGTGTAGAGCCAGGTCTGCTGATGGACATCCTTCATTTGGTTCCTCCAGCCATTACTTAAATCACTTCAGACCTGTGCAGGCGTCCAGCAAACAAAATGATGAATAAGCTCATGTGGGGGGTTGCAATGCAAACAGCAGTATGGATAGGATCTTGGATACCTGGCTACATGGATGCCTGTTCTCCCCTAGGTGCCTGTGGTTGCAAAGTGCAGCAACAGAAGTAGTGTTTTCATTTGACAGAGTGACCAGTTCTTTGCTAATCCGTGATCAAAGCCTAAACGGGGTCAGAATCACAGACTATGGAAGGGAATCTACAGGAAGGCTGCAGAGGAACTTTTTGCAAGGGATAGGACAGGGGGAAATGGTGTGAAACTGAAGGAGAGGAGGTTCAGACTGGATCTGAGGGAGAAGTTAATCAGTGCAGGGGTAGAGAGACACTCAGATTGATTGCATGAAGAGGCTGTGGCTGCCCCCTCCCTGGAGGTTTTCAAGGCCAGGTTGTATGAGGCTTGGAGCAACCAAGTCTGGTTGAGAGGTGTTGTTGCCCCTGGCAGGGAATTGGAGTGGATGAGCTCTGAAGTCCCTTTCAACCTGAGCCCTTCTGTAAGTCTGATTCTAAAGCTGCTGGAGTAAAACAAGCAGATATTTCTACCTGAGCTGAGATTATCTGACCTGGGTGCTCAAACCAGATGCAGTTGCCTCTGCGGTTTCAATGCACCCAAATACCTTAGGCAGCTCTGACAATGTAGGTGAAACGTTCAGTCACAAACGCCCTGTCTGAAAGAACATGGGAGACAGTTTTGCCTCCACTAACAGAGTCAGTGGGGAGCAGCAGCAGGAACTTGGCAGATACCTGCGTTTCCATCATCTTGCCACTGCACGTCTGACACTGCTGGTAGATATTGATGGCATCTTCATCAATAATAGAGTGTTCCTTCTATTCAGGGAAGTGACCCAGTTCAGCCTTCGTGTGCTCAGGTACATTTGAATCCTTTCAGGGATTGTGCACCTGCACCTGCTGTGCACTGGGACCTTTCCTTTGGAGCTGTTTGCAGCAGCTCGGACACAGTGACTTCCCGTTCCTTCCGTGTACTGGTTTATTTACTGTGGGGAACCAGGACAGTTGTCAGAACCTACAGAGGAAGAGAGGAAGCAACTGTGGTTCCCTGGAGTGTGCTAGTGGCTGTGGAGGATGTAGCCAGCTCCCGAGCAGTAACTGGGAAAAGCAGGATGGTGCTAATGGAACCATCATCTTTCACAGGGGATTTTTGTAGAGCAGTTTCTTCCTGGTGTGAATGAAGCTCTGCAAAGAAGCTGGTGCTGAGGCGGCTTTGAGTAGCTGGTTGACCCCCAGATTTGGAACAGCTATCTACATCCTAGTGCATAACACCCACTTCAGCCGTCAAACTGGGGAGACTGGCTGCTTCTGTTCGTCCTTGCTCTCAAAGCATTGGGGTTTGGGAAAGCTCCAGTAATGATTATTGGGTTGGTTTGGTTTTTTCCCTGTCAAGCAAATCAGGGGGAAAGGAAGATGATGTCAAGCAAAGACTGTCATGGAAACCAACTTGCGTTTGGAACCAGCTTGGCCATTTTTAGAAACAGGAGCATGTGCTGACAGAATCCCGAGCAATCTGGTCCCTCCAAACTGGTTTTGATGAGAGACTGATGGGAGAGGATGCAGAAATGTGGCTGCCTGACCAATAATTCATTTTGCTTCATGATAACCTTGGATATCCACCTTCAGAAATCCAGTACCTGCTGGCTTGCCAGGTCATGGTTGTACCCACTGCTGTGTCTGGTACCTCCTCAGGGGCTTTACTGTGGAAAACCAGTTTACCAGATATGGGATTGTGGAGCTTGCTTGGATCTCTCCTCTTCAGTCAGGGGACGGGTTTGTATTGATTCCATTTCTTCCCCTAATAACACGGTAGAAACTTTATCACACTGTGTTCAGGGGCTGATTTTTCAATCGTTGGTTCATTCTCAGCTTGTTCTGTCTGTGGCCATGAGTGAGACAGGTTGGCTTGTTTGCCAGTCATTGCAGTGAGACTGTTGAGGAGAAAATCTTTTTGCATTGTGCAGTGGAATTGCTCAATAGAAATGATCTGTGACTGGAGGCTTGTGTGCTGGGGAGCACAGCTCTCACCGTGTCCAAATCATGCCTGTAAATACAAGATTTCAGACTTAGATGCTTAAGGTCAGGCCCTCTGACTTGTGATTGCTCAGAGGTTCTTGGGGAGTTTCAGCACTTGAGAACTGTGGGTGCTTTGGGGCTCTGGGTGCCCACCCAGCCAATGACTGTGATGGTACAAATGTGAGTGGGACCTGTAGTGGGCTTCTGGCAGGAGAATATCCTAGTTCAGGGCAAACCTGAGAAGTGGTTTTGCTCAGAAGTCATCTCCTACAGTGTCAGAGCATCCTGGAAATACAGAACCACAGAATAGGTTAGGTGGAAGGGATCTCAGAGATCCTTCGCAGTCAAGCCATGGTCAGGCAAGATGGGGCTCTGGACAGTCTGGTATGGTGACTGATGGCCCTGCTTGTTGCAGGAGGGATTGGACTAGATGGCCTTTGGGGGTCCCTTCCAACCCCAACACATTCAGTGATTTTGTGATCACTCAGTGCCAACCCTCCACCCTGGGTAGTGACACTTCTGACCGGACTAGGTTGCCCAGAACCCCGTCCAACCTGCCTTGTTGCATTTAGATGGATGGAACAGCCATAGCCTCCCCGGGCAACCTGTTCCAGGGTCTCAGCACCCTCACAGGAAGGAACTTCCTCACAGTGTCTGTTCTAAATCTCACTGCTTGTAGCTTGAACCCAGTCCCCTTGTCCTATCACTAGATCCCTCATAAAAAGTCTCTCTCCAGCTTTCCTGGAGCCCCTTCAGCTACTGGAAGCTGCTCTGAGGGCCCCCTGAAGCCTTTTCTTCTCCAGGCTGCATAGCCCCAACTGCCTCAGCCTGTTCCCAGAATAGAGGGCTCCAGCCCTCTGAGCATACTCGTGGCCTCCTCTGGCCTCACTCTGACAGCTCCAGGTCCTCATTCTGGATCGGGTTCTTGTTTATTTATCAAGTCTAGGAGCCGAGCAAATTGATGCAGTAGCGACTTAGAGCTGTGAAAATTGGACTAAACAATTTGCATGAACAGCTTTGCTCTGCAATTAGGGGGTTTCCGCAGCACGACAGTGCACAGACAGGAGGGACCCGAGGAGCAGCGGATGGTGGCAGCTCGGGAATTCACAGATGTAAAGAAACCGACTGTTTCCAAATGATTTTTAAAATGAAGTTATGTGACAGAAAGCACAGAAGATGACAGAGCTCATTCAGCAGAGGGTTTTGACTGTGTTTTGGGAGGAGGGTGACATTTTGGATGCAGGTTTGGGATCAAAGCAGGTGTGAGCTAGTGGGGAGTAAATAGTGATTGACGCAACTGTGGATCTCTGGTTTAAATGGAAAGTGGTGGCTGTTGAATTTATCATAGGACCTCCAAAGGCCATCCAGTCCAACCCCCTTACACCAAGCAGGGCCATCATTCACCAGATCAGGGTGCCCAGAGCCCCATCCCCATCCAGCCTGACCTTGAGTGGCTCCAGGGATGGGGCCTCCACCCCCTCTCTGGGCAGCCTGATCCAGGGATCCCCCACCCTCAGATTCCAGACCTTTTGCCTCCTGTCCAGCCTCAAGCTGCCCTTTTCCAGCCTCAAACCATGACCCCCTCATCCCTTATCCTTGAGAACAGCCTTCTGCAGCATTCTGACAGCCCCTTTCAGGATTGGAAGGTCTCTAGTAAGTCCCCTCAGAGTCGTCTTCTCTTCAGGCTGAACAGCCTCAGCTCTCTCAGCCTGTCAGTTTCTAAAATGGCAGTGTTTCTTTTTTTACTTCTCTCTCTGTTGACCAAGTGTCTTCTGCTGTTAGTCCCTCATACTGAAGATGTGATCTCACTCAAGATCACCATCCTGTTCTTTGTCCTCAGCTGGGAGATTGGGGAGAGGTGGTTGTTTTGCAGCAGGGTCCAAAGAGCTCAGATCTAACTGAAAGCATCAGTGACTGTATTGCATCTCACTGAAGGCCAGTTAGCTGGATACCTGGTGCTGGAAATGGAAGAGGCAGGTACCGCCTTCCAACGCACTAATAACTGGGAATCAGAGGATAACTCCAATTTCAAAGAGCGATGGTAGCATTTAGGTCTCCTGGAGGTGTGAGTTTTGCCTACGCTGCTTTGAGTCAGCTCCAGGGCTGTCTCTGCCCACTGCTGCGAACTGGCTCGAAGCCCATGTTTTTCTGTCAGATTTGTTTATCCGTTTTTGTATCCCACCAGCTTCTACTGCTGGGGGAGAAGGAGAATGATTTTTCTTCCTACAGAAATTCTGTTCCTTAAAAAATGAAGGCAGGCGCATCGGGCTTGGCCTAAAGCTTAGAGGGATGGCTGTGTTTGTCGCTGTCATTAGCTGTTTTCCTAGGGAAAAGACCTGTAAGGTTTATTAAATCGGTGATCCTCTTTGTGTTAAAATGCACATCCAGACTCTCAAGTGCCCTATTGCATCCTAAAGTAATTGTGTACTCAGTACCAGCCAGGCAGCCAAGGATGGGTTTATTTAAGAGTATAAAGTGGGGAGCTCTGCTCAAAATCACAGGGGTTTCTCTGGGTGTGGAGAACGTGCTCTGCTCCACAGGGTGGAGGGATCTGCGTTGGGTTGTCCTGGATCCCCTAAACTGAGGGACAGACATGGTTGATTTTACCCTGATCAGGTTGTGTGAACTGGACCTAAATTTTTGTTGTTTGGAACCTAAAAGAAGACAGAGTTCCTCTTACATGAGAACAGGTCACTCTTTTCTTTCGTGAAAGAGTAGTTAAACATTAGAAGAGGCTGTCCAGGGCTGTGGGAGAGTCCCCATCCCTAGAGGGGTTCAAAAGGCAGTGCATGTGGCACTTTGGAACATGGTCTGGTGGTCATGGAGGTGTAGGGTTGAAGGTTGGACTTGATGATCCTGGAGGTCCTTTCCAACCTTAATGACGCAGTGATTCTGTGTCCCAAATCCCCGACTCTCTGGTGACTCCTACTGCAGCCTCAGGGAGACAACGTGGTTGTAGCTCTGCATACCTCGTGCACGTCTGGAGCTGAATGAGATGAATCACTCCTCGCTGCTGCTGGATAATGAAGATGGGCACGGTGAATGGTTTAATGTGGGCATGGTGAATGGGTTTACCTCATTTACTGCAGCTCTCCTGATGTGGAGGAGCATGTGTAAACGTGACCCGTGTCAAGCTAAAAGAACTTCAGGGAGGGGGATAAGAAGGGTTCCCCAGTGTTTGTCCCATATGTGGGCTGTCAGCTTGTACTGTAACTGTCTGACTCTAAAGGTTTGGGGGCGAGGACCAACTTGTTTCCATATATTGCACTGCAGTGTACAGCTGTGTCACAGAATCCCAGAATGATCGAGGCTGGAAAAGCCCTCTGAGCTCATCCAGCCCAGCCCAGGACCTAGCGTCACCCCATCAGCCAGACCAGGACACTAAGGGCCACAGCCATTCTGTCCATCAGCACCTCCAGAGATGGAAACTCCACTGCTGCCCTGAGCAGTCCATTCCAGGCTCTGAGCACCCTTCCCTGGAGGAAGGGCTTCCAAACATCCAACCAAACCTTTTGACAGCCTCACACCCTGCCCTCTCTGGCGCTGGTTCCCTGGGAGAAGAGCCTGACCCCCACTTGACTACAGCCTCACTTGAGAGAGTTGTAGAGAGAGAGAAAATTCCCCCTGAGTCTCCTCCAGGCTCCCTCAGCCTCTCCTCATCAGCCTTTCCCTCCAGTCCCTTCCCCAGCCTCATTGCTCCTCTGGACCTGCTCCAGCCCCTCAGTCATTTTCTTGAAGTGAGTGGCCTAGAAGTGGCCCCAGGACTTGAGGAGAGGCTTCACCCCTGCCCAGTACAGGGTGTTCTGTGACATGTAACAGACCGATCGTCTCTGTTAGAGGTCATTTGGTGGAGTAGCTTAGAAACGTCAGTGCTGATGTGAATCAGGGAAATAAAGGTTTAATATAATCACAGACTGGTTTGGGTTGGAAGGGAACTCAGGGCTCATCTAGTATCAACCCCCTGCCATGAGCAGTGACACCTCTCACCAGACCTGGTTGCCCAGAGCCTCATCCGGCCTGGCCTTGAACGCTTCTAGGGATGGAGCA
This sequence comes from Upupa epops, assembly GCA_013397515.1. NCBI lineage: Eukaryota > Metazoa > Chordata > Aves > Bucerotiformes > Upupidae > Upupa > Upupa epops. Next base: position 105,806 of record VZRI01004385.1, read on the forward strand.
GCCACAGTCTTCCTGGACAACTTGTTACAGGGCCTCAGCATCCTCACAGGAAGGGATTTCTGTCCTAAGATCTCATCTGAATCTCCTCTCTTTCAGTTTAAATCCACTTCACCTTGTGCTGTCACTACCAGTCCCTGTAAGAAGCCCTTCCCCAGTTTCCTCCGAATACTGTTTTGTTCACATGAACCCTTCATTGCTCTGGAGCTTAGGGCCTGCAGCAGCACAGTGGGGGAACAGCCTGGTCCAGAGGGAGTCACTGTCCCCTGTGTTGGGGAGCACTGCCCCAGCACTGCTCCCGGCTTGTGAAAAAGCAGGTGAGGGAAGGAGGGGATGGAAAGCAGGACAGAGCTCAGGGAAAGAGGAGTTTGGAGGGCTGGTTTTGCTGAAGTAAATGAGTTTTAGTGAAGAAGGAATTTTAATAGGTTCATGCACTTATACCAACAGCTTCAAAGCTCTTTTTTCAGAGCTCACCTCCCACATATAGGCAGCTCTGTCGTTAACTTGAGTTTCCACTGTATGAGCTATCCAGATCCTGCCGGTGCCACTTCCCGCGCCGGAGTGTTTCCATGGTTGGGAAATCAGGTACCTAATGAAGAATCAGAGTGTGGAGCTCAGGCTTGCATGTTAGACTCCTGTCTCCAGAACTCCTCTCCTCAGGAGCCAGAAGTAGCAACGAATAAAACCCTGGCTCCAGTATTTATCAGCAAGGAGGAGCAGGGCTCTCTCTGCAAGGCGGTTTGGGAAGGGGTAACCACAGACGAGATCTTAATCCCAGGGTTCAGGTTTCCTTGTTAAAAAGGCAGCATCTATGAGATCCCAACTCTGTTTGTAGAGGGGTATAAAACTCTACAGGCTGCAGCTATGTGGTTGGCAGTGGAGGGCAGCAGCTAAATGTTGAACTATTTGTTTTCTCCTTTGTTGCAGGCAAGAGGAGCAGACATCCCGGACATTCCTGGGGAGCTGCTGCTCCGGACCTGTGGCAGCACAGCAAGTATGAAAGTCAAGAATGTGAAAAAGTAAGAGCAATGTTCTCTGATTTTCCTGGGCTTCTAGTTTTGGTGTCCTGGGTTTCAGCTGCTGTGCAGGGCACAGCAGGGGTACTCGGCAGTGATTTTGTGTAGTAACTTCATCAGAGCAGCTGAAATCCGTATGAAACTAAGTAAACCAGAGCAAATGCTGGGTAAAATCTGGAATCTGGGAGGTTTTGTTGGCTCCCTCACCTCATTCTGGCTGCTTAGAGTTTTGAACGTCGTCATTTCTGTATTTGTATAATTTAGTGGTTTCTTCCTGAAGTGATTTAATTATTATTATTACTTAATAATTGCAAATAATTTACACAGAAGAGCTGAAACAGACCTGTTAAAATCTTAAAGAGGAGCCCAGGCAACGTGTAAACGAGACTGCCTGGCTCCCTGTGTTCTGGGAAGCTAAACCAGAACAAGAGGGTGGCCTAGATACTATTTTTTTGGAAAAAATTGATATTTTTATATTTTTTCCTCTTTTTTTGCATTCAACTCTGTTCCACTTCCTTTGAATGGGTTTTGCACAGTTTCCTTCTACTCTGAACTTCCAGTTTGTTCATTTTTTCACCTGAGGGCTTCCACTATTTGTCTGCCATCCTCTCTGAGAGGATAGAAACCAGCTGAGTGTGCTTGCAGCAAAGGTTTCAAACCTCTGACCTGCAGAGGGGATCAGAATAATCAGTATGACCGGACCTGTCTTTGGTAAGATTGCTGACCTGAAGACCAGAACTCCCCAGTACTGACTGGTCCCTGTGTTCAGACCCCCTATCCATGGTGCTCCCATGCTCTAAGGGAAATTGCTCTCTGTTCTAGTGCTGAGCCTCCAGATGCTGCATCTCACTTCCCACTTGTATTCCCGTGGGAAGAGAGAGCTAGATAATGACAATCTCATTGGCTCACCACCAGAAATATCTATAGGAGTCTATAATAGCTTCAGCAGAAGCAAGAGCATGTTGCAGAGCCAGAGGATCTCCCCGTCAGCCATCGCTGTAACTGGAGACACTTGGGAATAATTATGCCTCACTTTTGAATTTGGAAAAGGCAAAGGATAAATAGAGTTTGTTCTGCACCCTCAGATACATCAACCCGGGACTGATGGGCTGTGATGCCTTTCACAGGTAACCTTCTACCTTTCCTATGTGTCTCGTGTAAGGCTGTTCATTTGCACTGCACAAACGCTTTTGTCAAGGTAGAGCGGCTTGTCCCTGCACCGTTCCCTAGAGACCTGAGCTTTGGTGTCAGTGGGTCGCCTCACGGTTCGTTAAGGAAGCCATGGTTTAAGCCTCTTGGTGTTTTAAGTTCTCCTTTCTCACGCTATTTCTTTCTCCACTGTTCTGGTGCATCACATCAGCAGCTCCCTGTGTTCCCCTGGCTGTCGGATGAGAAAGTCCGTGGTTGTTTTATAGCAGTGCTGGTGTTTGGTAGCGGTAGGTGATGCTGAGCTCAGTTCTGTCTGCCTCATGCTCTGCTTCTGCTGTGCTTCAGGTTATCCTTCACAAAGGGGCATTTCCCGAAGATGGCAGAGTGCGCGCACTTCCATTACGAGAACGTGGACTTTGGCAACATCCAGGTGAGTTCCTGACTTTTCTCTACAAGGCATCAGGTTTGTGTTGGCTTGGGAACTGACTTGCTGCAGGAGCTGGTAGAGACCTCCCCTAAGGTTTGCTGAGTGATAAGTTAAAGCTATAGTATGTTACTACGTGAAGTAATTTCTGTGTGCTGGGCCAGAACCTCTGCTCAGCCATGTGGCCCCTTTTGAGGCTGGAGATGATTTTATTTCCACCAGTTTGACAAGTGTCTCTGTTTTGAGGCTGCATCAGACACTCATCACTGATCACTGGTAATAACCACACACGTGTTTTTAGTCTAGGGTGGGTGTGTGTCTTTAAAAACCCGTAAAAATGTCCTTGTGCAGATACAAGTACTAGGGATATCGGTTCCATTAGCTCTGCTCTGGGCTCTGCAGTAGCTGTGTCATCAGAATGCAAGAAATTGCCAGTCAGCCTGATCTGGCTTCTGGAAGAGAGCAGTCTCGGCTCCTTTGTGCTCCATCCATCACAAATATCAGCAGAAGCACTTTCCATTGAGAGGCACTGGGGAGGGCTGGAACCGGCAGATCACTGCCTGCTCCTCGTAAACGGGGCACACCTTGTTCTGCACTTAGAGACGCAGCGTAGCTTCCAGCACCTGCCAGCCTTATAGCCTGAACGAGGTTGCAACCTTTTCATTTGTACAACATTTCCTGTAATACCAAGTGAATTATTCAGAGCCTTTCATGCTTCTCTACCTGACAGCTTTGCAAGCAGAATTACATGATGCTTTTTTCTGTCCCTGTAAAATTCCAACTCAAGGAGTTTGGGTCCTGGAGAGGGCTCTCATCTACCGTTGTTCACACTTGGTGGCTCTAGGTAGGTCTGTTGTGCTGAGCAGAGGATGTCTGTGTGTTGGCAGGCACACAAAGTAGAGCAAGTTGGACAAGGCAGTGTGGCTGAGAGGTGCAGGGAGCCAGTTATGAACAAGTACTCTGGAAGAGGGGCCGCTGCCTCAACCAAGAGCCTCCTGAAGGAAACCTGCCTTTGTTATTCTGTTTCTGTGTGTGGGAACAGCCTTTTTTTCCCTGTGTATAGAACTGTGAGTAGGAGAAGTAAAACCAGACAGTATCATCACCATTGCAGGTTCTGGTGGGACGTTTCCACAGTGGAAACTGGTGCTGCGGAGCACTGAGGTTGGTGGTGCCGCTGCTGCATCTCCAGCTTCCTCTGCACACTTGTCCCCTGTGCTGTGTTCTCTGGCTCTGGCAGGGCACCAGCTGCTGTGACCAGAGGAGTGGAGGAGTGGCTGGAAAACAACAGTTAGGGAAGCTTTCTGCTCAGGAAGACAAAGCTGTGTTTTTCAGACACATGAGGTGGCTCAAGGTCCTTCAGGTGTTTCTGTGGAGACAGGAGAAGAACAGTGGACAACATGTGATCATAGAAGTGTGACTTTGTGTGTGTGTGTGTGGGGGAGGGTGTCAGTCCTCTGTTCCCCCTGCCGCTGCCTCTCCTCTGTTTGTGTACCTGAAGCAAAGTGAGTGCTGAAACAAGGTGGAGCAGGCTCTGAGTGCCAGCTCTGTCCCTCATCCCTTCCTCGTTCTGAGCAGATAGGTCCCCATGGTGTAACAGCTTGCTTCATAGGGTAAAAATACCTGACGATGGAGCATTACAGCATCTCCTCAGCAGAAGAGCAGCGTTAATGGTTAGATAAATGAAAGTTGTTAATGCAACAGTTTACAGACTTAAAAATAGGTTCCTGTGGGGCTCATGCATTTTAATCTGATGCCGTTCATCAGCAGTTCCTTTGTGCTGACAAGGTAGACGAGAGAGGAGCAGTAGGCTGGAGTGAGCGGGAGATGACAGCTTGGCACCTAATAGCAAATTACCAAGCTGCATCTGAGGGGTCGTGGGTGTAAACTCCTTTCAGAATCTATTCACTGTTAAAGATGTGCGCGGTTCGAGGCGCAGCGGTATCGTGCTGTGTCAGGGATTGTGTAATGCCGCCTATTAACAGCCTGGCCACGTTTCAGATGGTTTTGTAACGTTGATGTCACTTTATAATAGGGACTCTTGGCGCAATGGGTGTGAATATACCGTGTCACTGCACCTCAGGACATCGTTCTAAATTAAAAAAAGGATTTGTTCTCTTCTTATCTTAACAAAACGAGGTGTGGTATGCAAGCTTCTCCCCCTCAGGACTTGTCCTGCTTTCAACCAGCGACGTGTTTTAACCTTCTCTGCGTCTGGCCAGCAAGACACGTGCTTCATCACCAGGGAACTCTTGTTTACCAGGCCAGGGTAGCTGCTCTCAAAGCCAGGATGGGCTTTATGGATTGGATCAGTGCCAGAAACGAGCTGGGTTTTGCTGAGATACCCCACACTTACTCGTGGGTTGATTTTTGGAGGCTCTGCCATCGATGTTTAATTGCAGGATGAAAAGGCAGGTCCTGCATAACAGCTTTGGTTTAGTTGTTTTGGCATCTTGCTGGCCAGGAGCAGACTGGTGGCTCAGCCTCACTTAAAAGAATTAAGATTTGATGTTTAGTCGAGTAGGTTTCAGCGATGGAGTGTGGAGAGCTGCACTCCCCAGATAATTGCTGAGGTAGGGGAGATAGGCACACACATCCTTATTGCTTCAGCCATCTCCTGCTGGACACAGATTTTCCCCTCTGAACAGCCCTGTGCTGGCAGTTTTGTAGCCACCTTCTAAAAATGAATCTGTGTTGGAGCGGGGCTGGATGGCTGTGTGAAGAGGCTCCTCTCCTTATCAGTGAAGCTCTGGCATTGCAAGTGGTAGGAGTCTGTTATCATTGCTAAAGGAAGTATTTGAAGTGGAATCGCTTCTGTCTGCCCAGGCAACAGCTGCCAGGAATTTCTAGGAGGAACTCAGTGGTCTTGGTTGCTGCTGTGATGCCTTGGGCTGCCCTCCCACAGGAGCTGCTCTTTGCACGCACAGTTGGGTGGCCCTGATGGGTCCTAAGAGTGAGACACTGCAAAGAGCAGCTCAGTTCTGCTTGAAACTTCTGTCAGCAAAACCTGTTGAGAAGATATTTTTCAGGCTTATCTTCATTTGATTTCCCCCTTTAAAAATCCTTCTGTTTAATAATATTCCAGGAAGGGAGATGCTGAGGGGAACTGCACCTGCACTTACTGCTGTCTGCAGCTACCTAATAGGAGGGTGCAGAGAGGTGGGAGTTGCTTGCTTCTCACAGGGAACAAGACAAGAGGAAATGGCCCCAGGCTGCCCCAGGAGAAGGTTAGGTTGGCCCTGAGGAGAAACCTCTTCCTAGAAAGGGTCCTCAGCCCTTGGCACAGGCTGCCCAGTGAGGGGGTTGCATGGCCATCCCTGGCCGTGTTTGGCAATTGAGGAGATCTGGAGCTCAGGGACGGGGTTTAGCGGTGGGTTTTGGGACAGTTGGGTTCATGGTTAGACTGGATGAGCTTGAAGGTGTTTTCCTTACTATACTTGAATGGCTCTGTGATTCCATGTCAAAGTATCTCTGTGAATTAAACAGTAGTTTCTTTTCATGGAGTTACAAAGGAAACCTGACCAGGTGCTCCTCTGGAGTTAACTGGGACTGTTTAACTGGTATGGTTTAAGCTGGGTGTCCCCTGCAGAGACCACCAGGATTGGAGAAGTGCTCCCTGCTCTGTGGCTGAGTGAAGTCAGGCAGCTCAGTTCTCTTCTTCTTCGTCGTCAGTGGTTTAAACTGGGCCACCAGTGTAGGCGGTTGTTCATCCTCCTAGCTCTTCCATAGGCACAATAATTGTCAGCTCCAGGCTGCAGTGTCTCCACTCGTTTGCAGTGTTTAAAAAGAAAAAAACCAACTTATTTGAGAAGGCAAAACCTGAAAGAGCAACCTCCTTCTACACTCCCTTTTGGAAGATGGAAATGGATAGTAAAATCAGAAAAGCTGGCCTCTGTTTGCTGAGTTGGCTGGAGCTTGCTTTGCCTTTGCAGCTGGTTTTGACCTGAAGACCCAGACTGTGTGGAGTGCTTCTCTTTTCATCTATGGGTGCTTCTCATCCCCTCCTAAAATGACTTTGCTATAGTGTGGTGTGTTTTATTCTTCCTCAGCCCATGTTCTTCTCTTCCTGTTCCTTGTCGTTTCCATATGGTTTCTTTCCTATTGCCTTCTAAAGTGGTGGGGTTGATGCTGCAAGGGCTGCTTTGAGGACGTGGGTATAGAAAAACAACCACGTTCATAGTGTAGGTGGAAACTGCTTCTATTAACTTAATAATTCCAGCCACAACTCCCTGAAAACTGGCAGAGTCTGCTGCCAAGAGCAACAGATTGTTCAGATTTGGAGTCTCAGGGCCAAGCTTCTTGATGCCAAGGAAGGTAGGAAAATATTCGAGTAAGTTCACCTCAGTTTTTGGATTCTGCTGTTTCCTGGTCTTGCATCCAGATTGCCACTTACGCCTCAGAAGAATTCTTCCCTGGAACAAGATCACACCTGTGAAATTCCAGCTGCCTTGACCTTCTTCCAGTGAAGTGGGAAGGAAGCCAGCATGGCTTTCACAGTGGAAGGGGAACTTCAAGGATGGCCAGTATCACTCATCAAACTTCACTACTGCTGCTCACACCTTTCCTGCTGGTTCTAGGGCTGTTCCTGTAGACGAAGCCAAATGCCTAGGCTTAGGGGTGTGGTTAGTAGATTGAGAGAGGTTCTCCTTCCCCTCTACTCTGTCTGGGTGAGACCGCATCTGAAATATTGTGTTCAGTTCTGGGCCCTTCAGTTCCAGAAGGACAGAGAGCTGCTTGAGAGAGTCCAGCACAGAGCCACAGGAANTAAGACTTCTTCCCGGTGAGGGTGTCAGAGCCCTGGCAAGGGCTGCCCATGGGTGTTGTGGAATCTCTTTCTGTGGAGACATTTCAAACCTACCTGGACTGTTCCTGTGTGACTGGATGTAGGGGATCCTGCTGTGGCAGGGGGATTGGACTGGATGATCTTTTGAGGTCCCTTCCAATCCCTGACACTCTGTGATTTGGGTGAATAGTCTGCCAGTGGTTCAGTCCTGCTCAGTGAACTGGCAGCATGGAATTTCTAGGCTAGGCAGGTCATCTGTGAAGAGCAGGGATATGTGAGGTCAGAGAAGCTCATTGGTGAGGGACAGCCATCCCTGTCTCACTGTTAGTGGGGTTTTATTCTTCATGGGTGCTTACTGCTCATCTTATGGCACGAGTAAGTCTTGAAAGTGCCTGGAGTAAGCCCAGTTGTTCATGTAAAGGTTGACCTGCTGCTGTTTGCCACGCTCATAAATCATCTTCAGCAGCGTGGCACAGAGATGTGTAAAATTTGGTTTAATTAGTAACTGGAGCAGACCTGTGTTGGAAAATTTTTCTTCCCTGAGGTTTAATGACCTGAAACAAAACCCCCAGTCCAGCAGAAGATGTGATGTGTGCATCTTATAAATAGATCAGAATATCTGAAAAGAATCTGTGGGCTCCATAACAAGCAATCCCTGTTTCACTAGTGTTTTGCAGTGTGGAAGAGCATGAAGAGTATTACAGTTTTGAGTACAATAAAGTGTCCAGGGAACTGGCGTGGTGTTAACATGCATATTGTGCTTGTAGATCTGCTAGCCAGCCCAGCCGGTGTGAGTTCATAACCAGCAAACTTGATGGTGAGCTGATCCCTGAGATTTCCAGAAGCAGGGATGTGTTTTCGTTCCCAGGTGGAGGTTTGTCAGGTTGACGGATTGATGAACTGTTAAACTAAACATCACAGGCAGCGCAGCCGTTGTGTGTTTACTCCACCTGCCTACAGCAAGGGCAGCGTGTTTGCTTTGTTCTTACGGGCCAGAATGGTGAGGTTTGATGACAGACTTGGCAGCTGTGGGGCAGCAGGTAGCACTGTGGATTGTTAAACCCTTCATTTATTAGCGGTGTGTACCTGTATGCTGCAGTTAGAAATGTTTGCTTTCATTTCCTGGGGAAGAAAGGGTGGGTAGGATACAGCCTGGATCTGTAAAATATGTGCTCCTTGACTGTATTGGTTTGGAGACCTCTTGCTGGTTTAGAGTTTGTTGGTTTGAGCAGAACAGATCTGCTCCGTTTGTGTGCTGGGTGCTGGAACCCTGCGGATACCCTTTGCTGAGGATGGCTGCATAATCTGGCTTCCACTCTTTGAAGCCCAACACCGCCTCCCCATCTGCTTCCATTAATATAGATTCGTTCAGGTTGGAAGAGCTCTTCAAGATTAATGAGTCCAGCATCGCATGCCCTTCTCAGTAGGTATGGGTTGTGCAAGCCCCCTCCTGCCTGCTGTCCGAGGTGCCGTGGGTAGCACTGGGGCAGCCTCAGAGCATGAGGAGAGTATTTTTGTGATTCTCCTGGCACCTCTTTCCTTATGGGGAAGATTGTTTACTGGAACTGACTTCCTTGGTGTCAGTAACCCTTACTGGGGTGTGTTTAGCCATCTGAGAGCTTCACTTCCAGTCAGCATGTAGCAGGAATCCCCAGGTTTCGCTTTTTATGGGGGAATTTTTTCTGTTCAAGCCTCTTAAGTGTAGCGGTAACTTAGAAACAGAATCACTGAGGTGGGAAAGCCCTTCAAGATCATCCAGTCCAACCATGAACCCAGCTGTCCCAACCCACTGCTAAAACTTGTCCTTGAGCTCCAGGGGGAAGCATGATGAAACATGGCCAGGGGTGGTGATTCAACCCCCTCCCTGGGCAGTCTGTGCCAAGGGCTGAGGGCCCTTTCCAGGAAGAAGCTTCTCCTCAGGGCCACCCTGACCTTCCCCTGGGGCAGCTTGAGGCCATTTCCTACAATCTCGCACAAGAGAGAACTTGCAGTGAAATTAAGATTATTCTCTCATTATAAAATCAGGGAAGAGTTGTCTCTGAGTGCTCCTTAGAAGCTTGTCAGTGCACTGTGATAAGCATCCTGCAAGGCAAGCAGATGTAGAGGGAAGCACTTGAACTAATGGTGTTTAGCTGCTACATGTGAAAATGTTTTGCCCTACTGTGACAGGATTCTCGATGCAGTGTGTGGAACTGCTTGTGAATCGGAGATGCTGCTTCTGGATCTGCTCAGCTGAGCCCCAGGTTCTAGTGTTTGTTTTACTCGCAGCAGAGAGGTTTGTGCTGAAGATTCCTGCAAACATAAACTTTCCCAGGAGTCTGGATTCCAACTGGTTTTTGTTTTCCAGGGGGCACACACATGTCTCCCCCACACTACTGCTGGAATGGCTAAAAGGCATTGGAACTTTAGGAGCCTTTGATGCTTTTGTTATTCTATCCCTCGCTGTGGTACATGAGGAGAAGATGGAGACTTCTGCTTCCATGTCCTGCAGGCGAGGCTCTGACCTCTGGCTCTGCTGGGTGTCCATACCAGAAAGCGCTTTGATCTCCACTGCGAATTCCAAAGATACCGATTGCTTATTTCCTCTGAATTCCTGCCCGTTCTGTGCACGGAACCTGCAGACCCAGGCTGCTGTTTGCCTGGTATAGCAGTGTCAACCTGAACGCTTCACTCTGTCCTGGGGCTGCGTGGCTGTGGTTTTTACAGTACAACATTGTGATGAAGAAGCCAGTGATGCTCTTCAAGGCTGCCTCTCCAAAAGTAGAACTTTTATCTCTCTTGAGCTGAACAGTGTTTGATTCTGCTCAACAGTCTTTTCCATCCCTTTTTGTGGGGGTGAAAGGAACATTAACAGCTCAATTATTTGCTGTGGGACGTATTTTTAAGGTGCAAGACCTCCCCTACCACTATCCTGAATGCCCTCCTTGCAAGTGTTTTCTTTCAAGAAGAAGGAGCAGCTTGTTTAGGTCTGCATGTGGCTGTCTAAAGCTCCATCGAGTGTTTCTCCTGGATGATCAGGGATTGCTCCATGAGATTACACCTCTGAGTACAGAGAGAGCTTTTGGCACCATCACACTTGGAAGCATTTTAGTGATAATTTAGAAGGAAGGCTGTTCCTGAGTAGATATCCACAAGCATAGTATTAAAACAAAGTGGAAGTAAAAGTGTGTGGTGCCATATAGTGTCAGTGCTGCCAGCATCCCTGAACCTGCACTGAATTTATTCCATTCTATTGGAAGGTTGGTCAAGTGCTTGAATCACCATCCCTGTCCATGTTTCACACTAGTGGAGATTTGGAGCTCAGGGCCAGGGTTTAGCGGTGGGTTGGGACAGTTGGGTTCAGGGTTGGACTCAATGAGCTTGAAGATCTTTTGCAACCTGGGCGATTCTGTGATGAAACAAACTCCCTGCTGGAAATCTCACTTTTGGGGGAGGCGGTGCTGTGCGGTTCCTCTACATTACCTCGCAGTTTAGTGCAGCTGCATTATTGGTCTTTATGCGCTTGAGTGTTAACTTTATTTATTGCAGATATGAGGTGTCACAACATCCAGCCTCTACAATAACTGCATTTGGACTGAGTTCCCATTTACCAGTTTGAATTGGTTCAGACAACTCAAAAACCTGCTGTTATTTTTACAGTGTGAGGCCAGGAATTTCCTTTGAAAGGCTGGTGAATGATTGAATGTTTCGTTATCTGCCAAGCCCTGCAATAACTGTAGATGCAGCCATCCTGGAAATGGGCTGGGAAGCCGTGGAGTGAAAGGATCTGCATGAGGAGCAGTGTCTGAGCAGGACAAGGGGCTGCCTTGCTGAGGTGGAGGAAGGTCAGGATCATTTAGATGCAGTGAAGGTCTGGAGAAGAGTCCCCTTCACACCTCTGCACTCAAGGGTTGATTTAGTGTCATACTTGGCACTTTGTTTTAAAACTCAGTAAAAGCTGGTTGGGTTTAGAAGCTTTGTTGGAGCAGGGAGCTCTTGGACTGGTGTGTGTGGGTTGAATTATTGATGGGTTTGCACAGTAACACAGGAGCTGTGATGGGTGCTTTGAAGACATCCCAGACAAGCTGGGCTGGCTTTTTATTTCCCCTGGTGTGCAGTCCCTGCATCTCTTTACACTTTTAAGGCTCCCTGTATCCCTCAGCTTCTCCCTACTTAAACTAAGTGGAGTTCAAAGTCAGGAGATATTTTAAGAGCTGGTGCTGAATCAGGGTGTGGAGGAGCTTGTGTCCTCAAAACTACTTCCCCTCAAAACTGGCCTTAACTTTTCATGCCTCTTAATGCCATAAAGATGCGGAGCATGAAGCATTCATCATCTCTCTCTTAGTCTGGAAAAGAATGTTCTAGTTTTCTCTTTTGTGATTTTAAGGAGAGAGGGAAGAGTTGAATTTTTAACAACAAATCTGCACAAATAGAATGCCAGTCTGGCTCAGGCTGGAAGAGACCTCAGAGCTCGTCTCTCCCAATCCTCTGTCAGAGGCAGCAATGCCTTTCAAACAGCCTTGGCGCACAAGGCCTCATCCACCCTGGCCTTGAGCACCTCCAGAGTGGGGGCAGCCACAGCCTCTCCAGGCAATCAATTTGAGAGTCTCTCATCCTTGCACTGAAGAAGATCTAGTCTGAATCTCCTCTCCTTCAGTTTCAAACTGTCCTGGTGCTGGATCCCCTTGGGAAAAGTCCCTCTGCAGCCTTCCTGTTAGTTCTCTTCGGGGACTAGAAGGCAGCTCTGAGATTCCCCCCAGAGTCTTCTCTTCCCTAGCCCAGTACTCTTGTCACTGCTCCTGGTGTCCCACACACGTGGGCATTTCATTTTTCCATTAGCAAACAGGGCGTGGATGATTTATGAAGTTTGCTGTTGAGGTTGTTTGGCTTTCAGGTTGCTGTTACAGAATCACTGAGTGGTGGGGATTGGAAGGGACCTCTGAAGACCATCTAGTCTAACCCTGTGATCAGATTAAGGGTAAAAGAGCCTCTGTAAAACAAATGGTATCTGCACCAGCAGCAGTAATACTGCACCTTATTGCTGCCATAACAAGCCCTTGAATAAAAAATCAGTCTGGACTATCATGTGGGTTTCACATGCTCCCAGTGCTCTGGGGTGTGTGTGCTGGGCATGCACAGCCCAGTGTTCCAGAGACTGAAGATCACCTGCTGCTCAGCGAGCTCAGTGCGATGGCTCAGAGGAGTCAGAGTTACAGAAAGGCTGTAGTGTTTTACATCTCGTGTTCCTCATTTTGAGGACTTAGTGCACCACTGCTTGCAGCAGTGATGTTTATTCTACTCAGAACTGCTGGCAAGTTGTTATTTTGTCAATGCATTATTTACCAGTACAAAATGTAAGTGAAATGCAGCTTAAGAGAGTGAAATAAGAAGCGAAGTTTGTCACTTGTCACATTGTGGAGCTGCTTGGAGGGCTCTCCCGAAGGCGTTCTGCATCTTTCTCTTGTGACTAATGTCCTGTCCTGTGTGAGCTCCACTCCTCCTCATTGGAACCACTAATCACTTGCTCAGCGACTGAGGGACTTGGCCATTTGGGTTGAGCTAATGAGCATCACCTCAGGTGCCCCCGAAGAACTGACTCAGCATCACTGTGGCAGCAGTGGCTGTCTGGGGTGACATCAGGGTGCTGCACAGTTGAGGTTTAAATCATAAAGGCTCAGTTCCCTGGACTGAGTGAGGGCTATGCTCTCCAAGGAGGATGTTACACGATGTCAGTATTAAAATAAAACCTTTTTCTGTGGAGAAGGCAATTAGATTCTTAGAAACTAAAAGCCCAGCTCTGCCATTGGAATGTGAAGCTCTCAGGTAGAGTCTGCACGGTGGACACCAGTTACCACTGTGACTTGGGTTGTCCAAAATTCACCTTCCCTCAACCACCCTCTGCAAAATGTTAATGTTAAAAGGTGCTTTTCAGTTCAACTTTGCCTCTGGCATCTTAGCAGGATTTTCTAAATTAAAACTTAGGACAGAGTTTCAGGTCTGTCTGTGACCCTTGGTGCAGCTTGCCTGTAGTTTTTAACTCATCCTATTCATTAAACGTTTCCAAGATGAATTCCTTTAATACCATGAATTGAAGGCATTTTCCTTCACTGTTCTTGCTGCTCCTCAAGAAGTGACTGCAGTGGGTCCTTCTATCTGTGAAAGCATTTATCTTTCTGGATTTTAGAAATACATCTGCTTTGATGCTTTTGCCACAGTGACAGGCAAGTAACAGGGTCATTCCTGCATCAACTCGTGTTCTGGAAAACAGTCTCATGTTTTCCAGTCGGCCTTTCTGTGTCAGAGCTGGCAGTACATTTACACACAGCTGCAGGGGAAACACCAGTGTTGACACAGTGCTCGTGGTCTTGATGTCACAGGTGGGACAGCACACTGCTCTTGTGCTTCAGCATACACTGCTTATGTTATCACACACCCTTCTCAGTAGGTATGGGTTGTGCAAGCCCCCTCCTGCCTGCTGTCCGAGGTGCCGTGGGTAGCACTGGGGCAGCCTCAGAGCACGAGGAGAGTATTTTTGTGATTCTCCTGGCACCTCTCTCCTTATGCAGGAAGATTGTTTACTGGAACTGACTTCCTTGGTGTCAGTAACCCTTACTGGGGTGTGTTTAGCCATCTGAGAGCTTCACTTCCAGTCAGCATGTAGCAGGAATCCCCAGGTTTCACTTTTTATGGGGGAATTTTTTCTGTTCAAGCCTCTTAAGTGTAGCGGTAACTGAGAAACAGAATCACTGAGGTGGGAAAGCCCTTCAAGATCATCCAGTCCAACCATGAACTCAGCTGTCCCAACCCACTGCTAAAACTTGTCCTTGAGCTCCAGATCTCCCTGACAGTGAAACACGGCCAGGGATGGCAATTCAACCCCCTCCCTGGGCAGCCTGTGCCAAGGGCTGAGGGCCCTTTCCAGGAAGAACCTTCTCCTCATAGCCACCCTGACCTTCCTCTGGAGCAGCTTGAGGCCATTTTGTCTGATCTTGTCCCTTGTTCATTGTGAGAAGAGACCAATCCTCACCTCTCTGCACCCTCCTGTCAGGGAGTTGCAGGCAGCAATAAGGTGTCCCTTCAGACTCCTTTTGTTAGACTGAGCAGCCCCAGCTGCTCCTTAGAAGGGATCAAGCTTTTCTCTACAAGAGTGAAGAAACTTGTTTGCTGTAAGAACCTTGAGGTTCTCAAGTAACTGCTTAAGATTTAAGGTTTCAAAATTATTATTTAGGGTTTTTTTTTCCAAAACATTAATTCCCAGAGCCATAACTTGGTGACACTAGATCTAGAACTTGGAAACAGGGTTTAGTGGCCGTCATGGTGTTGGGCTGACGGTTGGACTTGATGATCATGAAAGCCTCTTCCAACCGTAATGATTCTGTGGTTCCCAGTGGCTCTCCTGGAGCAGCTCCATGTTTGCTGAGTGCTGCCTCTCCCACAGTCACTGAGGCTGCTCTCACCTAGCCAGTTCCACGGTCGCTCAGGGTTTGTCCAGAACCACATGGAAGCCTTGAGCCCAGCTGGGGAGCAGGGACTGCCATTGCTTTGCTTAAGACAAAGCAGCGAGAGATTTGAGATGAGAAATTGTGAAAGGTTTGTTCTCGCACACCTCCTCCCCTCCGTGTGTGTGACTGTGCCCACCTGGGCAGTCAGCAGCAGCTGAAGGTCACAGGCTGGGTTTGAGAGCTTGGAGAATGGCAGCTCCGCGCCGTGGCTGCACTGCATTTGAACGTGTTCGGTGGGCAGTTGGGCCCCACACCGACTCCTCTGGCAGAGAAATGCCAAAGGCTCTGTGTTTGGCCCTGCCCGACTTGTGAAGAGAGTGGTGTTTGATCCTTCCCACTTGTGGGGTCATGGGAAGAGGTGCTGTGAGCTTCCCCTCAGTTCTTATCACTTCCTCCTGCCAGCCAAGGGAAGATTATATCCCCCTTTTGCCTCTCCTCCTGTCAGCAGGCAGCTGGTGTTTGACCAGACCAGAAATCATTCTTTTCCTGGGGAAGGAGCTCTCAGATGTGGTAGCAGTAACAGATTCCCCCGTCACAGCTCTCTGTTGTGAGCCTCACCCTGCAGATTCGTGCTGGGAAAGATGTGGTTTGCATTTCCATGATGTGCAGAGCTGCCCTGCTGTTGTTCACAGGGTGGTTCTGTAACGATTGACTTCACTCTAACAGTGCTGCTTCTCTCCCGAGTGCTGACAGGTTCCTTCAGCTTTGTTGTGGGAGCTGTTTGACCGTGCAGACCAGACTTGGAGCAGGAGGAGATCCTCTTGCGAGTTGGGTCAGCGTTAGTTATCCTTATTTAGAGACTCTGTTTCATCATTTGCAGAGGTAGACCCTTGACATCTTGCAGAGCTTATTCTCTTGATCCCAGGCTAGAGGAAGCTTTATACTGGCAGGTAGCAGCCTGGAAAACGCAGAGCCCTCTGTTCTTGGTGACAGAGATAAAATGTGAAGCCAAGGCCAGATTTTCCAGTGAAGATAATGCGGACCGAATTGTAGCGAGACTTGAGGAACACATCAGGATAAGCTGAAGTGCTCTCCTGAGCCCATGGAATTACTGAGTCTGTGGAAAGGAGGAGATGGTGTATGGAGAGCAGGTTATAATTTGTTGCTCTGCAGCATCGTGAATCACAGTCATGGAAAGGTTTAGGTTGGAAGAGACCTCAAAGATCATCTAGTTATAACCTCCCTGCTATGGCTAGGGACACCTCTCACCAGACCAAGTTGCCCAGAACCCACCCAACCTGGTCTTGCTGGTTTTGCTTCCTCTAACCTTCCTTCATCACTGAGCAACAAGCTCTGCTCATGAGCAGGGGTAGAAGCAGGAACTGTGTGCCTGCAGGACTGCTGGTGTAAAAGCCAGCAGGCACAGGAGTTCTTACTGGGAATGAAGATGTATTGTGTCCTGCACCTCCAGATATGCTATATCTGGCTCCTGCCTCCAGGGCTCTGGAGAACACGCCTGTGTTTCCCTTTGTGCTTTATTAAGTTCTGCCTACTGCCCTTGGTCCCCTGAGCTGGGTTCCTGGTGCTCTCAGAATGCAGAATAAGTGTTACTAAGCACAGCTCTGGGTTTGAATAACCCAGAGATAACATGAAGGTGAGAAACCACAGTGTAACCTGTCTGCACTGCAGGTAGGAGAAGGTGCTTAGAAGATACGACAGAGCAGGGATTGGTGGCTACCTGCATTCAACTTCCAGTTGCCACAATTATTACAAATAGTTGTTTCTGGAGAATTTTTTTTCATGTTTCTCCTCCCTTGAACCTCCTGCTGATATTTCACATCCATAAGGCTCTTTGTCCAGTGGCTTTGATTCTTAGCAGGGTGGAAATGAAAAGTTGGTATTGATTTAATGTCAGAGAAAACCGAAAAGTGAATGAGAGACTAATAGCTTGGAATGACAGCTCTGTACCAGCCGTCAGCGCTCCCCGAGGAATAGTGTGCTCATGCCCAGCAAACGGAAAAGCATCTCTGACTAAAGCTGTCATTGACCTCCCACGGAATTTAATGGATTTTGGAGCTGGGAGAAGAAAAGGCAGTGGTAACTCCGTGATTTTAATGCACTTCCCTTGAAAGTCATCAGTTTTATGAAGAGCTACGTGCAGGGAGATTAAAAGTATCTCTGTCTCTTAGAGCTGTAAAAAATTGACATTAGTCTTTTTGTGGGTAAGGACACTTCTCACTGAGCTTGAACAAGAGCCAGTTGTAGATCCTAGCTGCTCTGTAGCCTTTGTCTGTGTTGCCAGTTTAAAAACACTGGACAAAAGCTGTAAATCTTATCCCTGGCCCCCTCCAGGTGGCTCTTCCCTGAGAATAACTCCGTGTACATAGGAGTCTTGATAAAAGCGGTCCCTTCCTTGCGATGACAGGGGTGTGGTGTTGATGTGCTACAGCCAAAGTATCATCCTTTGTCCAGAGAATCACAGAATCACCCAGGTTGGAAGAGATCTCCGAAGGTCATTCAGCCCAGTCCTCTGCAGTGAGCAGGGACATCCTCCACCAGATCAGGTTGTCCAGAGCCTTGTCCAGCCTCCCCTTGAATATCTCCAGGGTTGGGGCCTCAGTCACCTCCCTGGGCAACCTGTAGTAGCCAGTGACAGAGAGAATACTTAGTTTTGTGGTAGAGCTGTTTCTCTCTTTAAATAAACAATGACCCCCCCCCCAGCTCCATAAATGTAACTGTCTCTGTCTTCGCTCGAAGCCACCGAGTGGCTGGTTCCACTCACAGAGCCGTCTCGGTGTTCAGACACCGTAAATGTTCGCGTGGTTGCACTGAGCGCAGGAGCTAGGCTGCATGAGGAGGAAGAGCTGTGGCCTGCTTGGCAGGAAGCAGAGTGATGCCTGCGATTGCTTGTCGTGCAATGCCATCTAGTGAGCAGGGGGAACTGCTGGAAACCCAGCAGCCTTCCCCTTGCACCCAGTTCCAGCCACTCCAATGAGCAGCATCATTTACAGGAGATGGTTGTAATGTTAGCATCGGGAACATGGAGCTTTCAGAATTCTCATTTTCTTGCAGTGAGGATGGGCTGGGGAGCAGAAGGGGGCAGGAGAAGCAGGGATGATTTTCCCTGAGATGTTTTCTGTGGTCGTTGGCTCTGGTGGTGTCATGTATCTGTGTGAGAAGGGAGCCTGAGAGATTACAGCGTGTCCAGATGAGTTTGTGGGGTTACAGCATGTCCAAATGACTCTGTGGGGTTTACTGCATGTTCAGATGAGGCTGTGAGGTTACAGCATGTCCAGACGAGTCTGAGGGGTTACAGCGTGTCCAGTGGCCAGTAGGCATTTATATCCAGTGAAACACAAGTGGTTGAATGCTGGAATAGGTTGCCCAGGGAGGTGGTTGAGTCACCATCTCTGGATGTGTTCAAGAGTCACTTAGATGTGGTGTTAGGGAATAGCGTTTATACTTTTGTAGAGTAGGGCTGATGGTTGGACTTGATGATCCAAAGGGTCTTTTCCAACCTGAATGGTTCTGTGATTGTGTGTGTCTGATTCTGTGAATCCATCAGATCCCAAGTTGGAGGCCACCTGAATCTGACTTTGCTGTTCTTTGGACCCATTGTTGAATAGATTCTGTGCAGGAGAAACAGAATCTTGTTGATTGGAAGAGACCTTGAAGCTCATCACATCCAGCCATGGACCCAGCATTACGGGGTCACCACTAAAGCAGGTCCCTAAATGTTACTTCATCATTGACACGGCCTTCATTTATACTCTGGTCTCGAGGCTGTCTCTGTCAAGCCCTGCACATGGATGTACAGAGCTTTTCCAGTCAGCAGGACAGAAGAACCCTTCCCTCTAGTTCTGAGAAGTCTCTAACACAAGTGATTGCACTGCTTTTCCACCACCGCTTTGGTGTCATGGTGTGATATTCAAAATATTTAATTCTAACTCCTGCTGCCTCTTCCCAGGTGGAGACTGGCCCTCAGCAGGGCTGGTGAGGGCTGCCAGGGAGGATTCACTGCTGAATAATCTTGGTTTGGATTCACCTAATTGAGAAATCAGTCTTTAATGGGGTGTGAAATGGAAACACAGAGAGGTAGCAGCAGATGCCTTTATTTACATGTGCTAATCAACACAGACTGGACAACAACCAATTAACCCGGAATGGGCTGGGAGCTTTGAAGGAGCCATCTCTGCAGATAGGTGGAAGGTCAGTAGCATTTAGAGAAAAACCACAAAGCGCCAACCATGGCAGAACCCTCCCAGACCCGAGGAGTCACCCCATGGCAGAACTGCTTAGCGTGGCTATGGAAAGCAGTCATTACGTTGAATTAGTTTTGCTTTGAAGGGTAAGGTGGAAGAGATCTACTGCTCTGAGCACAGCCTGCAGTGTAACGGATTGCTTTGGCCAGCAGGCTTGTGGCCTCATCTAGCACAGTGCCTGTTCCCAAATGCCTCCCGTTATATTCACTGGGATCAATTAACTGGTGGCTAAAGGTGGTTTCCTTTGGAGCTCCACTGTTTTTTTATTGTGGCTGTATGATGATGGGCTCCCAGCAGACTCATGGGGCTTGGCCTCAGCACACCAGACTGCTTGTAAAGACTTTGTCCTTCCACCTTCCTGTAGAGATGGGTATAAACCCAAAGTTTAGTTTCATCTCAGGATCTGCCTCTCCGTTACAAACACTCTGTGTAAAACTCTGCAGCTGGTTCTTAGAACCAGAAGATTATTTCAGAGCTTGAAATCTGACTGTGATTCTTATCTGCTTGAGCGGATGAGAACTGAACGTTGTTTGTGAGGATGGGAGCAGCGATTACATTTGGTAAAGTTGGTTTAGGGAATGGTCAGGATGGTAGCTGGTTAAAATGTGATTTGGCAGTTGAAGGAGTAAGAATTGTTTATGTCCTGGTGTTTCTTTTCTCTCTAGAAGGCAATTAGCGCTCTGCTAGGAACAATGTGAGCAAAGGAGGGAGCAGAAGTTCCCGTCAGGCTTGTGTTACTCTTGTAGATCCTTCTTGTACTCATGAATAAAAGACAGGCACAGTCAGTGGGGCTGACCACCCTCCACACATCCCCCTTCACCTTTCACAGATCACTTCAGGATGCTGTTTGCCCTACAAATGCACTTCCCTCCTCAGAAGAGATTTTCTTCACTGTCACTTTCTATAATCCCTTGGTGCCAGTGGCAGGCCGGTCGACACAGCATTAGCTGCACCAGTGCTGCATCAGGGCTGGCTTTCTGCTTTTATCAGAGCAGAGCAGGTACAGGAGGGAATTTGGAACAGGGCAGCACTGATTGCTGAGCGCTGCCCTGTTCTGCCATGCACAAGCAGGCTCCCTTCATTCCATGATGTTTGTATTCTTTGTGGCACCCATAGTCTCCTTCTCTCAGAGGAAGGGTAGTGGTTGGACTTGATGGTCTTAGAGGTCTTTTCCAACCTAAACGATTCTATGAGGAGCAGACTGACAAGTTGTGACACCTGAAAAGTAGTGGCACCTGCTGCTTGCTTGGTGTAATGGTTAAGACAACATTCTGAATGGAAAGGGATGTTCCAGAGCTTGGGGGAAACTGAGTTTCTACTTCACAACACTCATTTCAGTGTTAGTTTTTTAAACAGATGGCATTGAGCATTACAGATTTCATAGGCTATTTTCACCACCAACAAACAAAAAGAAACTTTTAGGGGGAGAATCACTATCAGGTGGTTAAGGTGCATGCTCCTGCAGCTGTGCTCTGCCTTCAGTTCCAGAAGGACACAGAGCTGCTGGAGGGTGTCCAGTGTAGAGCAACGAAGATGATGAAGGAAGTAGAGCACCTCCCTGATGAGGAAAGGCTGATGGAGCTGAGTCTTTTGAGCTGGGAGAAGAAGATACTGAGGGGTGACCCCCTGAATGTTGATCAATAAAGAAAGAACAGGTGTCAGGAGGAAGGAGCCAAGCTCTGCTCAGTGGCACCCAGTGATAGGACAAGGGGCACCAAGTGTCAGCTGGAGCAGAGGAGATTCCAAATCAAGATGAGAAGAAACTTCTTCCTGGTGAGGGTGTCAGAGCCCTGGAAGGGGCTGCCCAGGGGGGTTGTGGAGTCTCCTTCTTTGGACCTGTTTCAAACCTACCTGGACTGTTCCTGTGAGACTGGATGTAGGGGATCCTACTGTGGCAGGGGGATAGGACTGCATGGTCTTGGGAGGTCTCTTCCAATCCCTAGCACTTAGTAATGCTGTAATATCATTCATGCAGGAGAAGTCTGCTCAGTCATATGAAGATGCCTTTCAGACATCCAGGACTCTACCATGTGGGATGTGGACAGCAAGGACTGTGTAAAACTGATTAACATTTGGGCTCAGTGTTGTCAGCAAAGAGAGGAAATGGGGTTGAATCACATGTAGGCAGAATGGCACAGGGTGTCAGCACCAGAACAGGCAAAGTTCTCTGTCCCCTTACTGTGTCTGTAGAGAAATCAGTCTGTACCCTACAGAGTTTGCATTAAAATGTGAACTTGTGGGCAGTTCCTCCTGTGAGGTGGCAGTGGAACTGGACACTCTGCTGACGCTGCTGGACACTTCTGTGATTGTTGGCTTTGGGGTTTTTTGCTGGCCAGCCTGTCCCAGAGACTGACTGTGGTGCTTGGAGGAAAGCTTCAAACAGCACCATCCAGGGTGATAATAATGAAATGAAATGCAGGGCAGGCTTCAGGCTCATCCAGGGTGAATGCTGGGACTGAAGGATGAAAGCGCTGGCAGTAACCTGCAGCTTCTGAGAACGTAACTCTGTCACGTTTGTTTTACAACTTCCCTGTGAAATTAAACTCGAATTTGGACGCTGGTGTAAAGGCAGGAGGTTGTGCCGGCAGCTCTCAGGTGTTAGTGTTTCCATCTGAACCTGAAAGCTCGAAAACGGAAATGGGAGCAGGGGGAGCAGATTGTGTTCTCTCCCTGCAGTGGTGAGAGAAATGTTAGGCAGGGGCAGACCAGCCACAGTTAGAGACCCTAAACAGTCTGTGATTTGCAGAGTGCCTCTCTGTGCACAGAAACGACTGGAGCTCCTTCCGCTGGAGCAGCAGCGCAAGTGCTGTGGGATGGCAGTGCCAGTGGTAGGTGCTGTGGGATGGCAGTGCCAGTGGTAGGTGCTGTGGGGTTCCTCACAACTCATAGTTCTTTGAGTGATTGAAGTACCTCGCAGGCTTCAAACCCAGAGCCTGGGCAAGCTCTTTGCTGGTGGCTGTGTTGGTGCTGAGGTGCTGAATGATAAAATCCTGCAATAATCATCTGCAAAGTCGGATTTTTGTGGCTGTCCAGGTATCCTCGGTCCTGTGGCCACAGCACAGTCCCCTGGGGCCAGCAAGCATCCATAGGCTGTGAACTGAGCAGGGGGATTGCCACGGCAAGCTCTTCATCCCTTAAATACTTGTTTTCTAGAGGGATTGTGTCTGCAAACAGAGAAGCCTTGTGCTGAGGCGTTAGGGCATGCATCCTTCTTCTGGCTGTGCTCTGCACAGCACCACGGGCCGTAGAGGAATTTCATGGGGCTTTAGCTCTGGGCAGTTTGATAGCAGCGGAAGAGAGCAAACGCTGAGGAATCAGCTCGCCTTGAGCCGAACTGGGATTCAGGCATGTGATGGCAGTTCGCTGGGTTTTTTTTTCCCCTCCCGAGCTGTAGCAGCAGCCTGGTGAGCAGTGCCTGAGCACAGTCCCTGCATGCATTCCCTCCCTTCCCTCCCGCACTGTTTCTCTTGGCTCTTGTTAAACTACACGGCTTGTCTTGTGGGACCTTTCCAATGAGAGAGCGAGCGAGGGAGAAAGGAACACCGCGGATTTCTCTGCAGTGCAAATTGAGCATGAAATGGGCAGTGTGGAACCGGCGAGTGGGGCTGGGGAGGCAGATCTCAGATTCTATTCATAGGCACGCTCATCCGAAGAAGCAGCGGCGGCACCAGGAAGAGAGCAGAGCGACCGAACTGACCGTGGGGAGTTCAATTTGATTTTGCTCAGCCTAGAGTTGTTGTGTTTCAGAGCTGATGCCTGCGAGGTTTTTTCAATTAGCTGCTGGGAAGCCACGGAGAGACCTGGAACTGTTAGGCCTTGGCTAGGGATCCCATCCATGGGAAGAATAGCTCGTTGTGACAGGGGTAAGTAGCTCGCAGCCTTTCAGAGATCCTCTATACTTGATATAAGATCCTTTTGTTTACGGGCACAGTGTAATAACAACGATGCTGAAATAAACCCAGTGGACAGAACGCCCTAAGGATGGCACTGGGTGCTCGTGGGGCAATAAAGACCCAATTCACGAGGCCACGGGACAGGCAGCAACGCTTTCTCTGCAGAAGGAGCCGACGGATTGTGCAGGGGGAGTTCATGGCACCGGTATACAGCCTGCCTGGCACAGCAGCTCTGAAGCTCAGGGTAATGCAAGCTGTCTGTCCTTTAGCTTAACCTGTGGCTGTGGGGAAGATACTTTGCATTGGGGTAGTGCATTGGAAAGCTGTGTTACTGGGGTATAGGAAATTCACTGAGAGTGGGGCTGGGCAGCATCCCAGTGTTGGTTTCCCAGCTCAACAGAAGTGAGTGGCTGCTCATATAACTCATTTATAAACTTCTAGTGCCTCCTCTACCAATTAGAGACATGAGGGGCTGGCAAAAATAAAGAAGGTGTGTTGTATTTGCTAGTGCTAGCTGTTACCACTGCTGTTCATGCCTGGGATACTCCCTTTGTCATGGTGGTAGGTTTGGCAAAGGGGTTTATTCAGAAAGAGGAGACTTTCTGATTTATTTCTTTTCCTTTGAATTTCTGTGCATCTGTCTTTAAAAATGAATGTACAGTCCTATCTGTTGATACGGGGGGCATGCATATAGACCCTGAACTTCCGTCTCCACACCTCTGTAAACCCTTACGCTGTGCTGGTTTGTGATGCAGATGGATGTATGTAAGACATCGGTTTGGATAAAGCTGTACTTTGGTGCAGAGGGACACAGTTCTCCCTGGGAGATGCCATGCTGGCAGGAACCACAGGAAGACAGAGAAGTTCCGCATGGTTCGGGCACCACTTCATTCATAGCCAGTAAATTATTAACCGGACAAAATCAGTGCCTGAGCTTTCTAGGAATCTCTTGTCCCCGTGTCCACCTCTGAAGTTCCTGCCACGGGCAGCCCAGCCCTGGTCCAAGCTCTTAAGGAGGGAGTGATGTGTATCAATCAAAGCAGAGTCCTGCAGAATCATGATGGGGGATTACCAGTGCCCCTTCCTTTGGCCATTGCAAGCCTCTCTAAGCTTTTAGGATGTGTCTAATGCATCCTGGTACTGACTGGCTCAGCGATCCTTGTCTTTTGTGTAGGGCAGTTGGACTTAAACCACTTCGTATTTCCTGCCTATCTTTGCTCCTTGCTTTCCAGCTGGCCCACTGAGACTTTTATCCCTTGCACCCAGATTTGCATATGGAAATAAAGGGAGCCTCTTTACACCCCTCTTTTCCTCTCTGTTAGTTGTGTGAGGCTGAGCAACACCTTTTATGGGAGTTTTTGGTTACTGGGCCAAGAGCTGGCGGTGCAGCACCCGTGCTCCTCACAACTCAGCTCAGTAATTTCTGTCAGTCAAAGGAACCAAGAGATGGTTTGTGTTTGAATCCTGTGTTGTGTGGCTGGGAGTCAGAGGAGAGGAAGGACTGTGGACAAGTTGCTTTCAGAGCACTACACTGTTTG
The DNA here is from genome assembly GCA_013397515.1 of Upupa epops. NCBI lineage: Eukaryota > Metazoa > Chordata > Aves > Bucerotiformes > Upupidae > Upupa > Upupa epops. Next base: position 130,286 of record VZRI01004385.1, read on the forward strand.
CATGGCAGCAGCTGGGAGACCAAAATTATTGGGGAGTCTGTTTGTTTGACTTGTGGCTTTTTCCTGTGCTGGTCCCACGTTTCTGTGTGGTTTCTCTTAGTTTTTCTTCTTTGTGTTTTCTTTTGGTTGGTTTTTTCTTTGTTTTTTATCTTTAGGTTTAGAAGGCAGGAGTTCACAGGGAGCAGCGTGATAGGCTCTGGAGATCTGAGACACAAGCTCCCACGGTCACTGAGCAGCCTAACAGGAGTCCAGTCTCAGAAGTTTGAAACAGAACGAGTTCAAAATCCCCTGCTTGGTGCAGAGATGCACTTACCTCTCAAAACAGCCCTTGCTGTACAGGCACTTAGCTCTGGCTTCAAACCTTTTAACATGCAAACCAGAGCAAAACCAACATTCTTTGGACCTGGAGGGGGCTGTGCCAGGAATGACCGCAGGGTTTGGGTACTGACCCTACCCTGCGAGCTTCCATCCTAGTTGTGCTGGCAAAATCCTCTTATTCCTCTGTGTTCTATCCCACCGTTTGTCTGTGGTGCTCAGAAGGACTGTCTGGAGTCAGTGACAGGTTCTGTTTGTTTATCTTGTAGTTCCTAATCCCCGAAACACATGTCTGTGCGGAGACCACATGGACCTTTACTCTGGTGCTTCAGGGCTGCCGGAGCTGGGTTAGTGGGGTGTTGAGAACGGCCTAATAAACTCACTTGAGGATGGGTTTGCAGAAGGAACCCGACTGCCTGCAGCCGTCCATGCACTGAGACATGGTCTGGCACTGATTCCCAACTGTGGCCACTTACTGAATGCAGGGACTTTCCATGTTGTCACCACATGTAACTTATTACCCCGTTCTCTGTCTGGCAAAGCACAGCCATCCGTGTCCACGGTGAGCATTTGTTTGGGAGGCGCTGCTTGCTGTCATGTCTCATGGGTGTCTTCTGGAACTCCTGAGACTGGGTGTTGTTTCCCTTGTGGGAAAAGAAGAAGAAAATGAGGTTATTGCAGAATCAAAACAAAGTACAGGAAAGAAAATCAGTGAAGGGTGTCTGACAGTGGTCTGTAGTTCCCCAGTATCTCCCCACGTTTCACTACAAACAAGATAGCTACATTCTCCTGCTCTGGCAGGGGGGTTGGACTAGATGATCTTCTGAGGTCCTTTCCAACCCCTGACTTTCTGTGATTCTTTGATTATGTTATGGGAACAGGCTGAGAGAGTTGGGGGTGTTCAGCCTGAAGAGGAAGAGGCTCCTGAGGGACCTTACAGTGACCTTCCAGCCCCTGAAAGGCTCTGGGGAAGGCTGTTCCTGAGGACAGGGAACGATAGGATGAGGGGCCATGGTTTGAAGATGGAAAAGGGCAGATGGAGGCTGGACAGGAGGAAAAGATCTGGAATCTGAGGCTGGGGGATCCCTGGAACAGGCTGCCCAGAGAGGGGGTGGAGGCCTCATCCCTAGAGCTATTCAAGGTCAAGCTGGCTGGGGCTCTGGGCAACCTGGGCTAGGAAGTGACGACCCTGCTTGTTGTAAGGGAGTTGGACTGGATGCCCTTTGGAGGTCCCTTCCAGCCCAACACAGTCTGTGATTCTGTTGTTGAAAATCCAGGTTTCACCCAGCTGAGGTGAAAAGCAGCCTTCAGCCTGGTGACTTTAATCTCAAAGCTCCTCAGATGAAGCCCGGGTTTGGTCTCTTTTCCTACTGACATTATTTCTGTAGCCTGGAATGTGCGGAGTGAGGAAGTTCCTTAAGAGCCAGTTCATATAGAACTTCAAAGACAAAAGAAGAGACAAACCCACTAAATTCCAACCAGCACCCCCACAGGTGGCAAAAGCAGCTTCTGGAGCGCTCCAGGATGTTCCGTCCTCTTTGCCGATCACTGAGTGCCCCAGGCACTGCTCTGCATGCAGCTGTGGGGGGGGTCTGCGCTAGTTTGTTTTTAATAACATCAGATATCTTCACTTCAGGAAAACAGTCTCTTTTCAGACCCAAAGAGGTTGTTTTTTGCCTAATGGAGTCCCTAACGGCTGCATCTAAGAAGTCCGTATGAATATTTCATGGCTTATGAAGATTGACCTTCTTACACGTTTAGAGGAAATAAAAGGGTGAGGCCACTAGAGAAAACATTTGCAACTTGATCCTTGAAACTCTTGGAGAAGATAACTCCCTGAGATTTTATGTCTCAACAAACTTCGGCATCAAACACACTTGGCCTAAGAACTAAACCAAACGAACTCCAGCAGCACATCCACAAACTGCACCACCTCAGATCAGGGATCGGCAGTGAGATCCTCAGTTGTGTTTTGTGCTTGCAGGACTCTGTCAGGGTTACTCTGTGTATCATGGCTGACAGGAGCATTGTGGCTGCTCAGGGAGGGGGTTTGAATCGCTGTCCCTGGCCGTGTTTCACAGTCACTGAGATCTGAAGCTCAGGGACAGGGTTTAGTGCCCTTGGGATAGTTGGATTAAGGGTTGGACTAGATGATTTGAAGATCTTTTCCAACCCAAATGATTCTGTGGTTGAAAGGCAGAGGAGCCTGGAGAAAATCCACCTTTCCAGAACTGCATGCGGGACTGGAAAGAGTAGAAGTCATGAGGAATCACTTCCCACTTCCCCTTGCTGTGGGGTCCTGGACTCATGTTTTGGAGGTGTAGTTGATGGGCATTCCCTCGCATGCCTTGTCTCCTCCCTTGTGTCTGATTAACCACCTTCAGTGCTCAGAGTGGAACTGGCACCTGTCCCTGTGGTGAATGTAAAACCCATTAGGTCAGAAGGTGCTCTAATTGCAGTGGAGTCTTCCCTGGCACATATCTACCCATCCCCTCTACACATCCTGACCAGGGGATGCTTCTGGACCTTCATATTCACAAACACCCAGCGAGCAGCATCCCAGGATGTTGTTCATCACCAGGAAAACCTGGATGTTGGAAAATCCTATCAAAACCAGCCCTACAAAATAACCCAAAGGAGACCTGCTCTTGGGTTACTAGAACCAGCACTGCGTGCAGGGTAATTAAAGCACCTCGAGGATCTTGCTGTGGGGTTCGGATCTGCCCTTTTCTCTAGCTGTGCAAATTTATAAATGACGGTAGGATTTATTAGTCGTGAAGGTGAAGCTCAGCTGAAGAGATGCTGACTGCTGAATAATCATGCTGCCAGGGAAAACATTGTCTCAAGAGAGCTGTGAGTTTAAAGGAGTTCTGAAAGTAACTGCAGGCACAACACACATCCCCCAACCTTTAACATTTACGTAGTGCTTGTACCTGCAGGAAATTCACCCTTCTGAGCGCTCTTGCAAGTGGGTGGGCACTCCTGTCCATTAGGAGGAGCATCCAGCGTCCACTTACTCCTCCACTACTGGTGTCCTCCTCCTCCTGGTGTGTTCCCCGGATGTTTTCTGTTGGACTCTGTTTGGTCCATGGAGGGAAGGTGTTATAGCTGCATGGGAACATGGTGCCTTTTTACTGCTGGAGGTGTCTTTGGGTGCTGAAATCACACTGGAATGCAAAGCAGAGCTGCCCAGTGAGCATCAGCACTGATAGCAGCAACAGTGTGTGGTCAAGGGAAGGGATTCTCTCCTTCTGCTCTGCCCTTAAGAGATATCACCTGGAGTCCTGCATCCAGTTCTGGAGTCCTCAAGAAGGAAAAGAAGGACATGGAGCTGTTGGAGTGGGTCCAGAGGAGGCCACATGGGATGCTCAGAGGGCTGGAGCCTCTCTGCTCTAGGAACAGGCTTAAGGGAGTTGGAGCCATTCAACCTAGAGCAGAGAAAGCTCCAGGGCAACATTAGAGCTGTTTTTCAGTAAATGAAGGGGATCCAGGAAAGCTGGAGAGGTCCTATTTACAAGAGACTTCAGTGCTAGGACAAGGAGGATGGGTTCAAGCTAGAAGAGGGGAGGTTAAGATGAGATTTGAGGCAGAAATTCCTCCCTGTGAGGGTGCTGAGGCCCTGGAACAAATTGCCCAGGGATGTTGTGGCTGCTCCATCCCTGGAAGTGTCCAAGGCCAGGTTGGATGGGGCCCTGGGCAACCTGGTCTGGTGAGAGGTGTCACTGCCCGTGGCAAGGAGTTGGCACTGCGTGAGCTCTGAGCTGCCTTCCAACCCAGACCATGCTATGGTTGTACTCAAAACCACCCCGTGAAAGCTTTGCGTGCCTTTGCCTCGGCGCTGATGCCAGCCAAGCCCGCGGTGTTTCATTGATTGTCAGGAGCTGATGCCTGTCACGCAGCACTCTGTGCAGTGCGGATGGGCATGGAGGGGCTCTGTGACACTGAGGTTGGTTTGGAGCTGAAATCTGTGGCAGAGTGGGAGAGCTGCCTTCTCCTTTGGTCTTGTGAAGCTCTCTTTGGGTTTCTTGCTGCTCTTGGGTACTGCTTTCGGGCTTCCAAATGGATGATTTTAAATAGCAGTGAAGAAACGGAGGTTCGGATACAAAACCACTCTTTCAACAAGCCTTGTCTTCCCTTCATCACTGCTCCAGGATATTTGTGTTTGGGTACAGGAGCCCCTGTGTCGGAAATGTTCTTTTCCTGCTCTGAAGCCACACTTGAGGAGAAAGCAGGAGAAGATGATGTGTGGGAGTATAATTAGTACATTTAGCAAGATAAATCTGCAGAGAGGAAAAAATAGGCCAGATAAATACAGTTGTGCTGTCAGGACAAGTCGTTAGGAAATGTTTCTCTGCTTGAAACCATATGCTAACCTAAAATTTCAAATAATAAAGTAAATCTGCAAATCTGTATGAAATAGCAGGGCTGAAGGTGCCCTGTATCGAGAGAAACTGATGTAATTGATGGACTCAGCTAAATGGATGTGAAGTGCTGTTTGAATCACTTGGTGATTGAGGAGATGGTGCAATTCTTGTCCATCGGGGACTGGAGCTGAGAGAGGCAAGAAAAGCTTTTGCTTACAATCAATCTGCATTTCTGAGTTTGATTTGTGCTAAGGCTTTTAATTTCTCTGGGATTTGTCTCAAGGATATTTGGGCTTTAGAAAATTTTCTTTTAAAATAAAACATGGTGAGATTTCAGTGGAGAATTAGCCTCATGTTTCATGCTGCTGCCACCAGACACCCTTCGGACCTAGCATATACATTCCTGAGCGAGGCAGAACGGTGCTGTTTATCCCGTGGGGTTTTTCTCCCCTCTCGTCTGATTTGCTAAACTGCACAAACATTGCAGATTAACAAGAGACAGGCATCAAGGAGACAGTTAGAAGTGGGGAGGGTTAGGAAGGAAAAACAAAATGAAGAGGTCCGTCCTTACTACTGTCAGAAAAAATTATCAGATAAAGATGGTGGTTTGGAAACTGGACGAGTTTTGGCCGTGGCTGCGTGTGAGGGGCAGCAGTTTCATCAGCAGGAGTCTGGCTGCCTTTGCCTTGGAAGCAGCCTTGAATTCCATCTTGGAAAAATGTACAGAGATTCCCAGGTTTCCTTGGAACAATGATGTGTCCTCTGCCAGGAAAAGCATCAGCCTTTCCATTGACTTCAAACTCCTGGCGAAAGAAACTCTGGCAGTGCTCTGGCCGTCTCTGCTCTGCCTGCACGCTGGGTTTCAGGAGAAACCTGCTGGAGTTCAGGATTGTCTGTGGGGCTGCTTCACTGCCATCTGCCCTGTCATATCCTCTGTTGCTGGGGAGCTTGAGTCTCCATGACCTCTTCATCCTGCCTGGATGCTGCCAGTCACTCGGTCTCACAGATGGGCATGGTGTGCCATGACGTGAACGCAGTGAGGCTACTAAGGGCAGCAAACTTGTAATGATTCAAATACCAGGAAGCATCACGGCTTCTCTCACTCTGTGGAGAGTGGCCATATTCACTTTCTGTGCTCAACTGCTCGGAATACCCATGAAAGGCAATTTTCCCATGGTGTGAGTGTGCATTTGCATTGCACTGTGCACAAGCAGGTTAAGCCTGGCTGTTGCTTCCCTGCGACATTCATGGCAATAACACTCCTCATACAGTGAGCATGTGCAGATCAGGGCAGGACTGTGTGTTCAGGACCACCTCAGCTGCTGCAGCTGCTGCTCAGGAACAAGATCAGGCATCCTGTCCACATTTTGGTGTGGGATGATAGAGTGTGTTGACAGAGTCTGGGAGATGCTGTGTTGGGGTATCAAAATCAGCTCCCAGTGAGCATAAGAGTTACTGTACAGGTTGTTGCTGCTCTCTGGGATGGTCTTCCCTGGGTGTGTCCAGGGAAGCTTCACACCTCTGATGCGAGATGGATTCTTGGTTGGTTAATGTACAAAAGCTCAGTTTAAATGGTTTTTACCTGCTGGTATGGTGTTAAGCTTTACAGATCAGCCCTGTGCAAAGTGAGCCCTGTCATAGGAAGCATAGAAAGGTGATGGTGTTAGCTATCAAATCTTCAGGATAGCTCTGTGAGATCTCTTTTTGGCCTTCTCTTTCGGTGCTGCTTGGTACCAGCAGAGCTGGGCTACTTGTCTGCAAGCAAGATCAGCATGTTTGTGGCTTTGTGAAGCAGAGGTTGAAATGAATAAATCTCATAGCCAAATCAAATCTGTGCTTCCCAGGCTTTTCACAAATCACCCTGTTATCAAGGGAGCTGGAGGATGGAGTTAGCAGCACTCGGCAGACAAGGAAACTAAAGCCAGAGCTACCTCACAGGGCTTCCTTTGATACAGAGGGGTCCCAGGAACAGCTGGGAGAGGGGCATGCAACCCCCTTGACTTTGCCAAGCCAAGCCAGCTCTTGCCTGGTAAGGATATGGTTTTACCTTGAATGGTGTTTGAGCTCCTCTTACACATGGCTGTGACTGATGCTTAAAGCAAAGAAATTATGATGTGAATCGTGCAAGTTGTGTTTTAGTTGTGTTTTAGTTGTGTTCCTGCCTCCCATCACTCTAATAAATGAAGTGGGGCTAATCAAATGCTCTAACTAAAGCTCTGTCTGCCATATCTGCCCCTTGCTCCTTCTGGATCTCTGCGTGGGGACTGTGGCAGGTCCCAAGTGCAGGTTCACAGTAGCCTTGAAACCTTGGAGCTCCAGGGAAACAAGTGAGTCTTTCAGACACCTGCTGCTGACCTCCAGGCTTCGAGCTGCCAGGGCTGGATATGAGGACTATTATTGGAGGGAGACCAGAAAGGATCTTCTGAAGCCCCTCTGAAGAAAAGAGATGAGAGTGGTTGGTTTGTTCATGTTCTCCCCTGGCCTGTAAGATAAACACAAATACACGGGATTGAACACTGTGGAACCCTGAGCTTTCAAGTATGATTTCTGACCAGGCTGAACCATCACTTCCTCACCCTCCTGCTCACTTGGGTGCTGTTTATCTCTACAAGAAGACTGTGCAATAAATTATCCTCTGCAGGAGACTCATGTAATCGCTGTCTTTATCTGCTGGCTTACTGGAGATGAGCTGCTTTTTCTCAGCCAGTGGGAAGAGCCCATGAACTGGAAGCATTTTAAGCCAGTCCTGCCTGTGTGTGTGGCTGATAAAGCCTTGCCTAGCAAGAAGTGTTCCCTTGGCAAAATCCTGTTTGAGCAGGTACGTGACTTCATTTTGTCTTCCAAGACACAAAGCTGAAACTCTTCCTGGCGGTCCTGTGAGATCCTCGTCACTGCTTTTGCTGGCCTCCTGCTTTCCAAAGTCTTTGCTGCTACTCAGTTTGTTCCAGTTCCCCACTGTTGGGCAGGTCATTACGTTGGGGACTGCGGATGAGTCAGCTGCATGAAGCGACCGTAGTGTGGATTTGCTGTAGAGGAGAAATTGCCTGCTGCATGGTTTGATCCACTCATCAGTTCTTCATGGGTGTGGGCAGGGAGCGTGTGCTGAATGTATGTATGCCAGTAACAAATGAGCATGGAGAACCTAGTCCATCATTTTGAGAGGTTTAGGAGGCTGGAGAGGCCTTATGAATGTGAAAAGTGACCATTTCAGAGGATTTACCACCTAGAGATGTGAATTCCCTGTTCTGTGCTGTGATACATGGTGCTTACAGGTTATTTCAGCGCTCTTGGGTGATGCATACTGGGAATGTTACGGGGTGCCCTGGGGACCCTGCTGTCTTCAGTGTGTCCTTTAAGAAGTAGAAACTCAGTTTCCCAATTTGGAGTCAACAGAATTCTGCTTGTGAATCACAAAGGTCAAAAGAGACCTTGGCTTTCTGTTGAGACCTTGGCTTTCTGTTCCCTGAATCAGGGAATCCAGCCTGGGTGCCTCAGTGCTTTCCAGGATGTTTATAGGGGATGCTGTGGAGGAGAAACTTTAGACATCACAACACCCATGAATTCAGGAAGAGCGGCAGTGCGTGTCTGTTAACAGAGTACAACAAAGCTGATACTGAGTGGGGAACAGGGGATATAAGGACTGAATATTCATCTTCCTGGGTGTTTCTGTTGCCAGGGCAATTGTGTTACAGGATAAACCCAATGGATTTTCCTGTGTAAGAGGTCACGGAGGTGATTGTACAGCTTTGCTCTGCAGTGACACAGTCACATCTGTGTAGGGCTCTATGATGGATTGAATGTCACTTCTCAAGCAGCCAGTTTGTCCAAACAGGGATGTTCAGAAGCATCCAAGTGGAAACTACTGATGTGGGTGTAAAGTTGAGGGCTACTAGTAGGTAAATCCTCAGGTTCAGGTGGGTGTGCTCCATGAGATGAAAAGATACCTGTAACTTAGTTGTCCTCACACCTAGTTGCTCTTTCTGGAGAGGTCCTGTATGGACTTGGCTTGATGCAAGTCCACACCGGTGGAAGATGTAAGAGGAAAGGTGATGCAGTTCAACTTTTGTCTTCACTTGACCTGGACCTTTTCCTACTCTACATTGTGTTGCTCAGAGTTTGGTCTTGACTGTTGATGGATGCTGTCCAAAAAGAGCTGCCAGGCAAGAGGAACTTCTGCCTGCATAGCCAGCATGACGGAGGTGAACACTTGCTCTGACTCTGAAAACATTTAATGCTGTAAAGTATCAGAAGTCCTGGAAATCTAAAGACTTTCTTTGATCCAGAAGTCTGTAAGCAGCCATCAGAACAGAATGGGGTGCTCAAGATGTTAGGTCTGGTGAAGAAGAAGGTAGAATTTGGGAGCTCTGTGGCTTCAGGAGATGGTTTAGTGGTTTAGGGTTGTAGGGAGGATGGTTCGACTTGATGATCTTGAAGGTCTTTTCCAACCTTGATGATTCTGTGATCCTGTGGTAAAGAGCAGAGAGATACTGGCAAAATGGAACTCTCAGTGGGTCCCAGCATGCATTCATATGTCAGTGAGCTTTGCCCTACGTCTCCCTCTTGCCCAGGCAAGAGATGCCTCTAATCACCTGCTTCTGTTTTTCTCTTCCTTGCTTCACAATAACAGCATTTAGTGGCTTTTCTTCTCACTTTTACATCTCTTTCTGCTTCCAGTCAGTGTTGGGATGTTTTGATCTGAGCTAATTATAATTTTTTTAAACTTGTATGACCACATGTTCCACCAGAGAAAGGCTTGTTCCAAAAGACCTTTGTGTAAGGGCTCCTGGACTCTTCTTCAGCACTTTCTACTTTCAAGCTGGTACTGTCCATGCTCGAGAAAGAAAGCAGAGTGCTCAGGTGGCCAAGAAGGCCAATGGTATCTTGGCTTGTATCAGCAACAGTGTGTGCAGCAGTAGTAGGGGAGTGACTGTCCCCCTGTACTGGGCACTGGTGAGGCCTCCCCTTGAGTACTGAGGGCAGTTTTATGCCCCCCAGTTCAAGAGAGATATTGAGGTGCTGGAGCAGGACCAGGGTTGGTGAAGGGTCTGGAGAACAAACCTTGTGAGGAGCAGCTGAGGGAGCTGGGACTGTTCAGTCTGAACCAAAGGAGACTGAGGGGAGACCTTATTGCTGTCTACAGCTCCCTAGCTGGAGGGCGCAGAGAGGTGAGGATTGGTCTCTTCTCCCAAGGAACAAGGGACAGGACCAGAGGAAACTGCTTCCTGGAAAGGGCTCTCAGGCTTTGGCACAGGCTGCTCAGGGAGGGGGTTCAATCGCAGTCCCTGGCTGTGTTTCACAGTTGTGGAGATCTGGAGCTCGGGGATGGGGTTTAGCCATGGGTTGGGACCGCTGAGTTCAGGGTTGGACTTTCCAACCAGAATGATCCTGTGATTCCATGAATAACTTTTCAGGCAAGTCCAGCAGTGCCTTTGCTGTGCCATTTAACATCCATCACTGAGGAGTAGGGATGGCAGTTGTGGCCACCGGGAGAGACATCCCTTGTCCTGCTCCAGGCACCTTGAAGAGTGTTTCGTCTCCCTGGAGTTCTGCACTAAGTAACACCCTCTCTTCCCTTTATGAAACAGCTTTGGAGGTTTTTATTTGCTTTGTATACTGTCTTAATTGCTTCTGATTAGTCTGAAGCTTCTACTTTGAGAGAAGATCATTACAAGTTACACCATTTCCAGCACAGGGTATCGAGCCAAGTGGAGTAGCAGGACTAGTCACAGCACATGGTGCTCAGAACTGGCACGGTTAAATCTTCCCTCTCTGCTCTGAAAAAACCCATCACATCCCCATGTTGTATTTAATGACTGTGTGTGATGAATGATGCCATTAAAGCTCTCTGCTGCGGTAAACTGCTTGACAAGGCTGAAATGAGAAGAAATGTTTTATTATCTGATGTCTGCCTGAACATCTAGAATAAAAAAATGACTGAAACTGGAGGGGGACTCGCTGTTATCTGCTACATGAATATTTATTGAGATATTTCCAGCAAACAATTAATTTTGCAAATTGTAAGCTAGAGGTTTCATCCCTGCAGTAAATACTTTGCCTTCCTGCTGTTGCTTTATTTTGGAAGTATATTTGTATTTTTAAACTGTCAGGTGAGATGCCGGAACCCCATGGTGTTGGAGGGTCTGTGCGAGCCCTGAATGCTGAGTATCTTCTGTCTGCCAGCCCCAGACAGACAAGCCCTGCCCCATTCCCCAGTCCTCATCTTGGAGCAAGCTGATGCGAATGCTGTGCTATGCTGTGCTTCGTGTGTTATCCTATGCCTGGCTTGTCCCTGCTCACTGACCTGGTCTTTCTCTTTTCTCCACCCCCTCCCCGCTCCCTCACTGTAGCTTTCGCTCCCGGAGGAACAGAATGAAGTAACCAGGAACGGCTGCGAGTCCAAGGAACTGGTCTACCTGGTACAGATCTCCTGTCAGGTAATTGCTGGGCTCTGTTCCCCTGTGTTGTGTTAATTTGCTCACTTACCCTCATTGCACTGATCCAGTGCTTATCCGTGCTGTGGAGAGGTTTCCACTTCTCCAGGAGCTCAGTGCTGGGCAGGATGATGCTATCGGAGTGCTGCAGGCAGCTCAGTTTAAGCAAAGGAGCATCAAGGGGAGAGAAAGGAGCCCATTGAGCAAATAATCCTCATGGCACAGCTGGTATCCTGGAGCCATGTGCCTGTGTGATCCAACCATGAGCCTGTGGGGCTGTGGGAGCAGCGCACTAACACACAGACACCAGACACATGGACAGAGGGAGGGTGTGAGGAAGAACGCAGGCCAGTGCTTCTGTGGGTGGGGCATGCTGCTGGCAGCCAGGGGATGGAGACTCCAGACCTGTTCCTTCTTAGGTCTCCAGACATCTGGCAGACAATTGTTTCACTGCCTCTGCTACTGCCCACGTGCTTTGGGCAGATAAATCTCCTGCTTTGTACCGCAAATTCCTCTCACTAATCCAGGGAGAGTGACTGTGTAAAACACCCTGTCACGGCTATCAGGTTGTAGTGAGTTGAATGAAATTGCCGTTTCCAGGAAGCACCTGGCACTGCCCAGGTCAACTGAGAGTTACTGTTGTTTTTCTGGTCGCAGCGTAGCAGAAGGTTCCATCCATGATTCATCTCAGCATTTCTAGAGCCCCAATCTTACTGATTTGTGCCAGATGGGAATGGAATCACTGTGGTGTCTATCGCTCCCCAAGTGTCTTTGCCAGCACAGTGACGCCAGTCCACGTAGAATGTAGTTTTGCAGTGGGCCTGCTCTTCTGCCCAGCTCTGTGTGCAACTGCTGTAGGGGGTTGGGGAGGGCTGCGGAGTTACCTTGCTCTAGGTTGATGGAGCTTGGCACAACTGTGGCTGGTGCCACAGGAAACCACAGTGTTGCTGCTGTCAGCTCTGCTGGTGCAAGGACACGCAGGCACAGTGGTTGTAGTCCTGTATCAACACACATTATGGAATTCACATGTGAGATACAAGTGTTCATATAAAACATCGTCTTGGGAGAGCGAAGAGAGGCTGAAGGTGACCATCTCTGCCATTGCATGTGCTGGGCACTGTGCTGGCAGCATCCTAACCTGGCTTTAGGCAGCTTCACACAGAATAATCACTTCTCAGAAAAGCAGTCCAGGCTAGCACTGCAGCATTTAACTTGTTAAGTCATTTGCTGGCTGCCTGGAATCTCTCCCCACCCCATGTCTGTGATTCACCACTCACGTGTTAGTCTGCGTCCCCGTCTCTCGCTTAAGAAAGCTGCAAAACTTGTGGTATCTGGATTCAATGAAGGGAAAAGGCAGGGAAGGAGCAGCTGAGCATCATTTCTACCACGGAGATCCTTCACCCCTGACATCTTGCGGCCTCTCCTAATGTCCAGGGGAAGATTCAGTTCTGTCACGGGTTGGATACTGATGCTGTCTGCATGGAGCTGGCTCCACAAGTGCTGTGGCATGGGAGGTGTGAAATAGCTCATGGAATGGTAGTGCTCTGGGGAGAGATTCTGGCAGGACACCTCTGTGTGAGGCCAAACATGGGAGGAAAAAAGACCTATAAAATAAATTTCAGTTTGCTTGCCTTTAGGCTGAGCTTTAGGTTGTGCTTTAGGCTGAGTTTTAGGTTGTGCTTTAGGCTGTGCATTGGAGCAGCGGGTAGAGATTTCCTCAGTTTCTCAGCTGGACACAGAGCAAACAGATGTGTGAATTCAGGCCAAATCCATGGAAAGCTAAAAGCTTTAAGACAGCTGCAAAAGCCAAAGCCTGGCCTGTGGCCATCGTGGCAGGTTGAGGTGACAGACGTTAGAGAAGTCAGCTGAAAGCATGGCCTTTGGGGTTAAGTGTGTGGTGCTGCTGTGCCTTGCCCAGGTCAGAGCATGCAGGTTCAGTCTGGGGGTCGGGTGGTCCAAAGAAGCATTCCTTTCGTTATTTCTCTCCCCAGCAGACAACACAAAGCTTTGGAACTGTAGACATGTGCTGCACCCTGCTCAGCCCTGGCTGTGTCTGGCCACAGAATCACAGGATAATCCTGGTTGGAAAGGATCTCCCAGATCACCAAGTCTAAACATTTCCCCCACCAACAAAACCCTCAGTCCCTGGGAGACTGACGAACACAACCTGACCCCCTCCCTGCTGCCACTCGAGCAGGGCGGGAAGCACCATGGCTACACGGTTCTGCAACACCTCCAGGCATGGGGACTCCACCACCTCCCTAGGAAGGCCCTGCCAGTGCCCAACCACTCTTTCTGTAAAGAATCTCTTCCTCAGATCCAGTCTGACTCTCCCCTGCCTCAACTGCAGACCAGTGCCCCTGCTTCTGTCAGCAGGCACCAAGGAGAAGAGGCCAACAGCCACCCCTCCACAACCTCCCTTCAGGGAGTTGCAGTGGGCAATGAAGTCCCCCCTCAGCCTCCTCTTCTCCGAATTAAACCTGCCCAGCTCCCTCAGCCTTTTCTCATACAACTGGTTCTCTAAACCCATCATGAGCTTGGTAGCTCTGCTCTGGACTGGTTCCAGCATCTCCTATGCCTTTCTTATCATGAGGGACCCAGAACTGGGCCCAGGACTCAAGATGAGGCCTCACAAGGGTTAAGTACAAGGGCACCATAACTCCCCTTCTGCTGCCCATGCTCTTCCTGATCCAGGCCAGGATGCTGTTGGTCTTCTTGGCCACCTGGACACCTTGCTGGCTCCTATGCAGCTGCCTGTCTCCCAGCACCCTCAGGTCATGTTCTGATGGGCAGCTTTCAAGCCCCTCATCCCCCAGCCTGCAGCAGTGCCTGGGGTTGTTGTGACTGAAATTCAGGACCCAGCACTGGGCCTTCTTGTTCCTCAGACCCTTGGCCTCAGTCCATTGAGCCCAATCAGTTCAGCCCCGGTGCTAAAGAAACTGTCCCACTCCTTCCCATCTCTGAGTGTGATTTTAGTGGAGCAAAGAGAATTCTTGTCCTGTTCTGCAAAGCCTTCTCAGATAGGGGTGGGAAACAAAGTCCTGGGGAGTTTTGACTATGACACAGTCCTGCTGCAGGTCAGCTCATCACGTAGGAGCTTTGTGTGAGGTTTTTAGGGTACCTTTTCAAATCTTTATTCAGCTTTTCTTCTACTTAGAGACCTCAAAAAGTTAATGCAGTTTGTTAGCTCTTCAGAAGAAGTGGCCATGGATAGGAAGCTGTTCCAAGTGTTTTTGAGGAGGGGAAAGATAGAGGCTTCTGATTTCTATCCATCTTAGTGGACAGCCAGTTCTCCATGGGACAGCTCTGTGCCCCTGCGGCCAAGAGGGCCAGTGGTATCCTGTGGTGCATCAAAAAACTGCGTCCAGCAGATTGAGAGAGGTTCTCCCCATCTACTCTGGCCTGGTAAGGCTGCACCTGGAGTACTGTGTCCAGTTCTGGGCTTCCCAGTTCAAGAGACACAGGGATCTACTGGACAGAGTCCAGTGGAGGGCTACAAGGATGAAGGGGCTTGAGCAACTCCCCTGTGAAGAAAGGTCGGGAAAGCTGGGGCTATTTAGTCTGGCTGAGAGGGATCTCATTAATGTCTGTAAATATCAGAGGTGTGGGATCAAGAGGAAGGGGGCAGTCTCTTTTCTGTGGGGCACAGTAATAGAACAAGAAATGATGGGGATAACCCGGAACACAGAAGGATTCACCTCAACAGTAGCAGCAACTTGTTTGCTGTGAGGTGATGGAGCCCTGTCCCAGGCTGCCCAGAGAGGTTGTGGAGTCTCCTGCTCTGGAAACATTCAAAAGCTCTCCTGGATGTTCCTGTGAGACCTGATGTAGAGGATACTACTCTGGCAGGGGGATTGGGCTAGATGATTTCTAGAAGTCCATTTCAACCCCTGACATCCTGTGATTCTATGATTTGCACAATTATAGCCAAGGTAGGGGTTTAAAGTTCATTTGCACCAGCTGCTGATAGTGGGATTTGGGTTGGTCCCTGTGTTTATAGCAGTGGAGGTGAATTCTCCTTCTTTTCCAGGCAGGATTCACTTACATTTCTAGGAGATTGCTGTCAGGTTGTGTCCAGGTACTGCAACTGGAAGATTTGGTTCATTAAAATAAAATGTTAACAAAACCCCTTTCAGGGATGGATGGATGGATGGATGGATGGGTGGATGGATGGATGGATGGATGGATGGATGGATGGATGGATGGATGGATGGATGGATGGAAAGAAGACTTCTGAAACAATCTACAATCTACTATGAAATCTGAAGGCAGGGTAGTGGTGAAAGGGAGTAATGTTTTGAGGTTGCAGTTTCCCAGAGCTCAGACAATATCCCACCTAGGTTTTGGTAGTGGGAGAGAATATCACTGGAGAATTTGAGAGACTGTTACTTGTGAAGGAAACAGAAAGATGGGATCCTGGGAGGGATGTTGTGATGACTGTGGCCCTTCTGAGCTCTCTGCAGACATAACCATGAGCCCTAAGAACCCCCACAGTCTTTAAAGGACCACAGGGGTTGTCTGAGACCTTTCTGAGTTCACACTCTACCTGTGGGCTGTGAAGGTCCCTTGCAGTGTTTGATCCTCACTGAGTTCCACAGGGATAAGCAAAGAATTTACAAGGTCTGCAACACATTCCTTGGGGGTGACTGTGTGTTGAGAATCAATCAACAAAAGTAAGAGCCTGCAGAAGGGCTGAAACAGGCTAATGCAGCTAGTGTGTTCTGTTGAGTTGTAAAGAGGCTGAAAATCTGCTTTTTAAAATGGTTTTGGGGTTTTTCTTGTGACATTACAGTGGCAGCTGTCTAAATGTGACAACATAGGAATCCCAGTGTGGTTTTTGGTTCTGAAAACCAGAAGCACTCAGTACTGACTGCAGATTCGAGGTATCTCAAGACTTGCAGCATACTCTTTTGGGTTAAACTGTGAATGGCAGGGGTTGAACAAGAAACCTGTTGTGAAAAGGTTCAAATTCTGAGGGAGACCTTAACCTCGAGCCATCTCTCGTGGGTTTTTTGTTTAATTTTTGTTATTACAGGTCAGTTGTTGAAATGGAAACGGAAATGACAGGCACTGGGAAGCAGAAATGTCAGACCAGGCAAGCATGAAGAGATGTAGGAAAAAAGGCTTCGATCTCATGCTAGACCCTGAAACACTGTCTGTCCGTTGTGATCATAGGAAGAATTTCTTCACCCAAGGGGTTATCAGTCACTGGGACAGGCTGCCCAGGGAAGTACTGGAGTCTCCATCCCTGGAGGGACTTAACCAGCATGTGGCCCTGGTGCTCAGGGGCAGGGTTAGGGGTGACCTGGCAGTGCTGGGTCACTGGTTGGACTGGAGGATTTTAAAGGTCTCTTCCAACCAAAGAGTTGCTGTGATTCTGGAGTCTCAGACTGCAGCCACACCACCTTCTCTCTTGCCTGCTTTCCCCGGGGTTGTGCCGGCATTCTCTTTCTGTGGTGCTGTAGGTGGATTTCTAAGGCTGGTATCAAATCAGGAAGCTCTCCAGGTGCAGGCATGGGTGCCATGTTCACTGTGGGGTTCTGCTGAGCAGGATGCCCAGTCCTCTGCCCTGTTGCTGGGTTTTATTCAGGCAGCTGTTGCAGTTGGCACTGGGTTCATTTTGATTGATGGAATAAGGTCTCCCATGTATCAGATGAAGGCATTTACACAAATATCTGCCCCTTGTATCTCCTGCCTCTGCCTTGCAGGAGATTCAAGCTCAATGCCTTCTATCTGAGGAGCAACATTTGCAAAAGGCCAAAGGCAGCCCCATCCCAGTTCCGGGTTGGCAGTGCGGTTCCAGTAATCAACGCTGCAGGGGCAGCGGCGAGAATGCCAGGAAAAAATGGGAAGAAGAACAGACAGGACTCCCCATCCTGGGTGGTTTGTGGGGAGGGGAGGGTGGAATGTGTTCTGACAGCAGCAAATGTCTTACTCAGACTGCAGCGTCTCCGCTGTGGTTTGCTGGTTCCCTGGGCCTGGGACAGCCCATGCAGAAACCCACAAATTGCTTGCAGTAGAGCTTTTTGAGTGAAACATTTGAAAGCTGTTTGTATGGCTGTTTTTGGTCTTAAAGCCTTGTGCTTTAACATGTCAATAGTTTCATCTGAGTGATGGAAGCACAGACACTCAAAGAGCAGTGCTGATAACACTCAGTACCACAGCAGACTAGGCTGCAGGGACCCTAATGATCATTGAGTCCAACCTGTTAAATTCCTCCTGTGAGAAGCTACAGATGACTGCAAGGGGCAGATTCTAGCACCCTCTTACATACCTGTATGTGTTTTGTAGAGATAATTAAAAAAAGAGAGGGGAAAAGCTGTTCTCATCTTTGTTAATGGGATCTATCCATGGGGGCATCCAAGCTGGATCCAGCTCAGTGCCAAATCTGTTTTCAAAATAAGTGTTAAGGTGCTTCTCCTTCCCTAATAGCGAATTGTCTGCCTGTTTAAAGATTTTGCTAAACACAACCCTTCTCAGAAGGGCTCAGGAAAGTTCTTCTGAAAAAGCATTCACATGCAGGTCACCATCGTGGTCTTTCCACCCAGCTTGTTTTCTGTGCTTCTCTGACCCTGGGCGCCACTTGCCTGAAGATGACTTGATGTAAATTCCACTGACGAGTTTGCCTACAGGAACTGGGTACCCCCTGGGCTTGGGAGTTCTTGAAGGTTACTGTTGTGACACTGGGTGTTTATTTCTGAGTCCCCAAAACTTGTTAAACCCTGTCCAAGAGACCCCTATGCATTGAGCATCTGTAACTCATCCTTCCAGATGTTCACCAGTGTTGAAACCTCTGTCCAGTTTCTCAGGCGAGAGGGGCTGTTTCACATTAGTCCAAAGAAAGCAACTGAAACCTCTCTTTCCTCAAAGCTCATCCATCACTTGCTGTCCCATGTTCCAGTGGCCGGTCCTGGGTCACACACTGCACACCTCCTGCTCTCAGCAGCAGTAAATAAAATGAAGTGACACCAGTAATGTGGATGCATCAAGAATACAGGGAGCTGGCAGGCAGCCTCAGCAGTGCTACTGGTCTCCCCTCAAACCTTGGGCGATGCCAACGTGCTGCCATGCTGTGGAGTCCCTGCAAAACCTGGGTCT
This sequence comes from Upupa epops, assembly GCA_013397515.1. Lineage (NCBI taxonomy): Eukaryota > Metazoa > Chordata > Aves > Bucerotiformes > Upupidae > Upupa > Upupa epops. The sequence goes on from VZRI01004385.1 coordinate 148,494, forward strand.
GCTCCAGCCTTTTGGAAAATAAAGATGATCTGTAGGAAAGAGGCAGAAGGTTTGGGATTGCATAGAGGCCTTTATGATGAGCTGGGTGATTAACATCTAGTCCCCTGTGGCTGTTAAGATAACACTAAAGGGTAAATTCATTCTTTAATCGGGTTTATAATTATTAAAGACAAGGGTCTGGCTGGCTGTTTTGGAGGGTCTGGCACAGGTCACTGGTTTGGGTAGAGTAGCACTCACATCAGACAGGGTTAAGTGGGTGATGTGACGCACCCTGTAGTGTTCTAGCTGTGCGTCACCAAACCATTTCTGTATTGAGCGACATGGCAGAGATCGATGCTGGTGTGGCACTGCCTGTGCCGTGTTCCTCCAGCAGGTGCCCTGCCCATTTAGGTGAGTTCAAGCTCTCCCTCCAGTACCCCAAGTGAAGCTTGCTTTTCTCCCTGGTACTGCTTCAGTTCAAATTCCAGTAGAGAAACACTCTGGTAAATGTATTTGAGGGTGGTTTTTACTGGAGAAAGAGGGTATCTGCGCAGGGTCACTGCCTGTTCACCTGACTGACTCTGTGCTGAGCTGCTGGGCAGTTATTTGTGAAAGGGATCAGGGAGCAGCAACAGCTCTTCTATCCCAACAGCTGCCTTCAAGGGCTCTTCAGATGGTCTGTGGTGCTGGAGACCAGCCAGGGAGAGGGAAGCTCGTTTCTCAGAATAAAAAGCAGTATCACATCGCAGTGCTGCCATGAGGAGGTGGTTGGGGATTTTTAAGCACCAGAAGCTTTTACAGTTATCGGGCAGTGATGTCCTTGGGCACTTTGTTGTCAGCAGCAAACTCTGGATTACAGACCTCCGTCTTCTCATGCCCCAATCCTCTTGTACTCAGCTCTGAAGCACAAGTGAACATCACTGCTGAAACCCCAGAGGACAGGGCAATGATTATGGGATCTCTCTCTTAAGTGCTGCCTTTTGGCAGGGCTTTGCGTTGTCGTGTGGGGCTTTGTAGAGCAGGCTGGGCTCAGCCACAAATTGAAGAGGACTGTTGGCTTTACTCGGCAGAGACACCCAGTCCTGCCCCATCACCATCTCCGTGTCAATGTCAGTGCCTTGCAGAGAGGCACTTTGTCTGCAGCAAGACTACTCTTACAACTTCTGTGAGAACCGGGCTTGGCTCCAGTCCTAAATCTCAAATCCAAGCGAGGACAAGGGTTGTGGTGGGTGTTCCTGTTCTTCTTCTGCTAATTGCTCATGGAGTTTCCAAGAGTTATGCCCTGTCGTTTACCCTGAGAGCACCCTGTGCAGTTAAACTTGGATATTCAAAAGCAAATTTGTGATCGCGTTTATTTTGGTAATAAAAAGGCTGAAGTGTTAAACATCTTCCTCAGTAGCCAGAATGGCTTTGCTCAACTGGGCAACTGACTGCTTGTTAAATTAAAAGGGAGGTTTGTTTTAAGAGAATCAGTATCAGAATTCCCAGAGGGATTGTGAATTGAGCTTGCTCCTTAAATCTGTGGATTCCTTAGTGCTTTCATAGAGTTACAGAGCAGGTATAACCCCAGGTTGGTTATAAAGCATCGAGCAGGTGGTTGTTGTTGTGTAACTGGGGATAAACTGGCCCAGTTGAGTGACCACTGAGGTCCCAGCTTGTCGGCCAAGATTGACACTTGCAGTGTGGGACAGCTTGGAACCAGTTCTCTGTAGACCTGCCCTGGATCCCAGAGATCTCCACTTCCCTGGCAGGACTGGAGGCTCCCAACTGCAAGTGGGATGGTGACCGTGCTGGAGACTACAGAGCCAGTTTGCAGTTGAGGGCTCAGGCTCCGACAGATAGGAAGGAACTGCCTTTCTGTTTTTAGCTGCTCCCTGGTTTTAAAACACTGTATTTATTACCTTTCAAAAGACCCCATCAGGGATCTTGGCTGTTAGAGATGGGCTGTCCTCAGTGTCTCATCTCCTGGGTCCTTGGCACTGTTTTTCACGGTTTCTTCTAAAAACTGGTGCTGACAGCTGCCAGAAAAGCAGCTCCTTTCCCATTTTGGCTCCAGCTGTTACCAAAGCTTCTCCAAAGCCACTTCTGTTTCCTGTGCTTTCTAAAACATTTCACCCTTCCACCTTCTGACCATGAGTTTTGGGTAACTGCATCCTTACCCTTCTTGCTTGGTACCCTGCTTATTCATGTCTGGAACTCTACTTGAAGGAGCACTAGCAGGCAGGGAGAACCTCCCGGCCATCATCTAATAAACTAGAAAACTTCTCCCTGGAAAGGGTCCCCAGGCCTTGGCACAGGCTGCCCACAAAGGAGGTTGAATTGCTATCCCTGTGTTTCACAATCACAGAGATCTGGAGCTCAGGGACAGGGTTTAGTGGTGGGTTGAGACAGCTGGGTTCAGAGTTGGACTTGTTGAGCTTAAACACTGATGAACTGAAACAATTCTCTGATTCCATGATTTTTGGGAATCGTTTGCAGGAGCAGCCAAGCTTGCACGCAGCCCTGGCAGTGAGCATCTCTGTGGTGACTCTTGGTCACGAGGTCACCACTGACCTGGCCCAATTCTAACCATCTTAGTGGTATTTTCCACAGTTAACACTTCTTGCTCCATTCTGGGCTGTCAAGATCAAAGGGTTTGCAGTGGCACCAGTGTCAGCTCCTGCATGGCTATGATGACTTCCATGCATCTGAGCTGTTACCCTGGACAGGAGGTGACGGATGTGTTCTGTTGTGTAGCCATTGTAACTTGGGGTTATGGAGGGGTTTTTTGACCTAGAAAATATTTTCTTCCATGTTTATTGTGCTTTGGTCACTTAAAGATAAATAAATAAATAAATAGATCAGTCAGCTGCTGGCTGCAGCATTTTGCCCAAGGAAGGAGACTCTGAAAGATTGAGATCCCTGTGTGCTGAAGCCGCTGCTGCTGCTGCAGCAAACCTCGGAAAAGTGATTCCACAGTTGGTTTGGGTTTGTTTTACCAACCTCTGGCGAGTCATTTTCAAAGGGTTTTATTTTTGTTAAGCTCATTTTAAAGGATGGTGGCATTTCCTTCTCTGTGGTGAAGTGCTGGGTAGATTCTAGCGTGGGGTGTTGTGCTACTGACGTTCACTGTCCGTGGGTTCCTTCATTAATAAATCCCCGTGCGTTCATCTCTTGTTACCTGTAGGATGGAGAAATTTTAGTTCCCATTACTTAGTGGCTCTCAAGGGTTTCTTTCATGGCTGCCAGCTCGTGTTGGGTTAGTACTTCCAGCATTCTCAAGTGGAGAAAAGCGATTCCCTGTGCTGCAGCCACCCTCCACCCCTGGATCTCACTGTGCTCTGCAGAGATGATTGATCTGGAATTGTTTAAATTACGACGTGTTGGGGTTTCATCCATGTGTTGAGAGTCATAAATCGTCTTTCAAGTTCAGGACTTGCCTGTTGCCCAGAAACGGGCTGTCCATGAGAACAGGGAGGGAAACAGCTTGTTGGGATTTCAGACACCCCACACATGGGATGGGATTGCCTCAGGGCTCCCTGCAGGCCCATCTTTCTCTGTACAGACCCAAGGAGCCCTTGGTTCCTTTCAGCTGGTGCCTGATCAGTGTCCAAAATGGGTTAGAACGGTCAGGGATAACCCTGCTGGGGTTCAGAGCAGCTCCCAGACAGCCTCGTGTTCCCTTGTGGGATTTCAGGGTTCCTATCTGTAACTGGAATTGGGGAGCACGAGGAAGGGCTATTTCTAGGGAAGAAAACCTGCAGCAGTTTCCATTAAAGTAGCTTTTTTTAAAATCTTCACTGCTGATTGTAATTAATTAATAAAACTGATAATTAGTGCTGAAACAGATCAATTCCTTCTGTGGAATAGGCTAGTTAACTGTTCACCTCAAAAATCCCCTCAAGTTTCTGCTTTGCCTTCTGCCTCTTCCTTTTAGCTCCCGGTAACTGGTCCGTTTTCTGCGCTTGCAGCTGGGCTGCTGAAGTTCTAGTGCTTCCATTGTTTTCACCTTATTTACAGCTCCCTTTAAATCTTAAAGATGGATAATTGCCCCGCGGTTACAATAACACAGCAGAAGCCGGGAAATCATCCAGGACATGCCGGTAAACAAACCGAAGTCTAGGTAAAGCACTGGCTAAAGCACTTCTGGGAGAAGGCAGAGTGATGGATTTTATCATCTTCTTTTCTGTTTTGATTAAATTTCGAGGCCATTTTCCAGTGTCACTTGAAATAGAAAAAGGGCCGAAGGGTCATGCTGGAATAACATGGAGAAGCCAAGACCCAGACAGCTGTGGAAGTCACCCCCATGGCAGAGCTGACTCCACCGGCGTTTTTACAGCCATTTAATCTGCGGTGTTTTCTTACTGTAGGGTCAAACCCAAGTGACTTTTGCCAAATACTTTCATCTCGCTTTGTGCTCTCGGTCTCCATGTGGACTGGGGAAGGTTCATGAGAGCAGCCAAGTGATTTCTCTTAGGAAATCAGCATTTGAACCGGAAAAGAAAGGTCTATCCCCATCTTAAAATAAATGAATGTTAGGTGCTGCAGAGCAAACACGCTCAGAGCGTGGGACAGGAAAGTCTGACGTGCTGGAACTCACTGAGAGGCATTGATGGCCAGAAAGCACTTCATCTGCACAAACGGAGGAGATTCAGCTGGAGACAGTCATAGAATCCCAGACTGATGGAGGCTGGAAAAGCCCTCTGAGCTCATCCAGCCCAGCCTAACATCACTCCATCAGCCAGAGCAGGGCCCTAAGGGCTACAGCCAGGCTTTTACCTCAACACCTCCAGGGTGGGATCTCCACCACTGCCTTGGGCAGTCCAGTCCAGGCTCTGATTTCCGTTTCCAGGAGGAAAGGCTTCCTAACATCCAGCCTAACCCTCCCCTGGCAACTTCAGGCCCTGCCCTTTACTTCTTTCTTCTGGAGATCTGTAAATCTTCTTAGGAAATCTCAGCCCCTCTCTGTCAATGGACTATGGCAAGGGCTGACAGCAGGTGAGCTTCTTCTGAGGTGTCTGGGTGCCTCCGAGCAAGGCATCGATTGTTCTGTACAGAACAGGGGATGAGCTGCTTCTTGCCAGATCCCAAGTGAAAACAGTTAATTCCACAGAAACCTATTGCCATGTGGAATTGCCCTTCAGATGAATGAGCTGGAGCTGGGCTTCGGAACCCTCATCCCTCTGAATCTGGGCAGCTTTTGATGATCCGTGATCTTAGTGCAGTGGTTTTACTAATGGAAGATCCGAACCTCTGGCTCAGCAGAAATTAAATCAACAGTTCAGTAATCTCTGATCATCTTTTGAAGCCTGACATTTCTTCCAGCTTTGATGATCGGGATGAAAAAAAAAAGCAGCTCTGTGCAATGTGCTGCGATGACTCCAGGCTGTTCTCATCCATTTCAAATAGAGAGGGGTAACGAGAGGTGTTTCTTGAGGGATGGTACTGGGACCAGTGCTGTTTAACATCCTAGTTAGTGACATGGACAGTGGAATTGTCAGTTTGCTGATGACACCAAACTGTGTGGTGAAGTCAACACCTTCGAGGGAGGTGAGACCATCCAGAGGGACCTTGCCAGGCTTGAGAAATGGGCTGTGCAAACTGCATGAAGTTCAGCAAGGGCCAGTGCAAGGGTCTGCACCTGAGTTGAGGCAATCCCGTGCACAAATACAGATTTGGAGGAGAAAGGCTTGAGGACAGCTCTGAGGAGAAGGACTATGGGGTTGATGTGGAACAAAAGTTGCTGTCAGTGCAGCTTGCAGGCTTGCAGCCCAGAGAGCTGATCATGTTCTGGGCTGCAGTGACAGTTGGTTGAGGGAGGGGATTCTC
>VZRI01004385.1:154472-167648 GCA_013397515.1 Upupa epops
AAGATGTCCCTCCCTGTGCAGCGGGCTTTGAACTGGATGATCTTTGAGGTCCATTCTAACCTCAGCCATTCTATGATTCTATACAGCAGCCACAGAGAGAGCAGAGCAAACTCAAGGAAGAGTAGAGTTGAGCTCAGATTGTCCATTTAGTGAGAAATCTCCTCATGGTCCTGATGCTTCTCATGCTGAGCACTTCTGGAAAATGGAATTCCAAAGAATCCTTTGATTTTATAAGTCAGTTGTCAGTTTAACCCTCTAAAGATCATTAAACCAATTTATGGCATCATGGAAATCTTTGTTTGAACCTTGATGTTGTATTTTACTCAATTTTCTTTTCATTTTTATTCTTTATTTTTACTTGTTTTCCTTTTGGTGTTTATTTTTACACTTTATGTGGCAGGACTGGATTATGTTTGGAGGTCCCTTCCAAGCCCTAACACTCTGTGATTCATCCAGCTGTTAGAACAACGTACAGCATCTTGACTGTTCTTATGGCAGACGCACCTCTGTGGGCCGTTAGGAAATGTTCATGCTCAGGGGGCTAGGAGAACTTTGTTCTGGCTGCAGAACTGTCTTTTCTCCTCTGGAATCCGTGTTCTGTGCTCACAGCGTCACTCTTATGGTGACAGAAATGGGCACTTCCATGCCCACAAGCATCCTTCCACCCTTTAGCACAGGAGCCTGACATCCCGGGCTGCTTCCCTAGGAATGGCAGGAGTGGTTCTGGCCTCCCGACGTGTGCACCACCCCTTCATGGAGTCTTCTCCGCAGGGATGGCTCGGCTGGTTGCTTAGCAGCTGCCGAAGTGCTGCAGTTGGAAGGTACAAGGAGCCGAGGTTCTGGGTTACCTTCCCGCACCACACTGGGGCTGAGCTGCTTAGCATCGGCCCCATGAGGTGTGGTGCAGCACAGGAAGAACCTCCCAGAGAGATGGTGAGGCAAGAAACGCCACTGCTGCCCTGAGGTAAGCTGCCCCTGCTCATTAATCATCCTCCTTGCGAGCGATTAGCAGCCTTGTTCCTGCGATGGTGTGAATGGGGTTCAGCAGCGCTGTCCCTACAGACCCTTCCATCCATGGACAGACCCTTCCCTCCGGGGTGCATCCTGCACCACCCAGCAGTGGTTTGCTGACCTCGACTACTAAATTTAACTCTTAGTGTCTTAGTCCATCGTGAGGAGAGACTGCAAATCTACAGTCCAGCCTTTGCAATGAAAATCTGCTGCAGTTAGTGACAGGTTGATGATCACTTGACAAATGGGTTTGCGATGTGCTGGGGGGTGTATGGGGTTGTGTGGGAGGGTCCTATCAGGGCAGCAGGCAGGAGCAGGTAAGGGATTGCGGTGGTTCCTTGGGCTGTTGTTTCTTACAGTGGTGACTGAACGTCACTCGGCTGAAGGTCACACTGGTGGCTGCTCCAGGGAGCAAGAACCACTTCACTGCCAAAGATGGAGGGACGGGAGAGGCTGTCACTGCCATGAAGATCATTACACTTGCACCTCCTGGGTCTGTTTTTCTTCTTTAATCAAAAGGTGCAGTGACCTGGCACAAGGAAATGAAGCGTCTGTGTCCCGTGGAGGTGCCTTCTCCGTAGCTTGTAGGACAGACGTGGTTTCCTGCAGTGTCCCAGCGGGGGCTGCAGGCACAGCACGAGGAGTGGGGTTGTCTTAAGTAACTGACAGAAAACAGTTGTCACGTTGGTTGTGGGTTTGTACCTTGCACACTTTGGGGATTAACACCAGGCTGTCAGGATGGACAGTGAATGCGGCGCAACAGCGATGGGAAGGTGGAGCAGGCTGTGCCCCTCTGCCATGGATGCAGAGGGCATCAGGAAAGCCCTGACAGCCCCAGGCAGTAAATTTGGGGTCAGAACTCCTTCCACCATGCATTTCCCTGCATTCAGTGCTGGTTGCCAGGCATCCCCTCCTCATTTTTCTCCCTCAGCCCTGCCCTGGAGCGTAACCTGGAGCAATCATGTTCCTTCCTCTGACACACCCTGAGCCCTTGCCCTGCCAACCTGGCTCTGCACTGCACAGCTCACAGCTTTGCTGTTTTCCTCATCCTTTTCCAAGGGACAGAACCTAAGGTGAAGGCTGTAATGCCCACAGATATTTTTTTCCCTTTAAATACAGCCCTTCTGTTGGTTTTAGGAATGAGAGGCCGAATCCTTCTGTACTTGAACCTTGTGCAGGTCCATGGTCAGTGCAGCAGAGTCGACAGCTGTGAAACAGGACTGGTCTCATTGTAGGGTTTGCATGGGGATGTTGAGGGGATTCGTGACTGTTCATCAAGTGCTTTGAACTGTAAACTGCTGCCCTATTGCAACGATGCTGTTTTATTGATCATCATCAGCAGTGAAGCATTTTGAAGGAATCATTAGCCATTAAAAGCTTCCCAGAGCACATTACGCTGCCACGGTCCCTTCCTTGTCCCCCGAGCAGTTAACACATCGTGTCGATGTTTTAATTGGGAAGATGATAGGCGCTGAGGAGTAAATCTGCAGCTAGCACCGTTCATCAGAGGAGGGTTTTTTAATTCAGCTGAAGATTTGCCCGGGGCGTCTGACAGTAAAATTCACAACCTTCGAATCTGCCTTCAGCTCCCGCTGGCACCCTCCTCTATCTGTGCACAATCGCATTTCACACTGCTTATACAGCCCATTGGTAATTTGCAGCCGTGCAAAGGCACCTCCTGCAGGATCCCTGTACAGGCAGATGGAAGTGAAAAGTTTCTAGAAGTTTGTTTGTGCTTTGTCTTCATGCAGATGGGCTGAGGGGCTCATCCAAGCACGGATCTCTTCTCTGTGTCTGCAGGGGAGGAGCTGGATCGTGAAGCGGAGTTATGAAGATTTCCGAGTCCTCGATAAGCACCTTCACCTCTGCATCTATGACCGGCGCTTCTCCCAGCTCACAGAGCTGCCCCGCTCCGATGCGCTGAAGGACAGTCCAGAGGTGAGCGAGCAGCTCTACAAACTGCTGCAGCCCAGGTGTCAGCAAGGGGTTAGAAGCTGTTTGCCAGTGTGTACAAAGGAGTTTTACTCTGGCCTGGGTTAGACTTGGAGGTTGAGGACCAGCCGTAGGATCACTGTGTGTTTGCTACTGTACTTTTCAATGATCTGAAGGGAAAAAGGACCTGAAGCTGTTGGAGCAAGTCCAGGTGAGGCCATAAGAGTAGGGTGATCAGAGGGCTGGGACACCAGTGTGAGGACACGCTGGAGTTGACGCTGCTCAGCCTGGAGAAGTGAAGGCTCTGGGGAACCCTGTAGCACCTTCCAGTACCTGAAGGGGCTCCAGGAAAGCTGGAGAGGGACTTTTTCCAAGGAACTCTAGTGATAGGACAAGGAGGATGGGTTCAATCTAAAAGAGGGGAGATTGAAATGAGGTCAGAGGCAGAAATCCCTCTCTGTGAGGGTGCTGAGGCCCTGGAACAGGTTGCCCTGGAAGGCTGTGGGCTGCTCCATCCCTGGAAGTGTTGAAGGCCAGATTGGATGGGGTTCTGGGCAAACTGGTCTGGTGAGAAGTGTTGCTGCCCATGGCAGAGGTTTGGCACTGGGTGGTCTCGGAGCCCCCTTCCCACCCAGCCCAGTCTGTGATGCTGTGATTCTATCAAATGCCCTGCCCATCCATGTGAACTAATGTGCTGCCAAGTGTGTGATGGTTATTGAGAGTCCAGAGCGACGCTGTCCTGCTGGAATACGATGAGCTGGAATTCCTTCAGCTTCTTGCCCGTTGATCATGAAGAGATCTGTTCACATCCAAAATAATCTTCTGGAAAGTAGCAGGTGCATCTTGACTGCATCAGTTCAGAAGATGTGGAGAGGGAGGCAGTGCAGGTTATTTGAGCCAGCAGAGCATAGCGAAGATGTTTGGCCTCAGTCCATCTGCTGGTGCAGCGTGGTGATGGGCAGTGCCCGCTGCTTCATTTCACAGGTCGCTTCTCTCGGGACCTCCAGCTGCATGTTTGCCCCATACCATCAAGCCCACTACAGAAGAATCCTGACACACTGTGTCAGGAGGCTGGTGGTGCCTGTCCACAAGGTGTGTGGCTGTGAAGGGAAGTGAGGAAATGGAGGCCATATCTAGCAGAGTCCATCCAGGAGCTATAAATCAGAATTTGTTTTCTTTCAGTGCTGAGCAGGCGGGGATTGATGGCTTTAGAACAGCACAGAAGGGCTGAAATCAGTGTCCTGCTGAAGTCTGCATCCACTGAATATAGGAAAGTGATAATGCAGCTCAGCAGAGACCCTGATTCATTCGTATTTGAGCTGAACGCAGCCTAGTTCAGACTAGAATTTAACATTTCTACCCACTTAAATTCAGCAGAAGCAGCAAAACTCAGGATAATGAAATCCCAAGTTTATTTTTATTTAAATTATGTTTTCAGTGCTCTTTCTTCTTTACTTCCACAACTGATTTCAAATGGACTTTACAGCGAGAGCCTGAAAGTCTGCACCGTGTCCGTAAGCAGAGGAGATGGGAAGGTATTGCCCAGCTCTGCTGCTCTGCGAGACGTCTGTAGCTGTGCGCTCTCTCATTCTGTAGTTTGTGTTTTGAATTCACCCCACTGGAGCAGATCTTTGAGGAGAACAATGTTTGCAACAGTCCTGCACACTTGGGGCTACAATACTGCTTCCTAGTGCTTCAGTTCTGCAGGAAGAGCTCGTGAGCCCCTCTTCTGTGCAAGCAGGTTTCGTGTCGCAGACGCTGCTGGTTGTATTTTTAAAGCCTTCTTGTGCTGTTAGAAATATTAGTCCCTCCTTGAGGGGTCAGTCTGAGTTGCCGCATTCCTAAGGGTTTGCAGCGGGTGGTGATGGCAGCCAGTGGGGCGGTGATGGCAGCCAGCGTTCGGTTTCGCTGGGGGCTGCTCCCGTGGCCATAATGCAAATAATTTATTTGTATTGCAAATGGGAATGTGTTCGTGTAGGCTTGGCTCTGCCAGGGGATCATGTGTGACCTCTGAAGTCTGAAGCAGTTTTCCAAACTGTGGTGCACTAACAGAAAATATCTGATGTGTTTCTTTCTGTTGCAGCTTGTCACCCAGATGCTGATGGCTTACCTGTCACGGCTCTCAGCTATTGCAGGCAACAAGATAAACTGTGGGCCTGCTCTCACATGGATGGAGGTACAGTAAGAAGCTCTGTTTGCTCTTTGTTTCCTGACCCTTAGCAGCAGAGCAAACCACAAATGTGCTCTATTGCCTTTCCAGTAAGAGTGCTGATCCTTCCAGACCTGATGTTGTCACTGAAATGCTACCCCAAGCCCTCACTTCCCTGTATGGGCACCCACAAGAGGTGCAGAAGGACGTGCTGCAAGAGTTGGGGCTGTTCAGCCTTGAGAACGAGGGCCCTGGGGAGCCCTTACAGCAGCTTTCAGTACTCAAGGGAGCCTACAGGAAAGATGGAGACAGACCTCTTAGCAAGGCCTGTTGTGACAGGACAGGAGCTGATGGTTTTAAACTAAAAGAGAGAAGATTTAGTTTGGATATTAGGAAAAATGTTTTACAATGAGGGTGGGGGATCCCTGGACCAGGCTGCCCAGAGAGGTGGTGGAGGTCCCATCCCTGGAGCCATTCAAGGTCAGGCTGGCTGGGGCCCTGGGCAGCCTGGTCTGGTTGCAGGTGCCCCTGCTCACTGCAGGGGACTGTACTAGTTGATTTTTAAAGGTGCCTTCCAAGCCAAGCTATTCTGTGACTCTGTGATTCTGTTAGGAACACGGGAGCTTTTTTCCCCCCTATTGCCTGGGTTTTGTCACCCATATCATTCTGCTGAATATCCACAAGATAAAAGCATTGGCAGTTCAGCTGCAGCAGTGATCACGGACAGTGGGCTGCCCGGGAAAGTCCAGCTCATGGCTGAAGTCTCTCAGCAATAGACAGGCTTGGAAGCCTGCACACAGCACTCCTGTCCTTTGCTGCTTCTTGGCAGGGCAATGCTGCACGTGTGGCCAGTTCCTAAAGCCCGGGGAGCTGACTCAGTGATGGTGTTTGCTGCCTTCTTTTCTTTTGGTCATTTTCCTTGCAGTAGCTACAGAAACAATAAATATTATCTGCTGCTGTTTGCCCACGCTGCTGGGCTTTGCTCAACAGAGCCTGTGTTGTATTTGCAGAGGCACTGCCTGTGCCTGTGGAATCGCAGCTGCAGCTCAGCTTTCTGTGTTAATGGTCTTAAACAATAGAATTTATTGGGCGAGGGGTGCAGGAAAGAATGAGGCCGAGTGCTCCAGGCCACCTGTCCGTGCCCGCAGCGCTGCGCACGTTAGTCTGGGCAGGGATAGGGGGGCCTATCTGTTGCCTGATGCTGCTTGCTGCTGCGTGCCAGGAATAGAAATGACTATTATTAGACTCTCTCAACTCATTTTTAAATGGTTGTGATAAGGACTGTGTTTTCCTGCTGTTTTCCACGCTGACATCCTCCTCATCCTGAAATCCTTAGGGATGAGAAAGATCTTGGAAACCATCTCAGCATGAAAGGAGGCAGGAAGTAGTAGAGGAAAATGGAACTGGAAGATCTGCAGCAGCACAGTGGCACAGAGATGACGGCCAATGCGTGGCACGTGCAGTGCAGAGTGACCTGTCCCGGCAACCAAAGGGCTTGCAAAATTTTTACACAAACACAAAAACCTTGGGATTTTGAAAGGCTGGTGATTGCAGCTGAGGATGGGAGAAATAAAATAGCGGGAGAAAGTTGGAATTGAGACTGGTTTTCAGTTCCTCCTTGCCTGGAGCGTTAATTCCCCCTCTGCAGAGAATCCCTGCGGTGATTTTTGTGTTGCTTTTTTAATTACTGCAGGAAAAGCGATGCTTTGCTGGGAGTGATTGCTGTGATGTTGCTGCTTGTCCAGAAAAAGCCACAAATGCAGCATTTTTCTCCTTAGCTGGATGAGGACGCTCGACCTTCTGAAAGTCTCTTGATAGCTTGGTTCTCTGTTCTCTGCTCCCTTTCTGCCTGTGCCCTCCCTGTCCGTCTGTGTGGCTCCTCGGGGGCCTCAGGGCTGGGCTGTCTCTTTGAATCATTTTGAAGGCTCTGCCATGTATGAGCACCAATAAACTGCCTCCTCGCTGTCCTCAGCTGCCTCACAGCCTCCTGTGCTCTGTATTTCAGATTGATAACAAGGGGAATCACCTGCTGGTCCACGAGGAGTCGTCCATTAACGTTCCTGCCATAGCTGCTGCCCACGTCATTAAGAGATATATTGCTCAGGCAGCAGACGAACTGTCCTTTGAGGTAAATAATTAAAGGAGCTCACGTTCCTTGTCACGTACAGGAGAGGGTAATGTGTGTGTGAAATAGATCCAGATGCTTTTGGAATGTTTTGTGAGGTGAAGCTTAGAAGATTCAGTTAAATACTCGATTTGCAACGGGTTGGATCCAGGGAGGAGTTCAGTCATCTTTAAAATACAGCTGTACTTGGCATTAGGATCTTGTGATTACACAGACTGTGCCACGTCCTCAAGCCTGGGCTGGAGCAGCAGCAGACGCTGCTAAGTTCACACTGCACAGAGTAGTAAGTGTGTAGTATCTGCTCAGGATGACTGTCTGCATATGTGCGCCTGTGGACTCTTGCCAGTTACATTACTCCTTGGCCCATTTACACAACCTCTGCTCCTGTTAGCCAGTCTGTCTCTAAAACCCTGTTTCAAGAGCTGCTGCTCCCATGAAAAACCACAAACCAGCCAGCCACAGAGTTTGGTACTTGAAAGGTGAGGACCTGAAACTGTTCTCAGAGGCTGGCTGAGGCAGAGTAGGAGCTGCTGGAGATGTGAGAGGTCAGACCCTGGAATCTCTGAGTGTCTGCCTCTTGTCTCTTTTTCCCAGAAAGTGACATTTCCTGCTCTGCTGATGGGCAGTGGGTCTGTCAGTGGGGTATTCGGAGTGTCAGCCAAAAAAGCCTCAGAGCAAACAGTTAGCACTCAGAGGAGTTTCTGTGAGCCAGTCCCTAGCATGCAGGGAGCAGAATGAATACTGATGGTCTGGTGCTGCCAGGGCCTCATTCTTACCCCAAACCAAGGTGATTCTTAGTGTCCCCAATGGTCCGAGCTACAGGAGAGGCATGTGGCTGTGCCCTCTGTCCAGCACAGATGCCTCTGCAGGATACAGGCTGCTGCTGTTAGTAAAAACACCAGCCATGCTGGGAAAATGGGGATGTTTTGGAAAGCACTTTGAGACCCATCAGTGTGAAAGATGGGTGAAAAGCTGGGCATTGCTGATAACAATTTCTGCTGTGCTGAGCTCTCGTGTCTGTTTAGGTTCTGCCTCTCTCATTTAGCGGCACAAAACAGCTCTCGATTCCGACCAAGCTGAGCTGTTAATCTGTTTTCTGTTTAACCATTGCAAGGTGACGTTTGTTAAGTGGAACAAGTGAAAAAACCTTCAAAGAACCTCTTTGGTCTCCTGGGTCATCATCTTGGTCCCCACTATAACACCTTTCTCTCCTCTGGTCATTTTCTACTTAAGCATCTTGGGTAGTTTGTGAACTACAGTCTCTTAGCTTTTTCCTGTGGAAGAAAGCAAGATGATGTGTTGATGCCTACATGCACATACGTAGGGCATGGAGTAAGAATTAGTTCAGCTTCTTCGGAGTATTTGCCAAGTGTCTCCACAGTCACTGCTTCCTTCTGTCCACAGCTTAATGGGAGCACTGCTGCGCCCACTGGCAGCCAGCCTGCTGCTCTGAGCGGTTCCCTTACCGACAGCTGTATCCTAAATGTTGTGTCAGGCACTAACTCTTCTACCTCACAGCTTGATGTGACATTGGCAGATGTGTTGGAACTGGCACTCGTGCAGTCACTCACTAGTTGGACATTTAGGTTGGACAGGAGGAAAAACTTCTGGAAAGGGCCCCGAGGCCTTGGCACAGGGAGGGGGGGGTGAATCGCCATCCCTGGCCGTGTTTGACAGTCNGCTTTTCCAGCCTAAACAATCATGTGATGCTTTGATTTATGCTGGCCCTGTTGCCAGCTGTGATTGACGCTGCTGCTCTGTTGCAGGTGGGAGACATAGTGTCTGTGATCGATATGCCACCCAAGGAGCTGACCACATGGTGGAGAGGCAAGCACGGGTTCCAGGTAGGCATAAGCATCTGATGTGACAGTATAACCTGAATAAAGGCAGGAAACTCAGCAGTGTTCATGGAACTACAGTGCCTGCTCAGGATTACTCGTGGATGGAAGCAGCGAGTGCCTGTGTTGGTGTAAGGACTTCCCCTTTTTCTCTGGGCTCAGGCTAGAGCACAGATGTGGTCCTGATAGGAAGTTTCCTCCCCACCAAACCACGCAAGTTGGGGATGATTATGACCCTTTGATCGACAGCTGGCCTGATATTAGTGGAAGCTGATGTCTCACCTTCTCCAAGGCAGCTGACACTGTTACTCAAATCATCCCAGTCCTTCCACCGTCTACAGCCAGATCAGGCAGAACACTGTGGATCTGGAGAAGGCCAGGGGATAACACAGAGCTACTGACTAGGACAGGGCACCCAACCAGCCTGTTTGTTGTGTGGAGTCACTGGTCACTGTACGTGTTGGAGCAGAGAGGACCAGGCTGGATTTTCCCAAATTCCTGATCAGACCTGGGAATTGGCTTCCAAGACTTCTGTGTTGAAATGGTACTTCTCTTTGGAAAGAGCTGTTATTCCCAAGTTCGGATTTTCTCATTAGGAAACTTAATTAAAGTAAGTGTCTGTTTACAAAACAAACCCAAAATCCACTGGCGGTTGGGTTAACTTTCTGCCTCCTCTCGCTGCGGTGTCTCACATTTCAGCCTTTTTCACGTAGGAGGGGATTTCATACTGCAGTTGCTGTGTGTGAGTAGGTGGAATTACAAGTTTGCTCTGGAGAGGGTCAGAATTGAACAGACGCTTGTGTGTTTTGGCCTGGAAAAGTCTTCTCCAAGTACCTCAGAGTTGCCCTGACAGACCCCTGTGTGCCAGGTGCAGCTTGTGGTTCTGAGGCCGTTAATTCCAGGGCTCTGTGCAACTGGATCTCCAAGCACAGCAAATCCCAGCTGAATGGAGGGGTTTATATACAGCTCCGGTTCTGTCTGATTGGCCAGAGCAGGGGAGGCAGAGGCTGCTCCTGTTGGCTTTGTGTCAGACGTGGGAATTCAGATAGTGTCTCATTTGTAAAATCAGAGCAGCGTGGACATCCAGTACCTGCTCTGAGATGAAATTTGTTTCTGGACTTGGTGTATTGCTATTTTGAAAACAAACTGGACTGTTACTCTGCTCTTGAACTGTGATTTCTTTGTTGCACTTCTGTTCTGGTCTGTCTGAGGTACCTGAACGTGGCCAGAGAAGGGCAGTGATGCTGGTGAAGGGGCTGGAGCACAAGTGCTCTGAGAAGCAGCTGAGGGGGCTGGGGATGTTTAGCCTGGAGAAAAGGAGGCTGAGAGGAGACCTTACTGCTGGATGCAGCTACCTGACAGGAGCTTAGACTGAGGACGGGAAAGCCTCTTTAAGGTCACAAACAATAGGACCAGAGGAAATGGCTGCAGGTGGCACCAAGGGAGGTCTAAGTTGGATGTGAGGAACAATTTCTTCACTGAGAGGGTCACTGGACATTGGTACTGACTGCCTGTGGCAGCAGTGGAATCATCATCCCTGGAGGGGTTTAGCTGACCTGCAGACTTGGAGCTTAGAGATGGTTTAGTGGTGACCTGGTAGTGCTAAGTCAAGGACTGGATTTTATCTTAAAGGTCTCTTGCAACCACATTGATTCTGTGTTCTGTGTTTCTAGAGATTCCTGCCTGTCAGCTCTGTTGGGCTACAACACATCCTGTAGGCTGTTCCTGCCTCTGCTGCGTGGAGGGGGGAGCGAGTGAGCTCCGAGGTGTTTTCAGCAGCTGGATCTCAGCTGACAGGCAGTAACTCCCAAGAGCTGTGCTAACTCAGTGCTGCACAAACATCTCTTCTCACACAGCCCTGGGTCTGATTTGCAGAGGTGCATTTTTGCTGGGAACTGACAGGCTTTGTCATCTCTTTGAAATCTACTTTGCAGAGATTTTCACTTCCATGCTGCACCGTTGGCTACCGAGAGATGCAAATGCTGGGCTGTATGAGCAGGGAGAAAGGGGTTTAACCTCTGCTTCAAATGTGAGGCCTGGGAGCTGTGAGTGCACAGCTTAAAATCGATGCAGTGGAGTTTTCTGACCTCACCAACTGCTGCAGGGAGAATTCAGAGAAAGGAAATTTATGTCTGGTGCTGATGCACCAGCGCAGGAGATGTTGCAGGTCAGTACACGGGTGCTCAGTGAATTGTTAAACCAGTGTGGAGGTAAAGAATGTTGGAGCATTCATCTATGCGAGTACTGGTGCAGCTCTGCAGCCTTTAGATCAGTTATTATAGGCCAACTATTGTGGAACAGCAAGCATTGTGAGACCATGTCCAGTCGTTTTAATTAATAAAATAAATCAGCAAAGACTGTCCTGCCAGATAGTTGTGGCTCTGAGAGCAGGTGGAAAGAGAAGCTCCAAAGACCAAATGTTTAAACAGTTTGGCTTTTGCTTCGTGCCAGGAGCATTTGTCAGGGTCTCTTTATCAGGGGCTCAGAGCTTACACTGAATCAGGTCTTAGAGAGAAGAGCACAGGGTTTTGCTGAACGTAGAAAAGAAGTTTCCTCTTGGCTCACAAGAACTGGTTTTGAGCCTTTAAGCCAGCTGTGACCCTGCCTGCCCAGTGTTCAGTTCTGCATGTGCCCCCAGCTAATGGAAAAGAGTGAAGGCTTTGTGTGCCCTGTGCCTCGAACACGGGGCAGGTGTCAGGAGAGAGGCAAATCTGAGGGATGAGAAGCTTGATCGATGGGAACTGCAGCTTTGATTCAGGTTCTTGTTTGCCAGCCCAAGCTGCCCTTCAGCAGTGAATCACCGCCTCTGTATCCTCACATTGCTGTGCGGTGGTTGCCGACACCTCTCTCCCAATACCTGATCTAATGACTTAATCCTCGGCGGAACGAAACAACCCACTAGGCTTCAAATCGTTTTCTCCGGTTAAACTAAAATGATTCTGAAGATATTTTTACCTCAAGGCTCTTTCTGTGGAAATGCCTTCAGTGAGTCACCACTGAGTGGAAGGTTTTTACCTAAATTACAGCCACCTCCACATTAACAGCCTCCCAACCCTCTTTGTTCTCTTCTTTTTCTTCATGCTTTGTCTTTTCAATCAGTAGCTGTGTTTCAGACAGTGGAATCATTGGGGACAGGCCTCTGCTTTTGATGCACAACTGCCTTTGGATGCTCAGAAGGGTTCTGTGCTGTGGGTATAGTCTCATTAGTTGCTCCAGTGCACAACCACGAGTTCCAAAGCTGCCACCGGTGACACAAAGCAGCGCTCAGAACTGTGAGCATCCAGAAGTGAGCTGGGCTTTTATTTCACCAGCCTGGGCTCACACGAGCTTGAACTGGTTGTGTAACTGGAGGCCTTTGCTTTCAGACCGTGCTCCATGCTGAGCCTTTGAGCCTGAATGGATTTCCCAAACAGGGGACATGTTCTCCCTTGGGTTTCTCAGGAGAAAAACAGTCTGTGGGTTAAGAAAGGGATTTTAACTCTAGTGCATCATGTGTGTGATGTGAGCATTGATGGCCTGAGAGGGGAGAGCCCATTTCTGTCACTAGTGTCACTCCACAAACACCAGTTCTGAAACAAGAAGCCCAAGTTCAATTCCCAGTTCCTGTGCATCACTGCGGAAAGGCGGAGCAAGGGGCGACCATCTGGCTGGGGAATGATGGCACCTGCAGATGAGGTGAGATGCGCAGGAGCCCCTGGACATGTCCCTGGTGACATCATTTCTCAGCCAGATGGCCACTGCCGTTTGTAGGACAGTGCCAGAGGCAGGAACAGATTGGGCAAACTCATGCCTGGGCCCATTTGCCTGTTTCCAACTCCACATTCTCCCCTGTGCCCTTGTTCCAGAGGCTGGCAGCAGGAGATTGCATGGCACATAGGAGTTCTGTGTCCAGGTCTCTTCTACAACAGTTCAGGGTAAGAGGGCTGAGAATTCTGCTCCTCCTGTAACTGACTGGTGACCTTCTAAAATGGGTTAGGTTTAGCTTTCCTCCACACAGGAGCAGCACTGGTATCTTCTTTGGGAAACCTGCTCAGAATCACAGAATCTGAGCTCATCCAGCCCAGCCCAGCACCTAACATCACCCCAGTGGCCAGAGCAGGGCACTGAGGGCCACAGCCAGG
>VZRI01004385.1:167780-238454 GCA_013397515.1 Upupa epops
CCTGGTGCTGGTTGTCTGGGAGAAGAGCCTGACCCCCACCCTACAATCTCCTTTCAGGTTGTTGTAGAGTGGGAGAAGGTCCAACCTGAGTCTCTTCTTCTCCAGGCTAAACCCTCCCAGCTCCCTGAGCCTCACCTCATCAGCTTTTCCCTCCAGCCTCATTGCTGCTCTCTGCCCTTGGCACTGGCATGGGGTTACGTGGACAGTTCTGCTCCTGAAAGCTGAACCAGCAATAGAATGTTGATGTTCCACCATCATGATTTAAAACAAAATGAGACAAGGTTTTGTGTGAAATGTAACCCTTTCTACAGCCTAGGTCAAACCCAATCACAAGTGTCTCATGCCGTCTTCAGCAGCCATTGATGTTGCTGCTGCTCCTTCAGCTATTTGAATTCCCTCCTCATCCACTGAGAGTTATTTCTCTTACTGTGACTTTCCCCCTGAAAGCCCCACATTTCGCCCCGTTTTCGCAGGCACTGGCACAGAGGTGACAAGAATTAAGATGTAGTAGCTGTCGCGGGAGTGTTTGCACACCCAGAGCAGTAGCCTGCGCTCTCCCCTGTTGGGTGAGGTGTGCAGCGATTGTTTTAACCCTGAGCTGACCTTGTCATTATCTAAACAGAACCCGCCCGTGCTATTCATTTTCCTACGTTGCCAAATCCTTTAATCCTGGCTCAAGCTCTAATAGGGCCTGGCTGCATCTGTTGAGATTAACTCTTGGACTCAACTCATTTGTTTATACAAAATCATGGAAAACTTTCTGTGGGAGAAAAAGCAGTGTCTTTTTGAGTGGGTAGGAGTGAGGCACCAGTTTGCAGGTTGTGACCCTGAAGATGATCTCATGGGAGGTCTTGCAAGAAAAGGTTGAATAAGTAAGTCAGAGAGGGTAAATCTGAACTGTGAGCGGTGAGTTAACATCAGAGAGCTTGTCAAACCGCAGCACGAGTCAACCTGCCCCCTAAGAAGTTCATTGTAATTATGGGTTGTGAACACAGCACAAGTGATACCCTGAGAGCAGGTCAAGTGGTTTACGTGTGAAATGTCTCAAGATATCTAAAAGCAGTGACATAACCTTCTTGGGTCTTCTTTCATTTCTGATTCTGTGGTTCCTGTTGTGCATTGCATCCGGAACAGGAGAAACGTTATCAGAGTCACAGGCTGTCAGGGATTGGAAGGGACCTCAAAAGATCATCCAGTCCAATCCCCCTGCCTGAGCAGGATCCCCTAGATCCAGTCTCAAAGGAGCAGTCCAGGCGGGTTTTGAATGTCTCCAGAGGAGACTCGATAACCTTTCTGTGCAGCCCCTTGCAGTGCTCTGGCACCCTCACCAGGAAGAAGTTTCTTCTCTTCTTGATGTGGAACCTCCTCTGTTCCAGCTGACACCCATTGCCCCTTGTCCTAGCATTGGGTGCCCCTGAGCAGAGCCTGGCTCCTTCCTCCTAACACCCGCCCTTTCCGTATTTATAGACACTATGGTAGGGATCAAAGACAAATGAGGTCCTGGTTAATGTGAGGAGCTGCTGCTGAGCAACACAGGTTAGTAGTGACCTGGCAGTGCTGGGTCAAGGGTTGGACTTGATGATCTTAAAGGTCTCTTTATGGTTACTGCATGGCATTTAGGGTGGATCAGCCTGCTTCTCAATGTCTACTGGCGAAGCATCACCAAGCTCTGAGCTGAGCGAGTGGCTGGGTGAAGCCATGGTTGGGTGAGTTCTTCAGTTCCATGAGTCACCAGAGCAGCAGTGTTAAGCTGAGCAGAATTTGGAAGTCTAATCTGAGTGTTTTCTGCAGGAAAGTTTAAAGTTTGTTTTTAAAACGTCCTGAAGCCTTTCTTCTCCAAGCTGAGTCAGTCACTCCATTGCCTGCAGATTCGTCAGTTGAACCCTCCCTTTGTGTCTCACACTTCAGATGGGAGCTCTTGGTTGAAATACAGTCGGGGTCTCAACATCTCAACCCATGACGTTGATGACGACCCAGGTGGGATGTGTGGGGATCCGGATAAGGAGCCCTGCAGCACTACTCCACAACCACACAGAGGCCAGGGACTCATCATTTAGAGAAGTGAGGTCTACCAGTCCATAGTGTTGCTGGTCTGTGTTCTCTTCCTATGCTGTCACAGCAACAAAATTCATCTTCTGCATCTTCAGCATGAAGTGATTTGTTTGTCTTCTTCTTGGACATTTCCTTGCTGGGTTTTGCAGCTGTGGGAAGAAGTTCTCCGCTATCAGTGTTAACTGTGGCTTCCCTGGGGGAACATGGAATAATTTCAAAGTCTGGAGTGTTTACCTGGACGCAGCGAGTGTGATGCTGCTACTAAATTGCTTGGAAATCAATTTGGAAGGAGATTTTTTTGGTGGCAAAAGGGAATTGTGTAAGATGAATAAATAGAGGAGGGGTTGTCTGCCAGGCTCACGGTGCTGAGTGCCTCAGGGCTCCAAGGAATTTCAGGGATGTGCTACCATGGCTGGCAGCAGTCCTAGCTGTGTTCTGCTGCCGAGATGACTTGGGGCCCATCCTCTGGCTCGTGGCCATGCATTGTTGCAACGCTTGAGCAGACTGTGGCTGTGCGAAGTGACTTGATGCTCCCAGCTGTCCGGATTGCTTGCCTGATATGGGACAGGAAGTCCTGCTCCTAGCTTAGGCTCAGGTGGACTGTCACAGAAGGGTGGTGGTGCTTGAGTTACATGTCACAACACAGGGGCTCTGTGGTTGAGGAGCTGAGAGGAAAAACAGTGGCAATTCAGACTGAGGATAGAAGTTGTCAGGGACTCTGTTCTGGCTTGACTTTCACCTGGAATGAGTGTGAAAAGGACAATGTGAAGGTTGGGCTGCTGGGAAGTGTAAAACTGTCATCTGATCTCATCTCAGCCTAAATCCTTATAGAGGAAAAGGGGAATACTTTCCTTTCTCCCCCCATAGAGACCTTGAGTGTTACGTGAACTTCTGTAGGTGCGTGAACCAACTGTGAAGGTCCTCCCCATTCTCCAGTCTTCATGCTGGTTCAGACAGTCTCTCTAGTGTTACTGAGTTTGGGAGAACATGAACAAGAACGCTGTGTGTGAGGTCAGCGCAGGAACATTGCAGATCAGTGTTTGAAATGAATCTCTCACAGGACCTGGTTGGGTCTTGGTCACTAAGGCAGAGGAGAAGCAGCTGCATTTAGTGGCTGTCAAGATTTTTTTCGCCTGGCAGCCCAGGAGGGGGTCATTGCTTAGAAGTGTCCCCAGGTAGTTGTGACAGAGCATGTTTGCCTCTGGGGCTTGTTTCTGGAATATTCTTTATGCTGTGGCTGATTAGGAGATAGCCAGATAGTGCTAATGGTTAAGCAGCTCTTGCAGTGTTTGTCAGCTGTTCTCCCACATCAGCTGCAGTAACAGATACATGGCGCTGGGATCCTTTGTCCTGGTAGATTGAGGCACCACAGCCATGCTATCTTGTCCCCATCCAGAAGGAGATATGGGAGTTCTGGCTCTTGTTAGAGAAATTTATGCAACATCTCCTGAAAATACTTGTGTTTATTCCAGTTCAAGCTGCTGGGTACTTGCAGTTGTAGGACTTGTCGTACTCTGTGGGTACTTGCAGTTGTAGGACTTGTCATTCTCCATGAGTACTTGCAGATGTAGGACTTGTTGTACTCTCATGTATATTTTATTAAACCTGATCTCAGCTCTGTTCAATTCTGATTTGAATCCAGCTCAGCTAAAACCACAGCAATATTTTATCAAGACCTTTAAACACTGGAACCCTTCCTGGGTGTCCCCTATTCCTCAAACAGATCTAGGACCCAGCTGAGCTTCGTGCAGTCACAGTGGCTTCTCCCAACTTCTCCTACCCTTTGCCTTTTTTCCAGTAGTGGGTCTGCAGAGAGGAGCCAATATATTGACCTGTATTTGATTTTGGTTTTCTAAAGGAATAAACTGTTACAGTGCTTGTGAAGGGAGGATTTTGATAGTGAAAAAAGGTCAAGTGTGGTGAGATTTGAGTGCAGAAAATGGAGATGCTCAGAGATGAAAGCTCTTGCTCTCTTCATGCCATCTCACCTTGCGTCTGTACGGCTGGGTGCAAGAAAGCAGCTAAAATCTGTCTCTCTCTTAAGTTCTACTTGAGATTGAGCGGGCTGTGGCATGCTCATCCTCTCCCCTGTCTGCTGCACCCAGCTTACAATGCAGCATTATAACCATCTTTAGCAGAACTAAAGGTTCAGGTTGTAGAATGTTTAGCTGTGTGATGTAGAAAAATTCTTTCAGCGCTGTTAGGTAGCATTCTGGAGCGTCAGGCAAGCAGAGAGCAAGGAGAATGTTGAACATCTGCTGCTTTAGCTCTCAGCTGTTACAAACACACCATCCCATATTCTGCCTCTCTTTCTGTTTGTCCTACAGGTTGGATTTTTCCCTAGTGAATGCGTGGAACTCATCAACGACAAAGTTCCTCAGTCTGTGACCAATTCTGTGCCAAAACCAGGTGAGTGTGTGAAGTTGGGTGGGAGCAAATTGAGTTACTTGTTGGTGTTCAGTGTCCAATGTCTGCTTTGTGCACACCGTGTCACACTCTGTGTCGATCTTCCTTTGCATCTCCTGTGTTCTCATTTCCATGTGCTGATCACCCACACGTTACCTCTCTCCCAGTAGTGGCCACTGTTGAATGTTCTTCATCTGCAGCGTTTTGTAAACCCCTACCAACATCCATCTCCCATGTGGCTCGGAAGGTCTGTAAGGTACTTGCAGCAATCCATAGCCAGTGATTCCAGGCAACATCCCAGTTCTTGGTGTCTTGGGTTGTGTGTCAGGGTTGTTTTCATACAGAACATAGAAGTGGCCTAAAAATGTTTGTGCTGGCTCAGATGAAATAGATTTATTAGGTACTGGAAGCTTCTTTCTGGTTGAGGGTTGATGGACAAAGTCAGGTGCAGCAGAACTTGAAATCCTAATGGCTTCTGTGCTGGGTAGATGACTCCATCTATTTCCTACAGTTTGTATTGTGTGAAGGGAGGTGATGGTGCCCCTGTACTCTGCGCTTGTGAGACTAGGCCTTGAGTACTGGGTCCATTTTTGGGCATCACAGTATCAGAAGGACACTGAGAGGCTGGAATGCGTCCAGAGAAGGGCAGCAAGGCTGGGGAGAGGTCTGGAAAGCAGGCCCTGTTGAGGAGCAGCTGAGAGAACTGGGGTTTAGTCTAGAGAACAGGAGGCTGAGAGGAGACCTTATTGCTCTCTACAGCTACCTAAAAGGAGGCTATAGAAAGGCTGGTGCTGGTCTCTTCTCCCAATGATATCATAAGTCCTAAAATATATCTGTTTTGTAAGATACATCTGTATTCATATAGAGAGACGTGTCTGTGTGTCTCTTGTATCAAGAGAAGCAGTTTGAAATCACCGATCTGTCTTAAAACACTCTGCAGCCACCGTGCTGGGTTGGAGAGCTGGTGAACTCCTGTTCTGTTGGTCTGGTTTTCTCTGGTTGAATGTTGTTCCTTATCTTTAGTCTGCTGACTTGAAAGCAAATAGATGCCGTTCAAACATCTGACCTTTATTAAGGGAAAGGCATTTTATCGGATCTTCTGTTACAGCTTTTGGGTCAATGGCAGAGAGTCATGAACCCCCAAAGACATGGGTGCCCTGCATTACTCTGAGTGTGTCAGAGCTCAGGGAAAGCCTTCCCTCAGCCTCCGGTATCTCCAGCCTTTGTTGTTCCTGGGAACAGGCAGATGGATTGGCCAGAACTGGTGTCACAGGGATCCCCAGCCATTCAGAGTGCTGCAGCAGGTGGTTGCTCCATTAATCCAGTAATAGCCCTTTGTCAGTTGAGTTGATCTCTGCATACTGTGCTTTCTCACTGCCCTGTTCTGTCAGCCTGGAGACAAGGGCAGCTTTAAACCTAAACACAGCCCAGGCTGGTGGATGCAGTCCTACGTGTTTATTATTAAATATGGCTCAGGCAGCTCAATGTTGTGAGCTGCTGGTGAGTAGTTTCTTGCAATGCTTTAATGAGAGAGAATGAAGCTGCATAGATTAATAGATTCTGTTAGGCTTTAACAAGGCACCAGGGGGTTGATTTCCTCCTTTGGTCCAGGGAAATGTTTGTTATGGGGTTGATACCAAAAGCCCAAGTCCTATTAAAAGTAATAAGTTGAGAGATACTGCCAAGTCATGGGGCTGTCCCTGTTGACCTTCCCCTAAAGCTGTTCTGTGCACACAGTTACAGGCAAAAGACATCTCCCGAAGAACCCGCTAATGAGCTTTCAGATGTTAAAGATTGTTAGAACGACTGCTGTGGCTGTTTTTCTAATCCTTCCCTGCCCTTTCTGTGCACCCGGAATTTCTGATGCCATTTCTCTGTAGCATTCTGCTTCCTAGTTTTTCCATCTTGGGATGTTGCAGTCCTCGTGTGGCAGTGGCAGAGTCTGGAAGACTTTTCTGTGGTCACTACAAAAGCTGTGACTTAGTGGAAGCTGGAAGGAGTCAGGGAGGAGATTCCCATAGTTGAGAGAAGTCAAAGGTGATGTTGGAGAACTTGAACCTATCTACCTGGGGAAAAAGCGATGGGTGAAGTCCAGAAAGGGTGAAAAGGTGATAGGGGAGGAAGGAGTTTCAGTTTCTTGGGCTGGATTACCAACCAGCTTTGTCAACACAGCCCAGGAAGATGGCACTGGGTCAGCCAGGAGTTGCTGGAGTACCCTGAGGGATGGGAAATTGGAAGTTGGATCTTTCCCAGTGGTTGCTGCATAGCCTTGCTGGGATAATGCAGAGGAGCTTGCATTTTCCTCACTCACATGCTGTACATGTAGTGTTTTCTAATCTCTCCAGAAACATGCAGAGTAGTCTCACACACTTCCATATCCACAGCAGTTTGTTTTCCCCTGTGTTACCTGCATGTGAAGCATCAGACTGGCTTTTCCAAAGGAACAGAGGACTTTCTAAAAGGAACCCCTTGGAGCTTTTGTCCTGACTTGACATTAGCAGGGGATCTCAGCTAGAATTAATATGAAGGTTTTGATCTGGGCTTAATAAGACATCAACATGCAAACTTGGTTTCTGTAATCAGAATGCAATGTGCAGAGCATCCAGGACATCTTGTATCTGCAGCAGAGAACCCTTTGCCGTGAAGGAATTTGCAAACACAGAACTCATAATGCTGTTTAATTGTCCATAGGGTTGGCTGAGTTGAGTAACCTAATGGGAAGCAGATGGAGAGCAACGAACTTCCTGCCCTGCATTGTTACTCTTATTTGTAATTAGAGGGTTTGATCTGCAGGAGTGATGGGGACACCGTTTTAATAGGACCGTAAAATACTGTAATAGTCTGTAATGCAGGACAAATAATGGCTGAAGTTCACATGAAAATGAAACACGGGGAGAGCAGGGTCGGTTTCAGTGCAAACTATGCTTTTTAGAGCAGTATTTTCTTGCCCTGGCAGTACAAACCAGCACCAGAGAGAATGACAGCAAATGGACCAGAGCTGTCCCTTTTATCCCATACTGAACGTTCACATTACTAAGGCAGTACTGGGTTTGCCTTGAGTCACCCCTGAAACAGAGTGGACAGTGAAGTTTGGGTCATCAGAGTGATGATGTGGGCTACCAAGCCAGTAAAGGATTTGGAACAGGTGGCATATGAGGAACTGCTGAGGGATCTGGGGCTGTTTAGCCTGGAAAAGAGAAGTTTGAAGGGAGACCTCATTGCTCTCTACAACTACTTGAAAGGAGGTTGTAGAGAAGTGGGGGTTGCTCCATTCTCCCTAGTGGCCAGTGAGAGGAAGAGAGGAAATGGCCTGAAGCTATGCCAGGGGAGATTCAGGTTGGACTTCAGGAGGGATTTCTTTCCTGAAAGAGTAGTCAGGCACTGAACAGCTGTCCAAAGAGGACATTGAGTCCCCATCCCTGGAAGTGTTGAATTGAAGGGGAGATGTTGCATTGGGGGACAGGGTTTAGTGGTGATGACAGAGCTGGGAAAAGGTTGGACTTGATGATCTTGAAGGTCTCTTCCAGCCAGAACTGCTCTATGATTCTGTATTCTGGTTCCTGCTGAGGTGGGTGAGTGTGCAGAGTCGGGGGGAGTGTCTGTGTGCCTCAGCACCGAGTGCTCACCTAAATGTTAAAGGTTTTAAGAAACCTGGTCGATGCGTTCGAACTTTGTGCACAAGGAGGGCTGCTCAGGAGGTCTTTGAATTTCCCCCTACTGAGTGGTTGTTTCCCTTCAGTATCATGCTGAGCCCAAGTCCACATTTCCCTGCGTTCAGTATTCTAGGGAATGCAGGCGGGATGCAGACCAATATCCTGGCTGTTTCTTGTTAGAAAACACCACTGCAAAGACCCAGGGAGACTGTGTGGGCTCACAAAGACCAGTTGTGTTGAGCACTTCACTTTTTCCTGAATTCTTCCTCTCTGCTTCCTCAGCTACAATAACCTTAATGATAAATTCTTAGCTGAAATCACTGTGCTGAACTGATAGCTGACATTTCCTACCTCATACCTGGTACTGACTGTAGCTGGGATTCAGTGCTACAATACATGGGATCAGATGGAGTTTGTGAGGGTTTCTAACAGGATACAGGATGAAAGGTTGCATTTGAATTTCAGATATTCGGTGAGAAGTGAAGTTTTTCAATATTCATTGTGCTGCTGTGAGAGAAAGCAGTGAATCACTGGTGCTTTCTACCTCCGAAGTGAACATTTGGGAATTGCCTGTGGGTTGTGGCCGTGGTTACTCCTCTCATTCTCTTCTGTCCATCTCTCGTTGATCTGTTCCGGGAGCAGCATGTGAGTGTCATCGTGTTGTCCTTGCTCACCAGTGTGACACAGTTAAACCATCCCAGGCAGCGCCTCAGCTGCATTTCAGTCCATTCTTTCTCATTATCCTGAGTATCTGTAGTTTAACAACCTTTAAAATCACATCTGCTTCATCTCGTATGTGTGACTCGTTTCATGTCTTCTGCTAACAAGTGGCACCTTGCACTGTACCTGCTCCTTTGTGTGTGGGTGTCTAAACTGGTTGCTGCTGGGGACCATCTGGTTTCAGTGGGGACAGAGACCTGTCCCACTTTGCAACTGAAGTGAAGAAATGGGGGATAAGAAGATTTACCCCTCTTTTTTATGTATTTTTTAAACGAGTGTGATTTTTTAAAGCTTCAGGGGTGATTCTTACCACTTCCTCAGTGTCACTTAGGGCAAAAGAATGAGAAACCCCAGCAGCTCTGCCCGACTTCCTGGAGGATTCTTCAAATTCTTGTTTCATCTGTTCATTTGATTTGGGTTTGAACATGGAAATGTCTTATTGCTGTCTGCAACTGTCTGAACAGAGGTTGGAGAGAGGGGGGATTAGTCTCTTCTCACAAGGAAAAAGGGACAGGACAAGAAGAAACGGCCTCAAGCTGCCCAAGGGGAACTTAGGTTGGCCCTGAGGAGAAGCTTCTTCCTGGAAAGGGCACTCAGCCCTTGGCACAGGCTGCCCAGGGAGGGGGTTGAATCGCCATCCCTGGCCGTGTTTCACAGTGGAGGAGACCTGGAGCTCAGGGTGAGGGTTTAGCGGTGGGGTGGGACAGTTGGGTTCAGGGTTGGACACAATGAACTCGAAGGTATTTTCCAGCCTGAACGATTCTGTGACTCTGTGTGCTCCTGTGCTGTGCAGCCAGGGACATGTGAAAGGGTTCCTACTAGTATTACAAGCTGCAAATGAGTAATAATTCTTTTAAAACCTAATTAACAGGTCAGCACACCAAATAAAAGTAATCCACTGGAGTTCAGAAGGGTTGACATTGGGTCTAGGGCAGCAGCAGGCTCTGTCCTAATCTCCTGAAGGCTCTGAAAAATAAGGTGCAACTACAGTTTACATGCTGCAGATGCCTGGGTTGAGGAGCAGGTTGACACTGCTGAGGCCATAATGTCTTAATCAGTGTTTTTATAAGGAGAATATGGAAAGATAGCATGGCTATAATTAGTGCCAGCCTCATTAATCATCAGCAAGCAAGCCAGTTGGTTGGTGTTCAGTGTGCAACTGCCTCATTGAAGCTGGATTAAACAGACATTTGCTTGAGCCAAGCCAGGTGTCCAGTGTGGAAGCAGGCAGGGAATAAGCTGACAGAATCACAGAATCATTTTGGTTGGAAGAGACCTTTAAGGTCATCAAGTCCAACCTTCAGCTCAGCACTGCCAGGTCTCCACTACCCTGTTTCCCTCAATCTACATCCCCATGGCTTTTCAGTCCCTCCAGGGATGGGGACTCCAGCACTGCACTGGGCAGCCTATTCCAAACTCTGATAACTCTTTCAGTGAAGAAATTCTTCCTAATGTCTAATCAAGACCTCCCTCAGCTGCTCCTCAGGGCACTGGTGCTTCAGACCCTTCCCCAGCTTCGTTGCCTTTCTCTGGACACTGAAACCCCTCGTTGTCCTTGTGGCGGTGAGGGACTACTGCAGCAAGAGCAGTCTCAGCCTTCTCTGTGATGATTCTCAGGAAGGACCCCTCTGGTCAAGAGAACAGCTCTGAGGCAGTGTTTGGTTTTGATGTCACATGGACTGAAAACAAACCAGCAGTTTGGGACCATTGGAAGTGGAGGAAAGGGAATCGTGAAAGGAGCTGAATTAGGCAAAATCACCAAGGTACAGATGTGGGGGACTGTTTCCTTCTCTGAGGCCTTGGCTTTGTCTGTCTCCACGAAGAATTGCTGCATCCCCCAGCCCTGCTTCTGACTCAGCAAAGTGCTTAGGCACGGGCTTAACGATAAGCACAGCTTAACTAGGCATGGCAAACCCTGGGAGTAGCTCAAACAAACCCTGTGCTTCACTTGGCAGCTCAGCCTGGTGCTAAGGGTTCTGTGTGCACAGTGTTGGGGATCTTTTTCTGTAGGGACACGCTGGGTGGGGAATTAGCAGATCCTAATGGATTTCCAGAGTGTTCAGGGGGTAAAGCACCAAACAGCACCTACACCAACATCAAGGCTGGGGTCATGGTTTGCGCTGGGGGTAGCCTAGCTGAGCTCTGTATGAACTGAACCCATTTTAACCAACTTTTTTGTTTGTTTTCTTTTTTTTAATTATCCCTTCCCAGTCTCCCCTGCCCACGGAGCCCGTCCAGCGTCTTGGAGCTACTTCCCCCCTTGTACGTTTTCATTTATTTCTTTTTCTTCTCTCACTCCTTCTCTCTCTCTGTCTTTTTTCCCTTCTCCTGTACCTGCAGGCTGGTAGCTTGTTGCAGGGTATTCAGGGCAAACAGTCCTTTAGCCTAGCACACCTGTGCAAGCTCTCTGGACATGAAACAGTACAGCAGGGAAACAGAGACGCTGATCCTAATTCATTGGTTGGCAATGACAGAATCCTTTTGAGTCAGTCAAGCCATAACTGCAAGAAATTAAGTGCCAGGCAACCACATACAAATGTCAGGCTGGAGGAGATGATAGAAGTGGGTGATGGACAGGAACGAAAATGGCTCAGAAAGTGTGTTAGGACTTGAGAATCTTCAGCAGAGTCATGTGTATTTGGAGCCTGTTGGCATAGAGACTGTGCACTGGTACCCTTGTAACATAGGCAACGGGCACGTGTGTCCTGGTCCTACTCTTCCTCCAGGAGAAGCATGTTCTTTGACAGCGGGCTTCTTATTTCTGCTGTGAGGACTCAGCTTTCTGAGCACCTTCCTGAGCATGTGCAGACCACATCGGACAGTCTTCAGACAGAACTGAAGAGACTTCACTGGGGAAGGGGAGAACAGGGTCTGTATGTAAGATATGATCACAGGGAGCGTGTGCTGTGAGGTTTCTTCCAGTACACAAACCAACCACAAGAGCCTTATTTAGAGTCAGGTTCCTTGAATCTCTGAGCCCTTTGCTGATGCCCTTCCTGCCAAGGAGCAGCAGCAGTTAGTTAACTTGAGATAATAAAAGCAGGGTTGGGCTTTTTGCCCTTTTAAATCTGAATACAAAGAATTTCTAGCTACTTGCTGCTGTTGAACACTCAGTCACCCTCCTTTTGAAGCTGTTTGTGAGGCTGAGTTCAACCCTGGAGCAGCTGTAATGCTTCTGCTCAAAGGTATAAGGCCTGTTAGTGGTTCTGCTTGTTTTTCATGTGAAATTAATTGCTTTTGACAGCCGTGTCCCTTGGTGAGTCATGTAATTGCAACAGAGAGCAGAAACTTGGCCATGGCCGCACCCAAGGAGATCTTGTGCCACATCCTTCCCATCCCCAGCGCTCCTCTGTGGTCTGCGCTGGTGGTTCTTGAGTAGAATGTTCCTGTGAACCACAAAGCATTGCTGCACGACTTCTCTTACTAGTAATTTTGGGAGAGACTGTATGTAATCCTTAGAGGTTCTGATCAGGCTTTGCTGAAGGTACTTTCTGGGCTCATGAAGCAGGTTGGAGGCACTAAAGTGCTGTTTTGGCCCTCAGATCCCGCAGATAAAGCATGCTGGGATCTGAATAGGGAGGGAAGGGATGAAGTAGGGTTTGAAAGTGAAACAGAATGCTCTGAAGTGGGTGCTAAGTCCATGCTCTCATGACCATACTAGAGCCCACCATGGTGCAAGCTGGAGCCCAGTTTACAACTCTGCCACTGGCGTTTGCTAACTGAAGCTGGGATCTGTTTCACATCATTTTTAAAAGATCTTTACGGTGCAGAATCTGTCTGTGGTGACACAGGCACAGAACGAGTGTGTGCACTGGAACTGGGGATTAGCCTGCACACACTGTGCTCACATCTGTGCCAGCTCTAAGCCCAGTTGTTCAGGTACCAGCAGTACCCACCCACATCTGCAGCAGCTCAAGTTTTCTTGGGATTTGGGGTGTTTATTCTGCTTGTTTAACCTCGCCTCATCCTTTCTGCTGTTCATCCCATAAGCTTGGCACACCGCTTCACTTAAACTTCTTCTGCACATAGACATTGTTCATCGTGAGAGCTGCAGGTGTAGAACATGCCAGAGAACCAACACCTTAGAGCACAGAACACTGAGGATTTCTCTAGTGCTGTTTTTCTAATTGCTGTCTCTCCTCCAACTACCTTGTTCCTTTCCTGCAGGAGATGCTGTAATGTAACTTTGTCCTTTCTCTTACCTTATGTCTGCCCCTCTGCCCTCCTCCCACCTGACCTTTAACTGTGCAGATTTGGAGATGGATAGTGTAAAGCCAGGCTCTGCATGTGTTACAGAGGCTCTCAACCAGTCCCAGCTGAGCTCAGGTAGAGCCGGTTACATACCATTAGTCTCTCAGTGTCCTAACCCAGGCTAACGCTGTACGTGATAGCAGTAACCCTTTACTAACCTCTAGGTTTGGTTACACAAGCTAGATGTAGTGGGAATAGTTTATTATTCATTGTTTTGGTTTAATATCTGATGGCTAGAAAAGCCACTGCCTCTTCAGTGCCTTCTCACTGACTGTCTGCGATGGATTTCATTCAAGTCAGCTAATCCAAACCCCAAGAACACTGCTTAACCTGGCTGGGTCTTGCAGAGTGAACACTCTATCAGTGGCCACATGGCTTCTAGTCTGTGTGTTACAAATCTAGTCTGTGTGTTTCTTCCCTGCTGCCAATGTTAAATTGCTAAATAGGAAGTGTTCTTTTCCCAGCTGCCAGTTGGTCAGAAGCATAAACCCAAAGCCATACTTGACCATATTCTGGAGGAAAGAACTTGCTTGAATAAGAGAGAAAATAAATGTGGTGAAAGACCCTAGGTAATGGCAATGAGAAGAGTCCCAGTGTGTGTCCAGTTGCACAGCAACAGCAGAAAACAACTGTCATGGCAACAGTGCTGTAGCTCTGCAAAACTAACATTAAGTAAAATCAAAGCCTTGCGATGTAAGGAAGGGGCTGAGCTTTGTCTCTGGTACCTTTTGATCAGGGTGAAATGAATGCGGCAATGGGTATTTGATGTTGGGGTGATGCTGGTAAATAAAGGCAGGCAGAGCTCACTTGGATCCTGCTGCTCTTACACTGTGGTTTGTCAGGGAGGCTGATTTTTGTGCAGTGAGGATGGGGCAAAGCAGGCTCCTGCTCTATTTGATTTTCAAATCTTCTTATGGCTGGTTGTGTGCAAAGTTCTGCCTCTGCTCAAATCCTCACCTGCATTCCCATTGTTCCCTTCTAAAGTCACCGAAGGCGGATTTATGTTTTCAGCTCAGCTTTATGGCTCTGCTTCACTCCTTTAAGGAGTGTCCTGTGCTTCCTCTGAAAAATACAAGGCCTGCATTTAGTGCTCTTAGTTTGCATCTCAGGTCCATCAGCCACACCCAGCTTTGTCCTCCTTACTGGTGCTTCTTGGGTTGTTCTCAGGACATCTTGATAAAGGGCTGATTTAATCTGAATTTTGCCAGTAATTGCCTGTTTTTAGGAGAAGGAGATTGAATGTGGTGACTGCCCAGGCTGTTCACAGCTGTAGATGTGCAGCTGCAGTGGCCAGTCTTTTAAGTTCCTGTATAGATCTCAAGTACAAACAGAACCTCTGTGACATATTTCTGTTAGATTTTCATGTAAAGTATTCCTTTCTCTTTCCTGCGCCTTGTTTCAAGTGATTCTTTCCCCTTCCTTTTTGTTTTTTTTTTTCCTTCCCATCTTTTGGCAGAAGCAGAAAGGGCTGCAGAGCGTGGGCTGATCTGGGGAGATGCTGCTATTTACAGCATTCATCTAGTCTCCTATCAAAGCTGCTCCATAAAATCTGCCAGAAGGGTTTGAGACCAGTTTCCTTGAGCCTGTGTGGTGGGACTAGATACCAACAGGAGCTCTGAATTCCATACATCCTGTGTCCCTTGGGTATGGAGTTTATAGGCTTTGCGTTATGTGTGGCTATACACCAGCTATGGGGTCTTGTGGTCAAGAGGGTCAGTGGGCTCCTGGGCTGCATTAAGAAAATGTGGCCAGTAGGTCAGTGGGGTTTCTCTTCCCACTCTGTCCTGGCGAGGCTGCATCTAGAATAGTGCATCCAGTTCTGGGCTCCCCAGTTCAAGAGGGATCTCAGAATGTTAGGGATTGGAAGGGACCTCTAAAGATCATCCAGTCCAATCCCCCTGCTACAGCAGGATTCCCTACATCCAGTTGCACAGGAACAGGCCAGATGGGTTTTAAACGTCACACAGAACATAAAAGCAGCTCTTGGGGGTAAGAAGTGTCTCTGCTCACTGCAGTGAACCTCAGACTGAGAGAACTTACTTTTCCATGTAACTTGCTGTTGAGTTTAGCCTTCAGTGGCAAATCTGAAACACTTTTCCTGACTACCTCAATAACATCTGTCTGCCTTTGCTGGCTCTTAAGTAACAGGTGAGCAAGCTTTCAGATAAGCTCTGTAGGATAGGTAGCATTAGGAAGTCAAATGTTTTGGGGTTGGTTTGTTTTGTTCCTTCTTAATCATTTAATCCTGGAGCAGTGCATGTGTGTTCTGGCTGGAGCAGGAAGAGCCAAGCATGTATTCTATAAGCATCCCTATTTGTGTTTGGTCCCCACAGACTCCTTTAGGAAGTGTTTGGAGTTGGTGCAGTGTTTGCAGCCTGAACCAACAGATAGTTTGGTAACTTTTGCTTGGTGCTGTGGAAATACATCCTGATGGCCATTGGTTATTTGCCCTTTGTGAGTGAATTGGTTTGGGAGAAGGGATTTGGGTGTTACTGCTGGGTCTGAAGGGTCTAGTGAGGCAGAAGAAGTTAAACAGGGCAGGAGATGCCAGATTTTGGGGGAAGACTAGGACAGAAGTCTGGACTAAACCAAATGGGTGTCTGTGGGACGAGGAGAAAGGTACAGTCTGGTTGTGCTCCTTCATTCACACCGTCTTCTTTCCTGTAACAAGACCTGCTTGTCTCCTCCCTCCCAGCCCCCCAAGAGGGGGGTTTGTTATTTCAGAACCAGGTAGTTTATGGGACTAAGTTATTGCACATAAGCGTCTCCTTGTACCCTGCATAATCATTCACATGAGGGATCTTCCATCAGCACATCCTCCATCTCCACTGGGAGGCACTACTGGCGCGACTGGGAACGAGCCTGGAGCCTCCTGGCGTCACAGGGAAATGCCAGCAGCACAGGTAGAAGGAAGAGACACATTAATTTCAGTCTTCCCACAGAGCAGTTTCTTCCTTGTGTGGGGTCATTCACAGCCCCTGAGGCTCTCTGGAGAAGCTGAACCCACAGACAGTAGCTTTGTGCTTCCTACACTGACAGGTAATTCTGTGGGTGAGTCTTGGCTGTGTTTTCTCAGGAGTTTTCATGTGGAAAATGGAGGAGCATGTGGATCTGTGCCATCTGTAGGCAGCAGGTCAGAGGGAGTGACGTGGAGCTCTGCCTTGTGGAGGTAGGAAGGAGCTGCGATAGTGTTTCTGTTACAGAAATATTGAGGCTGCTGGGCTTCACCTTTTTCAAGAGGCTGAATCCACCTTAAAAAGTCAGGAAACACCACTGCAGAGCAGGGCTGAGCACAGGGCTACAGCTGATACAGGTAGTTTTCGTTTTGGATGTTCTCTGACTCTCTCTCAGGCTGCCTGCTCTCCACTTCTGCAGGCTGGGGGGTTGTTATTTTTAAACCAGGTGTTTTTTTCCTTTCTCACAAGCTCCATCAAAATGGGACTTCACTCTAATAATAGTTGGCTTGAGCAAAAACTGCATTGTGATGCTTAGAGCTTTGAAATCACGGGAAAAGTTGGTTTGTTCTGCTCTGGCTTTTGTCAGCTTTTCTTCTCTAAATCAGTTGCAGAGCCAGGTTGTGGCTCAGAAGTGTCTTGAGGCAGTTTAACCTTAGCTGATAAGAGAGTGGCTCCTATCATGTTGTGAATTGGCATGGAGATTTATCAAGGCTCGTGCCAGTGTCTAGCTCAAATCTCCAATTAAAACCTGGTCCTGTTGAGCTCACACGAGCTGAGGAGCTCCACTATCACCTCTCTGTATGCTGAGGAGTGATGCCCAGGCTATGACTCATCTGGATATCACTGCAGTGCCCACAGGGATCAGTGGTGCTACTTCAGCAAGGAAATGTCTGTGAGAAACTATACATCAATGTTAACACAGAGTGGAGCTGGAGAATGTAGAGCTGGGACATCCAGGAGGGCTTGGTATGGGTCCAGCTCTGTTGTGTGGTTGGAAGCATTTCTGAGTGACCATGCAGAAAGGCAGATTGTCCACTTCTTGACAGGATCTGCAGCCCATTTCCATCAGAAATCCTGCATGAGCAGCCAAGGAAATACTGTTCCTCTGCCCCTCCATCTCTGTCCTCCCTCCTTTTCTTCCCCTCTCCCTGGCAGAGTTTAGCTGTTGCAAACCACAGATCATAACGTTGCTCTGGCCTTTAGGACTGGCTTCACTTAGTCATGAATCAGCCTGAGCCTGTGATTAATTCAGAAGACTTTGCTGATCTGAAGTTTCATCTGCCAGATTTCATTTACGAACCGTTATCAGTGCTGTGCTCGCTCTTCTGCAGCGCTTAATCCCAAGGCTGCACTGGGAATTCTGCATCCAATTCTGTGACTCGCTCTCATGGGAACTATCTTTTGCTAAAGGAAAGGCAAGCGGAAGCCCTGTTGATTTCATCACTGCTACCTGTGCTTTTACCTTTGTAAATGGAAGACTTGAAAGGTTTTTCTTGCAAGGCTGGACAGCCACGGCAGACTGTGGCCACCTCCATCGAAGGAGCAAGTCACAGGGCTGAGTCTCTGTGACATGAGGTACCTTGATGGCAAACCTGCTTTCTGTTAGCTCTGTGGATCAAATCGAACGCTTCCGAGGTTGTCCCCTGGCAGTCTCTCAAATGCTCTGCTGTTCTGTCAAGGTCTTTTTAATCTCCCACCCTGCTTTCATCTATAATCGTAGTTCCTCCCCAAACCCCCTTTTGAAAAAGGGGGATTTGGTTAATTTAGAGTTTTGAGAGTCTTTGATTGCAGGATAAATGTAGCTGAGTAAGAAGCAGTGTTGAAAAGTCCTGGCTGCCTACCTTCTAATAATGGCTTGAAGCTTCCTCCAGTGGTTAAGTTTGCAGAACCAGAAAGTGGAAGAAGCTCCGGGTTTGCTAATAACATTTTTAGGTTACTCTGCCTTCCCAGTACTTCTGTCCAGAATTACTTTTGAAAGGGAGGCTACACATCAGAAAGCAGTAGGGACGCAGTTTGTGTGTGACAAGCGTGTGGATGGAGCCTTTTTGAACATTTTTCTTTACAGGAAACAGTGTGCAGGTGCAGGAGAAGTGGGTACTGTACCCCGTGTAGTAAAATACGTCCTCGGTGCGGCTGGTCACGAGAGCAGTCGCCCAAATCCACAGCACTGGGAGCTCTGGATACAGCTGTTGTGTTCATTTCCTATTTGTGCTGGGATTTTATCAATTGTTCTGTGTGGGTTCAACAGGAAGAACCTTCCTGGAACAGCAAGTTGGTATTTTGTGTTCAGGATTGCCATCAGAACAGGGTTTAGGAGTCACATTCGGCTGCTGATGGTCCAGGCAAAGCAATTCCAGTAGTAAATACCAAAAGGACCAACAGCATCCTGGGGTGGATCAAAAGGGGGGTGGTTAGCAGATCGAGAGAGGTTCTCCTCCCCGTCTACTCTGCACTGGTGAGACCGCATCTGGAGGATTGTGTCCAGTTCTGAGCCCCTCGGGTCAAGAAGGACACAGAGCTGCTGGAGGGTGTCCAGTGTAGAGCAACAAAGACGATGAAGGAAGTAGAACACCTCCCTTATGAGGACAGGCTGAGGGAGCTGGGTCTCTTGAGCTTGGAGAAGGGGAGGCTGAGGGGTGACCTCATTCATGTCTATAAATATGTGAGGGGTGGGTGTCAGGATGGAGGATGGAGCCAGGCTGTTCGCAAGGTCATCTGGTGGTAGGACAAAGGGCAGTGGGTGCAAGCTGGAAGATAGGAGGTTCCATATAAATATTAGAAGGAACTGCTTCACAGTGAGAGTACCGGAGCAGTGGAACAGGCTGCCCAGGGGGGTTGTGGAGTCTCCTTCTCTGGAGACGTTCAAGAACCGCCTGGCTGTGTTCCTGTGGGACTTGGGCTAGGTGATCCTGCTGTGGCAGGGGGAATGCACTAAATCATCTTTCGAGGTCCCTTCTGATCCCTAATGATTCTATGGTTTTTTGATAACCAGTAGCTGGTGAACAAGCATTGATTGGAAATAGGAGTCAGCAAACAACCTTGGAAATAGCATGTTCGCTTAAGGAGAAACTCTGAACTCCAGAAGAAGTGGGTTTCCCCTCCTGATCATCATGGTATCTGCATAAAGAGAAGCAGACTCCTCTTTAATCCTTCTGACCCTGAGGTTGACCTAGCGAGCCCCATTTTCAAGAGTGTGACAGCAATTAGGGAGGCTGATGAATGACGGTATGCACTGAGGAGCTTTGGGTCAGCAGGGTTAAACAGAGCAGTGGCTGCATTTGTTCCTCAATGGGTGCAGGTAACACTGCCTGCTTAGAAAAAGGCTGCGGGGCTCAGCTGAAGTTTCCTGAGCTCTGTCATCCTCTTGGCTTTGGTCCCTGGTGCTGGCCTCAGTGTGGCTGAGCTGGGATGCCCTGGCTGGTGGAAAAAGTCAAGTTACAGTGTGTTCTGCTTTGGGTGAAGATGGGGTGTTTTTGGAGCTGGTCTGTGAACTAGGTCAGAGTAGAGTGATCCATGACATTTGGCTTTGTTTATACAGCAGGAACTCCCAGATAATTTGTAATTGAGTTTGTGTCCAGTGAGCTGATCAATGTGCCATGAACTGTGCTGGTTAACAGCCTCTCAGAGTGGGAGGGGGCCCCAGGTGTGAAGTGTCTCCCAGAGCCCAGGGCAGAGTCTGTGTCCAGTCTCCAAGTCCAGACATGCTCTCTGTGAAGTGTTCAGGTGTGCTTGATGCTTCTCCTTCCTTCTGAGACAGACTTTCAGCATGGCTCATGGCAGAGGCACACTGGCACTAGATCATCTTCACAGACTCTTCCAATTCAGACTTCTCCATTGTGGCAATGATAGCATCAGAGTCAGTGGCTGCCAGTGGCACCAGGGGAGGTTTATGCTGGATGTCAGGAAGAATTTATTTACCGAAAGAGTTATCAGACCTTGGAACAGGTTACCCAGGGCAGTGATGGAGTCCTCATCAGCGGATTTTATGTGTAGACCTGGTGCTTAGGGAAAAGAGTTAGTGCTGTGTTGAGGGTTGGACTTTATGATTTTAAAAGACTTTTCTGACCAAAGAGATTTTGTGATTGAGTGGTGATGCTGTGACTGGAGGGTTTGTGGTGTCAGAACTGCGTGTTCCCCTGCCCGTGTGGGATGGGGTGTTGCTGCTGCTGCATTCCATGGGGTTTTGGGGTTGAAGGTGCAGTTCAGCTCTGCGTTTGGAACACGGACAGACCCAAGCTCTGCTCTCCTGGCTCCACTGCTGTACTTTCCCAGCAGCTCTTACAAGGAGAGGCGGGGAGGCTGTTCAGCCTGGAGAGGAGATGGAGGGGAGAGTGATCAATGATCTGAGGAGTGCAGATCCATGTCTGAAAGGTGACTGTCATGAGGACGGACCGGGCTCTTCCCGGTGGTGCCCAGCTAAGGGGCAGCGGGCACAGACCGGATCCCGAGAGGTTCCACCTGAACACAGGAAGACACTTTCCCCGGCGAGGGTGGCCGCAGGGCCTGTGCAGCGCCCTTCCTCCCGTCCCGCTCCCCGTGACGANGGGCTACAGCGAGCCGGGCCGAGGCCAGCCGGACCCAGCTGAACCAACCCGACCCGACCCAAGCCCCGTGCGGGGGGGCCGCGCCGCCCCCCGCAGCTCCGGCAGCTTCGTTCGTCCTTGCTCGGGCCCGGCCGGCAGCGAGAGGCTCCTCCGCGGGAGGGAGGTGAGAGAGGACCGGGGGTCCGCTGGGGTTTGTCCCCCGCTCCGCGTTCCCGGGTCTGTTATGTAAAGCGGGGGGGCGGAGGGCTGGGGCTGCCACTTGTTGCTGAGACTTGCCCGCGGGTCGGGGGCTAGCGGATTTCCGAGAGGACTTCTCTGGCGATGTTGGCCTGGGGAAGGAGACTGATAGGGACTTTCTGAGGCTCAGACCCCCGCAGCTGGGCGCAGACTGGGGCTCAGACGCCCTGGTTTGCACAGCACGGACAGGCTCTGCCGTGAGGTGTCCAGCGCATGGATGCAGCAGCACTGGTCTGATACTGGGCAGTGCCGCTGAGGCTCTCAGGTGACTTAAGCAGTGGGGTGAGCTGGGATCGTGTTTTTATCCACATTGCTGGGATCACTTTCTTAGCAGTTGAAAAAGTACCGTAACTCAGTAATTTCCAGTGACTTTCTTCCAACACCCCTGCTGCTGGATGCAGCCCCGTTTTCCTCTGCCGAGAGAGAAGATCCCCGGGATCTCTGCCCGTGGGCAGGTTGCCCGGCGCCGTGGGTGACTTCTCTTGCCAACCGACGGCTCATTAACGCCTCGTACTTCCCTCGGCCCCCGTCGCTGATTGTTTTACTCCTGTTTCCCTTCTGCTGATCTCTGGTTGAGGTTTCTATTTCACCTTTCTGCTCACGAGGTCCGTACTTGTAAAGTGTTTTATGGGACTTGGTTTAGGGTCTGGGTGTGTAGCGAGGCGGAGCTGTTCAAGGAGGCTCTTTCATGTCTGGGGTGATTTGTGACGATTCCCTCCCTAGTCCCAGGGGAGAAGGAATTTCAGCTGGCAGACCCCGTGCAGCGCACTCAGCCATGCCCAGTGCTCTTTGAGGCTGCAGAGATGCCAGATCAGTCCTTCCTGCTCAGATCTAGGTCCCTCACCCAGAGGCAGCTGACAGATGGGAATGTCTAGGATTTGAATTTCAATACATCTTTGCATATCACTTTATCTTTTTGTTTTCCTCCCCTCCCCACCCTGGATGCATTCCTGAGCATTAATGTGATGAAGCTGTTGCTCAGGAGAAGGGGGGTTCCACTCCTTTGTTTGGGACCAGGATATACACTCTTGAAAAATAAACTCCCCGGGGAGGACAGTTAACCCTGATCATAGTCGACACTTTCCAAGTAGCTGAGGCTCATCTGTTCAGAAAACCTAGAAGCTACAATCCATTTCAAGGATTAAATGCCCCACAGGGTCTTATTATTTATGACAGGGAAGACAGGAGGCTTTCCCTTTCCACTCTCCTGCGACCTCCTTTGTTCTGGGCACCACACAGACTTGATGAAAGAGTCTCATTTGAAATCAAAGCTCTGGACTGGTAAGATAAAGGAAAAAAATGGAGCAGGCAAACAATACAATATCTGCATTCCAGAGTCTTAGGTTGAATGTTCACTGCAGATCCACAAACCTGCTGTGCTCCGTTTTCATTCACAGGGATATTTTTTACTTCTTTAGCCCTGTGCAAGGAGGATGGATGGGAAGATGAATGGGATCCTCTGTAAAGCTGCTGTATCCTGTCCTGTATCTTAACCCAGTGAACATTTGGGTTAGACTGTATGAAAAGGAGGTTGAGGTCAGCTGTGAAGTCAGTGTAAAGTGTCAGCAAGGTTTTGTGTGTCATCTCAGCTAGGTGGCAATTTTGCTTCCAAAGGTAGAATCATCTCAGGGCTTAATGCAGGTGTTTGGTAGCTAAATAGAAACAGTTTAGAAAGGGCTGTAGATGAAAACAGGAAGCAGGATGGTATCAGTCTTGGAAGAGTAGGTCACTGTAATTTAAAAGTAGCTTACCTGAGCTCTAAACAGCACCCCTGGCTAGTGAAAATGGAGATAGACATCTTCTGTAAAAGGATTGGGAGAGTAGCAATGATACTTGTTCTACTGGGAGAACAGAAGAGTCTGTGCACTGTGCTTTAAGACAAGGGAGGGAGTGTGCTTTGACCCAGGGCTCCTCCCTGTGCCAGGTGGATTGCTCATGTCCCTTCCTGATGGAGTAAAAAGGCTCCTATCCAGTGTCTTCTCAAGGCCTTGCGTAAGAGCAAACACCCTCTCACTCCAGGTTTGGGCTCCATCTGTCAAACTCCCAGTTACCCAACTTTTGGTGGTGCTTGATTTGTGTCAGATCTTTTTTTCATCGCTTGCCTCCTCCCACCACCCAGGCCGGAGTGTGCTGCCGCACAGAACTGGAGTAACCTGACTGCAGCAGTCCCTCCAGTTACCCTGGTTTAGCTGATGGCAGGACTGGGCTGAAGTGTTGTTTGTCTTTGAATGACTCGTGGAAGCTCTGGGCTCCCTGCCTGTGTCCAATGCACTTGATGTGATTCAGGGTTGGCTGGGGTTACTGTCAGGTTTTTAGAAGATCCCCTGCAGCACTGCTACTAGTTGTAGCAGAGTAGAAGCAGTGTGGCTGCTTGCTGCTTGAGCAGCCATGCCACAACTTCATTTAATGCCTTTGGGAGCACTTTGACGGAAGGAGGACAGTGCTTGCAACATCCCGGTGTTTGAATAAGGAAGGGCAAAGGCAGTTTGCCTTCATTTAAGTGTGCGGTAGAGAGCAGGCAGTCTGTGACTTCTCTGAAGTTGTGGCCGCTGGAGATAGGACACTACTGAGGTCAACCATTCAGAAACTTCTGTAGGGCCAGCTAGCAGCTCCAGTAACTACCACCAGAGAACGCGTGGTTTTTCATCAGAGGAGATTGTTGGGTTGGAGAAGTTGCTGACAGAGATGGCTGAGGTACAATTGAACCTACTGTGGTTCCTATTAGGTGGCATCTTGGCTCTTGGTCTGCACTCTTTTCCTGATTTGTGGATATCTAACAAGCACAGTTATCTGGTTGATCTTGGTGCTTACTTGGTTGTTGATGTTGCTGCTTACCTGATTGCCCTTAATGGTCCTTAACCTCTTGAACCTTTTGGGACACAGTGCATCTATCACCTTTGGGGTGACTCTGGAGTGCAGTTTCTTCATAAACACACACAACATCGCATTCTCTGTGGTGCCAAGTCAGTGTTGCACAAAGGCTTCACTAGGGTCTAACATTAGCATCTCCTATGTGTATGCTATGTGTCCTCAGCCTTTTGTTTTCAGCTCCCACTCATGTGCCAGTTGGGATCTCCGTACCTTGTCTTCTTCGACCTACAGCCGTATTTATTACTATTCCCTCACCTCCAACTGCAAACTCTTGAACCCCTTGTGTTACCTGTCCAGAGCCCATACCTGCACTGACACCAGGACTGGTTGAGTCCAGATATCATTCCCACATTAATAGAATTAATTGGTTGACCTTGTCAGCCCCTGTACCTGTGAAACCTCTCTCCTTCCTCAGATTTCAGCAAACTGATTTGTATCTCTTGGCCATGGATGGATTCCCTTAGGGCAGGTATGCTGTAGGTCAGGGAACTCATTCAGAGCTGTCCTGTGGTCTGTTTGTTCAGGAGGTCAGGCTGGATTGTCCCAGTGTTCCCTTCTGGCCTTGGAGTCTATGAACGATCAGGCATAGCTTCAGCCTGGATGGTATCGCAGATTTCTTGCTATCAGGCTTCCTTCTCTGTACCCACTTATGCATCCAGTGCATAACTGTGTGGTTATCAGCCGTATCCCACTGCAGGCACTCAACAAATCTGTCAGACTTGGGTGATGAAGAGCATGGAAAGCTGCTAGCGATCGTAAATCGTTCCTGGACCTTGCACATATTTTCTCACTGACGTAGTGAAACCTTCCCAGACAGTTGAGGCTGTGGATAGTCCTCCTGGGTGTCATCACAGATGTGTGATTTTAATTGAATATATAATGCTGAGAGCAGTCCCACGTGCTGTTAGCTTTGGAATTGGGAGTCTTGTCTTTCTAGTTAAACCCAAATACAGCAAAAACTGATGGAGTTTAGCGTGCAGTTTGGGCATAGAAAAGCACTGGGTACCTTGCCAGGCTGATCCAGCTCCAAAGCCAGGTGTTCCTAAGGCAGCACTCTGACCTCAGCTGGAGGAATGTGGAGAAGGTGCAGTTTTGGTGGCACTGTTGCTTATGGCCACTGCCCAGAGGATGGCTCCAGAAAAGCCTGGGCAGATACAAGAATGAACTCTGCTTCCTTATTACTG
Source organism: Upupa epops (assembly GCA_013397515.1). Classification (NCBI taxonomy): domain Eukaryota; kingdom Metazoa; phylum Chordata; class Aves; order Bucerotiformes; family Upupidae; genus Upupa; species Upupa epops. Next base: position 192,656 of record VZRI01004385.1, read on the forward strand.
GGCTGTGTAAATGAGAGCAGACACATGGCCAATCAGTTTTCATGACCTACTTTACTCTCCATGTGTTTGGTGCTCTCCTGATTGCCGCAAATACGTGCTGCTTGTCATCATCGTTCATGTTGGGCCTTATCTAATGACACCAAAATGATGGAACATATTCCGTGTCTCCTCGTAGCACAAAGCTGGCTTCACCTTATGGCAGCCCAGCACATGAGTTCCGCAGCGTCACGTTGCGCACAGCAGTTTTATTTTTCTCTTCTCCATGAAGGTTATCAGAGCTAGAAGGATGTTTTTTTCGCTCCCACATCTGTGGAATTAAAAAAACTCTCTGAAAATCTTTTACAACCAACAAGGGAGCCCAGAGTCGAGATTTGTGCAGTTATTGACATGGGGCTGCTTGGTCCTTCTTCCAAACCAGCATCCTGTAAAGGACTAAAGGACGGAGGGTGCTTGATGGTGCGTGGTTCCACATTCGGTTGGGTTTTTAGGGCTGTGTAAATTAGCTTCTAAAATAGAATGTGCTGTGGCAGGAGGAAAGGAGGAAAATGTCTTGTTGCTAAGGAACATGACAGAGAACTGGGAGATGTGACTCAGTTCTTGGCTTTGTGTAATTTCTCCTCAGTAAGATGTAGGTCCGCAGAGCGTCCCTTTCTAAGTGTGAAGGGACATATATTAAAAATATTTACTGAGGTTTTAAGGAGGGGCTGAGGTAATTGGTGCTGTGTGGGGAACTAGTTGATTGCAGTCCACTCACACAGTTAAGCATGTTCCTGAGGGGTTGCATGCTGAGGAGCACAAGGCTTCTATCAGCAATAGGGTGGCCAGCAAGACTAGGGACCTAATGCTTCCCCTGCACTGGGCACTGAGGGCAGTTCTGGGCCTCTCACTTCAAGAAAGAAGTTGAGGGTTGGTCCAGAGGAGCAGTGAGGCTGGGGAGGGGACTGGAGGGAAAGGCTGATGAGGAGAGGCTAAGGGAGCCTGGAGGAGAGGAGATTTGGAGGGTCCTTCTCCCTTTCTACAATTCCCTGAAATTGTCAGTTGTAGTCAGGTGGGGGCTCTTCTCCCAGGCAGCTAGGACCAGGACAGAGGACAGGGCTTAAAGCTGCCAGGGGAGGGTTAGGTTGGATGTCAGGAAGCCCTTCCTCTGGGAAAGGGTGCTCAGAGCCTGGACTGGACTGGACTGCCCAGGGTAGTGGGGGAGGCCCTGTGTCTGCAGGTGTTAAAGGACAGCCTGGCTGTGGCCCTTAGTGCTCTGGTCTGGCCGCTGGGGTGGTGTGAGGCGCTGGGCTGGATGAGTTCAGAGGGTTTTTCCAGCATTGATCATTCTGTGATTCTGTGAAATCATGGCAAAACCAAACTGGGCTCCTCATCTCTTGACAGCTGTGATTACCCTTTCTTCCCGAGTCTGATGCTGCTCAGTCTCTCCCACAGCGGTGGAGGAGAGAACAGGTCCTGAGGGGCTCAGAGCCAGTTAAATCTTAGCTTGACTTGCTGTAAATCAGTCTTCAGAGAGGCTGGATTTCACTGATCTGTTGCAATACCTCACTGTGCTGTTTTTTACAGCAGTCCCCCACCTTCTTCCATCTCGGATTTTGTGTCTGGGTATTGCAGTTTGTTATCTGCATTAAATTATGCAGCCACACTGGTTGGTGCTGGTGACCCTCGCCCTGTGCTCTCTTAGCAGCAGGGGACAGCTGAGCTCTGCTGCCTCTAAAATCACCACTAATGAGGAGAGAAACAAAAGCTCTGCCTGTGGGTCAGCACTCACTTCCCAGGTTTCTTTCTGAAGTCAAGGTTTAGTAACCCTGCATTAGAGAACACAGTGCTATAGCAGTCCTGCACAGAGCTGCTCTAAACCAGACTATCAGCAGTAGTAACCAAGATAAAGGAGGTGCTTGGTGTTTGCTTAGCAGGGGTTTGTGTTCCCTTGGCCAAAGGGTAATCAGGTTTCAGGGGGCCAGGCAGTGAGTGGGTTTGCGACAGTGTCCTGTGGGATGTTGGTGAGTCCCTGGGTGTCCACCCTGGGTAAGCATTTAGGTGGTTTTCAGCTGTACAAGACTTGAAATCAGCTCTTTGCTTTCTGTTGTTGTCTCCCCTGGTACCTGAAGGCGCTTAGGAAAGCTGGAGAGGGACTTAGTTGTACAAGGAACTGTAGTGCTTGGACAAGGGGGATGGGTTCAGGCTAAAAGAGGGGAGATTGAGATGAGATCTGAGGCAGAAATTCCTCTCTGTGAGGGTGCTGAGGCTCTGGAACAGGTTGCCCAGGGAGGTTGTGGCTACTCCATCCCTAGCAGTGTTCAAGGCCAGGTTGGATGGGGCTCTGGGCAACCTGGTCTGGTGAAAGATGTCGCTGCTTGTGTCAGGGAGTTGGCACTGGGTGAGCTCTGAGGTTCCTTCTAACCCAGTCCAGTCTGTGATTTCCATGCCGTCCTGCAGGGTTGACTGTGCTGTGTTTTATTCTCAGAGCCCTCATGTCATGGCAGGTTTCGTACTGCGAAGGGCAGGAAATGCACTTAACAGTGTCAGGGACACACTTAGTGAAAGACTCTCCTGTTTGGTCCCCATGATGCAAAGCCAAGATTTGAGGAGCTCTTTGTTACCCTGCCGTTCCTTTTGTTGCCAGCAGTGTGGGCAGCTGTCATTAAATACTCCATTTGTCACGAAACACCACAACTCTGAAGCTGTCTTGGGAAGACTTTACTGGCCAGGGTGTGATGATACTGCTGCCACTGGGGCTGAGCCCTGTGGTATCGGACCACGTTCTCATCCTGCAGCTGTACGCCCAGAGTGACTGCAGTAGCCTGGAGGCTCAGCTGTCTGTGTTGTGTGGTGGGTTGTGCTGCAGTGAGTTCAGCTCTCTTGCCACAGGCAGCTCTATTGGCTTTGGCAGTGAGCTCGGGTGAGAAGGTCGGGCCTCCTGTGCTCTGCCCCACCACCCCCTCCCCGGGACTGCCGCAGCTGCTCTAAGAGCATCAAGTTCAGCAGATTATTTCTAATCTGGGTCACTGCAGTGACACAGCTCACAGTGCAGCCGCACTGAAAGGTGGAGGGGGACAAGTGCAATCCATGATGGCTGTGAGGGCAGCAGGTCAAGGAAAATACGGGAGACCTCGGCATCTCTCAGTACCTCCCCGCAAGCTTTCACTGGCTTCCCAACTCAGCCTAGGACAGCAGCCATGAAGGTACTGTGGTGGCTGCGCAATTCTCCACTGAAGAAGCTGAGCAGAGTCTCTCAGTGCAGAACCAGGGTGAACAAGCCCTGCTTTTAATGAGCTAATTGATATTTAGTCAGGTTTTATCAGCATCAGGGGAGTTTTGGGCCTCACTTATTCTACAAAAGCTTGGGGGTAGAGCAGCAGGGCTGGATTGATAAACATTCCTTGGGGAGGCTCAGACCGTGGCAGGTTCCCAAAACCACAATAAACTACCTGGCACAAGGGTTTCTTTTCTCCCTTCCTCCCTCCCTCCCTCTATCCCTCCCTCTATCCCTCCCATGCAGAGCCTTTGGCCAACGCAGGTCTGTCAGCTACATGCAGGAAGGTTTTTCTGCTCTCCTGACTGACACACTGGAGCCAGCAAAGCTTCAAAAGCAGCCCAGTCTGCCTTTTTTTCCTGTTTGGGTCTTGATTGGGGCTTGTTTTTTCTTCCCAACCAGACTCACTGTGTAGAATTTGATGCAGAATTATAAAGTCTTCATTTGTTGAAGCCAGGAGATTTAGCCAAACCTTCTTTTCTGAGGAAAATGAGACCTTGCTCCTTCTAAGAAAGTGTCTCTTTCTCAGTAAAGTCAGAGGTGGGAAATAGTATGGGATAAATGGTGGGGATTTTGTTTAGTGTTCTTTTCAGCTGGTAACTCCACACCATCTCTGGCTGCGACAGCTGCTGGAAGCTGCCTGGTATTAGCACTGCCTTAACATCTGAATTTGCTTTCATGGCACTGGCCCACCTGAGCAGCTCACGTGGAGATACGTGCTGCGGCTACCCTGATTTAGCACACCACGCTGTACTGGTGGGGCAAGAAAGGCAGAGAGGGGCTAATTACTTTATCCACATCAGCGTGGTTTGTATCTCTTCCAGCTTCTCCTAACCAAACACCTAGTGTTGTTTTTTGTGCTTCATTATCACCTGTCAGCACAGAGATGACTGCCTGGATTTTCTCACTGTTCTCTTCTTCCCCGCCCAGGAGAAGCCTCACTCCCCTCAGTGAATCATTCCTGCGTAGGTATCAACCACGGAGTCTGTTTAGCTGAGGAGCTCTCACCTAGGGCAGGCAGGGATGAAGAGCAGAGCGGGGTGGGGAAGCTGCCTGGCACAAAGGACCCTTCCCCGTTGTTTCAGCAGAGGTGATTTTCTGCTCAGCCATTGCTCTGGCAGCATCCTGCGCTGCTGCACTGGTTTACTGTGGGAGGGAGTGTAGGGAGGAGGCTACTTAATGATGCAAAAACAAGACAGTTATTTTCACTGTGGATTCATGGCATCTTCTCCTGGTTGCAATGCCTGAGGTGATGCCCACAGGTCATTTACTGCCCTGGTCATCACCAGATTTAGGATTTCAGCAGAACTGGAACTAGGTGCATTTTTCTCCATTTAAAATCCATTTGTGTTGAATCATCATCCCTGGATGTGTCTAAAAGTTGCGGGGATCTGGAGCTTAGTGCCATGGTTTAGTGCTGGCCTTGGGTTAATGGTTGGACTCAATGATCATAAAGGTCTTTTCCAACACATTTCCCCCCTGTTTTCCATCAAGTCAAGCAAAATACTCGATTAAGAATTGTGTGCAGTGTGTGAAACTATTCGAAGGACTACCTTCCAGTCCCTGAAGGGGCGCAAGAAGGCTAGAGAGAGGGGTTTATGAAGGTCTGGCGTGATAAGATGAGGGGTAATGGTTTCACATTAGAGAAGAGCAGATTGAAATGGGCTGTTAGGAAGAAGCTCTTTAGCAGGACTGTGGGTAGAACACTGGAATAAGTTGCCTAAGGTGGCATTTGAGGCCTGGAGATATTCAAGGAGAGGCTGGACAAGTCACTGGGCAACGTGATGTAGTTGAGGCTGTCTCTGCTCACTGCAGGGTGGCCTTTGGAGGTCCTCCCCATCCCCATTCTATAATTCTATGACACATGTCAGTAATTGCTTCATTTGTTTGAGTGTGGCAGCAGATTCTGTGACAGGTCTGTCACCTCCCATAGCACTGTCACAAGAGCCTGGGGGTCTTTACCCCTTGAAATTCCACAGGAGCCAGGATCATAGAATCATTAGGGATTGGGAAGGACCTTAAAGATCATCTTGTCCAATCCCCCTGCTGCAGCAGGATCACCTAGATGAGACTCTTGTCTTCATTTCCTCTTAAACAAGGCTGATAGGAGATGATAAGCTATCTGTTACTTCGATGATGGATGCAAGCAAATCTATCCTTATGTTGTTTGGCACATCAACACAATCTGTTCAGTTACTGTGTGTGATTAAAAACCCCATCAAACTGAAAGCATTTCTGTAATCACAGCCCCTGAGGCCACAGTTTGTTGCGTTTGATGCTGCTGTGTTTTGTGAAGTGATTCAGGTTGGTTTGTCAAGAAGGGAGATGTGGGGTTTGCTAGCTGTTGTAGGATTTCAGGTATATGTGGCTGCTGCACGTCAGCATGGTGTCACTGCTAGAAGGGACTTTATCCAAAGGCAGAACTGGCATCACAGGTAAAGTACATTAAGGTTATTAGTATCAGGTTTATTATAGAGGGTCTGCATCAGCGTCTGGAGGAGCAAAACTCAGCTCCTAGAAGGGATCAAAACATCATGAGGCATGGGCAGGTATTGCTGCCTTCTTTGGACAAGGTTTTCCATGTTGTGTGAATGCAGAACAGCCCATCTGCCCTGTGAAGCTTTAGTGCATTAAGCTCACTTGACTAGATCCAACCTCTCAGGCTACCCATGGATTTTCAGGGGTATGTGATACTGAGCAGCAGTGACACTCAAGACATGCCCCTTTGTCCCCATGGCTCTTCATTGCTTCTGTTTTCTGTCTGGAGTACCCATTGCTCTGCTGAAATTCCAGCAGGGCACTTTGGGATTTAGTGAGGGTTGTCTTTGCTCTTTGCTCCCTGGGATGGGAGGCACAGCGATGCTGCAGGAGCCTTTACAACTTCCTGGAGCTGTAAAAGCTTCCCACAAAGCACAGCCTTTCATACCTCCTGATCTGTTCTCCTCAATAGAACTCTTCTGGGGAAGTTGAACTGCCTTTAAATCTCATGCACAATGGCACTTTTGTTGGGGAGGCTGGAGCTCCAGCATGGGCCTCAGGAAGAAAAGTTGACATTCAGGGACATTGTTCTGTGCCCATTCAGACCTGCTCCAGCCTCTCCTCCCCATTTGCATGAGTGTATTCATATCACCCTCTTCTGTCCATTGCACCAAGGGCTGGATGGTTTTGGTTTTGAGTGACCGATTTCACTGGCAGAACACAGAGACCGTGCGGCATCGTGTGGAGAAAAAGAGCTTGGAGGTTCAGAGTCCTCCAAGCTGAGCTAAAAGCCCTCCAAGCTGAGCTGCTGTTAGTCATTTGTTTGTTCAGAGGCACCCAAGACTCCCTATAATGAGAGCCAGAGCATTTCTTTCAGCCACTCTACTGCACACCGAGCGCAGATTGTGGTTGTGTTAGTTTGGTGTTCTTCCCAGAGATGCACATTGGCACTGCTATCAGGCAGTCCTGCTGGACACTCCCACCTGAAGCTGCTTCGCAGACAGCAGTGTTTGTTAAACTCCTCCATTACAGCTGCCTGCCATCACTTCTGCACCAGCCAGGAATGAGACCGAAAGCCAAGGCCTGTGTGCTATCGGACCTTGGGAAGTTGGTTTTACCAGTAGTCTGCCATTAATGTTACCGCAGTTTCTGGGTGCTCTGCAGAGTGTTTTGTGCTTGGCTCAGTTGAGCAGATCTAAAATGAAATGTGCTCTTATTTTCTTTTGTTGTGCAGTGTCGAAAAAGCACGGCAAGCTCATCACCTTCCTGCGAACATTCATGAAGTCGCGCCCAACAAAACAGAAGCTGAAACAGCGGGGGATCCTGAAGGAAAGGGTGTTCGGCTGTGACCTGGGAGAGCATCTTCTCAACTCTGGCCATGACGGTAAGAACCAGCTGCTCTTGAGGTCTTCCTTTGCTGGGAGTTTTGTTTTAGGGTGGTCTTGGCTGGCAAAAGGGTCAGGGTTGTAACAAGGGTTGATGGCTGAAGGATAAGTTGATGCTAATAAGTAGCATCGTGGTTCAACATGGGAGCACTGAAGATCACTGCTCAACCTCTTGAAGTCCTCAGATAAATACTACAGTGTGTTTTTTAAGGGAAGGAACCTTTTTCCATGCGTTAGTGCCCATGAATAATTGACTGGTGTGTTAAATCCATACATTTCCCTAACTCACCACCTTCATGTGATTCCAGCCCCATTTACTGTGCATCTGCATTTCTTTTTGGCTTCACAGAATTGTCAGGAGTTAACTGGATATTATGTTTGTCATGGTTTATTTTTCTCTGTAACGGGGAGTTTCCTGCAGCTCCTCCAGTCCCTTTCACACAGTAGGGAGGCAACAGAGAAGAGCTGCTCATTCCCAGGAAGAAGTGACACAGTTGTTCCTGCTCTTCCTTGGATGAACTTCCCTTTGGTAGGCTCTTCCCTGCGGCATCTCCAGTCAAGGCCATGAGGTCAGGGAGGTACCTGCATTGCTGAGTAGTAAACAGGACTTGAATTCTTTCACAGTTCACTGGCCAAGGTCATTCCCTTAAATGGCCCGTGCCAGGGGTTATTGAGCAAAGCAGTGAGGAGCAGCCATGGGCTGCAGCCAGTTTGCCCCGGAGTCAGAGCCATCAGCCGTGAGTGCAGCATCATTGTCTGACTGTGTTGGCCCTGGGAGATGTCGCCAGTGTGTGCTCCCTGCCTAATGCCGTCAATGTTGCCGTAGACCTCTCCTGCCAGATTTGTAACTGAGGTCTCCTAACTTTAGCAGACAGGCTGGAGGAGAAGGGACAAGGGGAGTGGGGTGGGAAAGGAGTTTCTCTATTGAATGTTCTCAGCGGTGCTTCAGGCTCTCTGCTCCCACAAGTGCCTTTGGGAGAGGGGTGTAAAGGGTGGGGAGCTGCTTCGTGCACTTTTTTCCGACCAGTTCAGTTGGTAACAGCACTGTGCGCTCCCTTGCCTGACACCCAAGGGTTTTACTACCACTTGGTGAATAATATGACCGTGTTCTTATGGAATCACGGCTGTGGCAAGGCTCGTTGGCTGGCTAATTGGAACCAGTAGAGATCTTTATTGCTGGGGCTCCAAAAGCATCAGAGAGCCAACAACTGGATGGTTTGGAAAAGGAAACAGACAGTAACCCATGTAAGAATGCATCATGAGTAGGTAATTTACACCACTGGGTAGCTATAGAGCTGGTTTTATATTCATGCTGTGGGAGCAGTCTTGGAGGGCAGGAGACATGCCAACAGAGTGAGCTCATTAATGGGAGAGAGAGAATTCTCTTTCATCCCCAGCCCTCCTCCTGTCCATTTGCGTTAGGCACAAGTCAGCAATAATTAAAGCTTTTTCCCTGCCCTCTGCACTGATTTTTCCCCTGGCTCTAAGGGGGGTACAATTTATTTAGCATTAAAAAGCACATCCTGAGCTGAACTGGGTTGTTCTGTCTCCACTGGAGGCTCCTGTGTGGTAGTCTCTGGGAGCTCACTTGTTGTTCTGGTCACTGCCTTCCTATCACGTGCAGCTCCACAGCTCTGGCTGAGCTGCGCTAATGAGGTGTCTTCATCTGAGAAGTTCCCAGTTGCTTTCACCTTTCTCTTGAAGACTTCTCTGACTCCCGTGAGGGAAACATATCCAGTTTGAATGTTGCTAGCAAGGCCGTGTCTCCATTTCACACGGCAGGGTGGTTGTTTGCTGTGTGATTCAGCTCTGACCTGTATTCCAAGTGACGTCATCCCTGGGACTGGTTTTGTGGAGACGTTTCTGGATTCCTGAGAATTGGGCTCCGTGCATGCACAGCATTTTAAGATTCTCTTATTCTGCAGCATTTCTGTTCCTCAGTCTCTGAGTGATCTTCTCAGAAGGGCCCAGGATACTACAGAAGACCCAAACATGGCTCACGTAGAGCACAGCTGCAGTACTGCTCCTTCACACTATACCCAGAGCATAAACCAGTGTCTGTACGGGGGCAGAGAATTCTGCAGCTAAGGTTTGTGCTTGGTAATGCTTTGGGATTACAACATAGCTCCGAAAACCATAGTTCAGAAAAGATCCCAAAACACTCTTAATTCATCTAGGTCAGTGCTGATTTTGGTGGGTACCATAAAGATTTAGCAGGACTGAAGGAGAAAATGACGCTGTCCACAGTGTGTAGAGGCAGTGTCAGAGCATCCACGTTCTCCTCAGAAAGAAATGGAGCATGGAACCAAACAGCAGTGATGTTAGCAGTTTTATTAGCTATCAGCTTTGGGAACCATAGAATCACAGATGGTGTTGGGCTGGAAGGGACCTTTTAAAGGTCACCTAGTCCAGCCCCCCTGCAGTAAGATGGTGACAGAGCCGCAGTTCTCAGGAATTCACTGTGAAACAACACGAGTGGTTCAGCTTTTCCAGTCATGAACACCTGAAACTTTGTCTTCCAGGTAGGGAGCGGTGAGAGAGGAGCAGATCCAGAGAGTAAAAGGAGTAGGGAAGGACAGAGAGTGCACAGCTCTGGCATTTTGTTACTGAGCTCTGTTGAGGCAGGTGGCCCAGATTGCTTAGCCAGGAGAAAAGTTGTTTGCTAGTCCATGTCTGTACCCAGAAGGGAATTTACAATCACAGAGGGAATGTTTTACCTACTGCAGCGTGTTGTTTTTCTGTCAACTCAGCAAATTATCGCTCTCATTCCTCAGGAATAAATCTGCTTGAGATGCTCAGAAGGAGAGCGATGCCTATATGTTGCCCATATTGCTGTGAGAGAGCAGAGCCCAAGCAATACCACCCCACAAAGCCCAGAACGCATGTGTCACAGTCATCACACACTGCTTTCTGAACTAGCCAAACATTAGCCTTGGTGTATCTGAGTTTCTGAGGTTAGTCCTGTGCTCTGACCTCTGAAAGGCTTCTCTCCACCTGGTGGCACAGGACTCATATCTGCTAAACTGGAGGCTATAATACATCTGTTCGCTGGAAGTTCTCTTCAGGCCAGGGTGTCTGGGTGCAGTGTGAGGAGTGGTGCAAGTAGGCAGGAGTTGCTTCTTATTTTTGGTGAGGGTGTGCGTTGTCACAGAATCACAGAACTGTTGAGGCTGCAGAAGCCCTCTGAGCTCATCCAGCCCAGCCCAGGACCTAGCATCACCACATTGGTCAGACCAGGGAACTGAGGGCCACAGCCAGGGATGTGGACTCCGCCACTGCCCTTGGCAGTTCATTCCAGGCTCTGATCACCCTTTCCTGGAGGAAGGGCTTCCTAACATCCAAACTAATCCTCCCCTGGCAGCTTCAGGCCCTGCCCTGTCATCCTGGTGCTGGTTGCCTGGGAGAAGAGTCTGACCTCCACCTGACTACAACCTCCCTTCAGGGAGTGGTAGAGAGGGAGAAGGTTCCCCATGAGTCTCCTTTCCTCCAGGCTGAATACCCCCAGCTCCTTCAGCCTCTCCTCATCAGCCTTTCCCTCCAGTCCCTTCCTCAGCCTCGTTGCTCCTTTGAACCCACTGCAGCCCCTCAATCACTTTCTTTAAGTGAGGGACCCAGTACTGCCCCGGGATTCAAGTCATTCTTTTTAATTGTTGTGTGTGTATCTGAAAGATAAAGAGCTGCTTTATGAGATGGGAATGAGGATCCATGGGGCTCCTGGGCACTGGGCTTCGAGTACATAGGTTGCTTCTAGTGACAATAACAGTGGTCTGGGTTTGGGTTCCTCGCATGTCTGTGCTGAGTTATGGACTGCTACCTGCAGGAGAAAAACCGGTTTGCATGTTAGATGTTTGACTCCTCTGCTGTCTGTAAATCTGTGGTGTTGCTCCTTCGAGTGTGTTGGTTTGCACAACACCTCTCCAGTTGGCTCCAGTTAGCCAGTGGAACCTTAAGAGGCCTGGCTCCATTTAATTTTAGTGCATTATTCATTTGTTGGCTCCTGGTGGGTTTTGGATGCTTCCCCTGGCAGCGAAGCGTCATTTGGAAGAGGACCAAGCTTAGCAGGGAGTAGCTGTTTCTTCATCACCCTGAGAGATGTTCCCAGTTGGGTTGGTGCTGTGGGCACCCACCATGTTCATTTGCTTTATGGAGCTGTGAGATACAGCAAACACCCCGTAGTCCCTGCACTGTGCAGAGGCCTCATACCCTCTGCATATAGACTTTTCTTCCCCTGGCTTTTATTTGTTTTCAGAGGAAACCCAGTGGAACTTAATTTCAGCTCAACCCCAATTAGAAGGAATTTTGCTTGCAGGGATGTGTTTGTTCAGTGTGGGAGCTGCTCCGATGCTGCATTGCAGCATCCGTATCGTGTCCTCGTTTGTGCCTCCGGATATTTTGAAGCAGAGCTCTCCCTGAATTCACTGCTGGTGTAGGAGTCTGAAGTACCAGAGTTGGCAGGAACTTTGTGCCTGGCTGCACAGCGAGGCTGGTGGGTTGAAAAGTAGGTTCTTGGCTGAATGCAGGGACTGGAGTGGGCTGGGTAGGTGCGATGCCAGTAGGAGGTTGGTGTTGCTGTTGGGGTGGTACCTTTTCTGTCTGGGTTCAGGAGTGCAGCGGTCACTCAGCAGCTGCTTGGCCAGGTTTCTCATGTGAACAGAGCACCCAAGAAAAAACACCTTGCTCTTCTGGGAGCTGAGTGGATATGGGGTTCCTTTACAGTGTGCTTTATATTGAAATGCTGCTGGGAATGGTGTGCTGGAATTGCACCGATGTAAGATAATGGTGATTCCTTTTCCATGCTTGAAATGTTCCTGCTGCGCGGCACTTGATAGAGATCACAGAACCATTGAATCACCCAGGTTGAAAGGGACCTCTGTAGGTCATCCAGTCCAACCCCCCTGCAGATCAGGTTGCCCAGAGACTAGTCCAGCCTCCCCTTGAAAATCTCCAGGGATGGGGCCTCAGCTCCCTCCCTGGACAACCTGTTCCAGTGTTCAACCCCCATCTTGCTAAAGAGCTTCTTCCTAACAGCCCATTTCAATCTCCTATTCTCTAACGTGAAAAAGCTGCCCCTCAACCTATCACTCCAGGCCTTTGCAAACAGACCCTTTCTAGCCTTCTTGTAGCCTCCTTCAGGGACTGAAAGGTAGCTATCAGGTCTCTCTGGAGCCTTTTCTTCTCCAGGCTGAACAACCCAAGTTCCCTCAGTCTGTCTCCATTGCAGAGGTGCTCTAGTTTCCTGATCATGTTTGTGGCCTCCTCTGGATTCACTCCAGCAGGATGGTCATTTCTCTGTTGGTTAGCCCTAGCCTACCCTGAGATGATGGTAGCAGCTGCTCATTCCATGAGTTGGACAGTGCAGCAGTCAGGGGGTCAGGAGGCAAGTGGAACTATTGTTGCATTGATCCATCATCAGCTTCCATGACAGGAAAAGATGGATTCAGACATGGCACTGCTCTTTGATTGGCCCCTTTCCCATACTGAAGGGTCTAGACCTCATATTTGAACTTTCAAAACAGTGATCTGCAACCCACGGGAGGAGGTCTGGCTCTTCGTGCTGGGAAGGTAAATGCCAACAAAAGACAGGGGGTAGTAACATACCCAGTCCTTGCTGTTTGGCCTTCCTGTTCCTCCCAGCTCCCCAGATTTCTCAGCACTAATTTGGGACAAGTTGGGTAGGAATAAATCCCTGAGAGCTGAAACTTTTCAGAATGGTGTGCAAGACTGATGGTAAGGCATCTCCAGCCTGTTGGATTGGGTTGGATCTCCAATCTCCAACAGGGTGCTGCCACCAGGTGTTGCCCAGGGCTGGCTTTATTCTCCCATGCAGGTTGTTCTGCCCTGCAGATAAAGTCCTTGGCAGCACCTTGGGATTTCTGGTGACATCAGAACTCATCCTGGTTGCTGTTGTCCTTTCATCCGAGTGATGCCCTGGCTGCAGCTGGGTCATGTACTTGCTCTTGATGCTAATTTACTGCAGATTTCAGTACAGGGAGAGCACTGTTACCACAGCAAGAAAGGATCTCAGGCAGCATCTGGCAGGGATCTGTAAAACCTGGTTCCCCTTAGCGCAAGGTGAGTTTGGTGATACGTGTGTCATTTCCCTGGGTCCGGGTATCTGTGTGAGGACCAACTTTGATTAGCTAAATATTGTCATGAGAATACAAATCTGCCTGGCTGGCACTGGATCTCTGCCATCAGGAAAGAAGCCTTCTGTTGGAATTCAGGGCAGTGGAGTCTGAAGTATTTATTCATTTTAGTGTTTCTTGATGTTTTATAAATCTTAGAGGGTAAATTGAACCTGTTTCCACCCTCTCTTACTTCTGGAGAGTAAATTGAACCTGTTTCCACCCTCTCTTACTTCTGGAGAGTGGCATTTGATGTGACAAAGAATCTCCCTGTGAGGGTGCTGAGGCCCTGGAACAGGTTGCCCAGGGAGGCTGTGGCTGCTCCATCCCTGGCAGTGTCCAAGGCCAGGTTGGATGGGGCTCTGGGCAACCTGGTCAGAGTTGTTGCTGCTCATGGCAGGGATTGGCACTGGGTGAGCTCTGAGCTCCCTTCCAATCTGAACCAGTCTGTGATTATCTGGTTCTGTGAAAACTGTCTTGCAAAACAGAGGTGGTAAATATTTACAAAGCTGTTGTTTTCCCCTGCCTTTTCTTTCAATTTTAAGCTGTAAACACAGGACAACCACTGACAGCCAAGAACTTTCAGTTAGTGTTCTGGTGGCCCAGATGAAATCCCTGTTCATGGTGTTCTCAGCAGGGAATTACTTTGCTGTGAGAGTTTCTCTTCAGGACAACTTTTCAGCAGTTGCAGAGCTGCTGTCACAACTGGATCCTTCAGTTGTATGTGGGGCCCACCAGAGTTGAGGCAGCAAATAGCCATGCTGCGGTGTAGTTCCTCCAGTTATGCCTGGAATTGTTCTGACTTGAGTGCTGGCAGCCACATCAATAGCTTTGTTTAAGCAATAACCTCTTGTTCTTCTACAAAAGTTTATTGAAGCTCTGCACGGAAAGGTAGGTTGTGTGTGTTAGCCATAACACTGAGCTCAGAGCCGTGGCATCGGCCACAGTCATTACCACGGGCTGAGGAGAATGCCGGCTGTGGGGGAGGCTAAAGGTTTCTGCTTGCTGTGTTTGTTCCGTGAATGAACCCTTGGGGCTTTTTTGTGCTTTTAATAGGTTTTTTTCAGGGGATTCAAGCTGACAAGTTGGAATGTGAAGTTAAAAGTTTCAAACCTCTAAGTAGGTTCAGGTCTGGCATCCTGCTTTTACTTCTCAGTGTTTCAAGGGCGTCACGAGTAGGACATAAATCTGAGCTTTGAAGGATTTGTTTGTGATTCTCCTGTCTGCTAAGACCTTCCTTATGTGACTTGGGGCAAGTCCTGCAAAGTAGGGTTCAACTCCTTTAGGCACCCAGTAGTTAGTTACCTGAGCAGCTGGGTTCATCTGGAGGGAGGCTCACCCTGTCTATCCTAATGTAGGTTCACCCTGATACCTTTTGGGACAGCTCTAAGAGCGTGGGGTGTGGGTAATCACTGCGAAAGGGCAAATCCTAGAAGACTTTATTCACAGGGAACGGTACCTTGTCTGTCCATGCCCAGGAATGAGTTGAGGAACAGCTGCCCACAGACAGCACATGGGTTTCCATGGGTAACTTCCCAAGTTGTTTATCAGGTGCTGAAACCAGCCAGCCTCAGACGTGCCAAAACCAGTTTTCTTTCAATATTACACAATGCATAGTCGTTGTTTTTTATCAGCCTCCATCTTCAAAGGGCTTGGGCAATCGATGACTTAAGCTGTAAGCAAAGCTGGGGCGGGCAGGTGAGCTGGGAGCTGGCTGCTTGCAGGCTCAAACCCCACCTCACACACCTTTCATGGCCTCAGGGAACTTGCCTGGTATCTCCCATTCCATCTCTATGCTTGTAAAATCAAACTAATAGTCCTTATCCACCCCCAAGGTGCCACAAGGGTAAGTTTCTAATTCTTGTGAAGTACTTGGAAGACTAAGAGCATAATATAAACCTGGAGTAGTATGAATTTGGGTGCTGAGAGAGGTTGGCATGCTGGGTCCAGAGTTACCGCGTGAGTGTCTGCAGGAGAAAAATGAATTCACTTGGATAGGTCCGATGTATTTGCTTTGTTCCTTGGTAGGAGTGTTGCATAACCACACAGATCTAAACATGGAATCATTTAGGTTGGAAAAGACCTTTAAGCTCATTGAGTCCAACCGTTAACCCAGCTGTCCCAACACCACCCTAAACCCTGTCCCTAAGCTCCCCCTCGACTTCTAAACGCATTAGACATTTCAGGAGCTGAAGGGTGCCAGATTCACTAGAGCACTTTGAACCTCATGAGCGTCCATGTGTTCGGTGCCTCTACACACAGACCTTGGTAAGATACAAGACACTGCCCAGAAATGCCAGAGTTGACCCTAGTTGCAGCTGAGCAGCAAATACTCTGCTTCCCGCAGATGCAGCAGCCTCTGCTGCACAGACTGGTCAAGCACAAGTCAATGCTTTTAAAGGCCAATAGTTTGGAGCTGTTTGGGCAAATTTCCAAACATAACAGGCTCTGTTATTGCTTCACCATCTGCCCTCTGAATTGCTGGAACTCCAGATTATTGGGTCTGGGGTTAGCATTACAAAGCAGAACACGGGGTCCCCGTGGAGAATTGCTTGTCTGAGGGAAGTACTTGCAGAAAGGGAGCGCTGGGCCGGCATCGCCAGCCTTGTGCAGGGAAGAAAAGAGATGGTTTCTCTCTCGCCTTTTTTTTTCACCCTGCCTGCAGCTGTGGGAAGAGAAATTCTTCATGCCTGAGTGACCCAGAGGACAGCAGGGAGTTGAAAATTAATTTGCATTTCGAAACACTACAGCTGTAGGGGGAATAAACATGACAAAAAAAAGCTGCAGCCCATGCAGGAATTGTATGTGCTCTTACCCCTCCGCTCTTAGGATCACAGATTGGTTCAGCTTGGAAGGGAGCTCAGAGCTCACCCAGTGCCAGCCTCCTGCCATAGGCAGCAACTCCTCTGACCCTACCAGGTTGCACAGAGCCCCATCCAGCCTGGCCTTGAACACTTCCAGGGATGGAGCAGCCACAGCCTTCCTGGACAGCCTGTTCCAGGGCTTTAACCCCCTCACAGGGAGGAATTTCTTACTGGAGTGAGTACCTCCCAGCAAAACACTGTAATAGACCTAAACAGAAAGCACCAGCATACAGCACAGACAGGAATGTACTGGGGGTACCTTTATTTGTGACTGGTAAACCAAAGAGAAGCAGGTGGCTGATTTGTACACAGGTTCAGGTCCTTGGTACCAGCGCAGTGAGGTACCACTTGCAGTCCTCGAGTGCAAACCCACCTCAGCAGTGACATAACCACTCCAGGAACCACACTGCTTATCTCCCAGCACTTGAAACATGTGGTTATCGACCTTGCTAGCAGGGTTTGCATTTCTCAGGCTTGAACTTTGCACTTTGTTTTTACCCAGGTTCTGAGGAAGCTGCCATAAAAATAAGAAAAGCCCAGCCTTAAAAAGCAAAGTCTTGTGCCAGATTCCAGAGCCGGGCACTGTGTGGTAGCTGCTCGGTTCCTGTTCATGGTTCATTACCCTTCATTCCTTTATTGCCCCTTCCCAAGTGCAAAAGTCACACTTCAAGTCAGAAGGTTGTATACTCCCAGGATACGGTGCCGCTTGCAATAGCAGGGTTGGACCTGGCACAGTTCACCCATGGCATGAATAGCATTCATGAGGGGCTCTTGTGAATGGGGAGCAGCATCTTGGAGGAGGTTTAGTGTTTGGCGGGGCGTCTGCTGCTCTTACTCCTGGTGGTTGCACCATGAGGACATGGGTTTGGGATGGAACAACCTACCTTAGATGAGAATTTTCTAGAATATGGTTTATTTTAATCATATTAAAACCTCACACAGGCCCCACCTGTGGTGAGTTCTGTGTGCTGATGGCATATGCAGGGAATTTGTGGGGTGGCAGGGAGTTCCTTTAATGAAAAAAGAAATTCAGAAAGGCAGTAAAAAGGCAATCTTACCCCTCTCATGCTGCTATAGCCCTTCTGTGTAACTCACACCATAAGGTGGAGGGAAGAGTTTCAGGGATGAGGTTCCAGTCTGAACTATCACAGGGTGTTTTAGCTGGGTTTATTTCAGAAGATACTTGGACAGAATTTGCAAATTTGAGGTAAAAATAGGAATAAGGATTGGGGTAAAATTGGCTGCTTCTGGAGAAGATGTCAGCATTAGGTTTTACATAACCATGCATTGATACACTGAGACAGAACCCATTTGGCTCCTTCCAGCTGTCTAGGGAGTTGTCAGAGTCTCAGTCACAAGACCTAAAGCAAGGGGCTCATCCAGGGTGCAGGTCACACCTTTTCTCATGGTAAGAGATGGTTTTGGGATACTTTATCTTCTGTGCTTCCCTACACGTCCTTCCTGCTTCCCTAAACTTCCACCTAATCTTCTCACTGTTTCAGCTTCTGCTCTCATGGCTCAACCCCATCCTTTAACATTGCCTTCCTTCACTCAGCCCTGCTCTTCCCACCTTCTCCCCAACTCCCGCTGCCAGTACCTGGTCCTGCCTCTGTGCTGGGGGCTCTGAGAGCTGCTCAGGTCAGTTTATTTAATTTTCCTCATTCCTGCTGGACTGCAGGTTTGGCTTTTGTGGAATTCAGCTGCCTTCCAGCCCGCTGTGCCCCATTAACCAGCTCACGTCGCGGTTCACCTCACTGCTGTGGGTTTGTGAAAGCAGCGCTGTTGGAGGGGAGCTCAATGGGAGGCCTTGTCCCCCAGGCTGAGCAAATAGTTCTGATTCCAGCATCATCTTGAGAAAATAACAATAAAATCAAATAAAAATAAAGTGAGCCTCCCAAAACACAGGAAGGGGATCATCACGAAAGATTCTAAAGGAAAAAATAAACCCCACGATGATAGGAGAGGAAGTGTGCCTGGTTTGCAGATGAATCAAAATCTTCTTCGAATGAAAGCCATAAAACTTCTGTTTCCTCCTAACGGCGAAGAATTAAACAGTTAACAAGCCCTAGGAGATGCCATAAACCTTTCAGACCAGCTGAGAGATGCTCAGGAATGAGCTGAGAACATTCCTCGAGCTCCTGTGACCGTCAAATAATAATCTTAGGCTCTGCTTTGTTGATGGGTCCACATTTCCAGCCTTCTGTGCTGTTTCCTGGAACGGCCCATTATTTGAAGCAGAGATTGAGGGGAGGGGATCGATTTGGTGACAGGAGGTGGGTGTTCAAATGTCCCACATGCCAGTGGCCTTCAACCGGTGACCTCACTGCAGAGAGATGGTCTAGAGTCAGTAGCTGGAGGGATGTTGCTCAGAAGAGGAATAAACCCAACAGTTTTACACTGGTACTTGCCTGGGATGGTGGAACTGGAAGGGGCTGGGGTGGGCTGCTCGCAGCAGGTGCTGAGCAAGGTGCATCTTTACAGCAGTTAATGCAAACCATGTGCGTCATCAGGTCTGGTTGCTCTAATTGCAGGAAACCACAGTAATTAACTGACATTAACAGAGATTTAATGTAGATGCTGCTGCATATTCTGAGCAGTCTCCATCAGCTTCTAGTTGCGATGCAGCCATGATGCTTTCTGATTCAAGTCTGGCAGCTGCTTTGGGGTGCAGCAGCCAAAATGAACACTGAGGAGTTCACCTTTACAGGAGGATGGAGCCAGGCTCTTCTCAGTGTCATCTGGTGATAGGATAAGGGACAGTGGGTGCAAGCTGGATCAGAGGAGGTTCCATATAAATAGCAGAAGGAACTTCTTCACAGTGAGAGTACCGGAGCGCTGGAACACGCTGCCCAGGGGGACTGTAGAGTCTCCTTCAGACCTGTCTCAATGTGTTCCTGTGCGATTTGGTCTAGGTGATCCTGCTGTGGCAGGGGGATTGGACTGGATGATCTTTCCAGGTCCCTTCCAATCTCTAATGATTTTATAATTTAAGGCACAGGTGCTTTGAAAGGTCACAGCGTGATATCAGAAGGCACCATAGGGATGGCCTTCTCATCAGCGAAGATGATGAGTCTAAGCTTGTGCTGTCACCGTGGTGGCCGTGGGCACGTTCACTCCACACATGTGTGTGAGTATTCATGGAGATGTGAATTCTGCCAAGGGCTTGGGATTCACAGGGCACAGGGTTGAGCACATATATGACTGTCAGGTGTCATCTTTGTTGAAGAATCAGAAAAAGCAAGTCATCCCTCCAGCAAAGGGCCCTCAGGTATAATTTTAGCCCTGCTTGAGTTTCAGCCGCTTCTCCCCCAAAATATCTCTGGTGCTGGCATGATATATTTAGCTTAAAGAACAGATTGTCCTGCTAACCAGATTAGGAAGCGCTTAGAACAAACCTGCTGGAAGTTTTCTTGGTGTGTGTTAGTTGTTCTGGCTGTGCCCTGTGGCCTTTAGGAAGTGCACTGCTGGTGCTTGCTGCACGCCTCACCTTTTCCCTTCTCTCCCCTTACCCCATCCCCTTACCACAAGTTGCTGCTCATCTGAACTGGTACCAAACACTGCTCTTACAGCGATGTCTGTTTGCACAGCCAGATCAGCCCCAGCGGATTAAAGCTGCAGAAACACGCTGATCTTGCTCCCTGCCACCAGCCTGTGGTTGGGCAGTGCGGGTGGGTGTCCTGCCCTGGTCGCAGTGTGCAGGTAAACAGAAGAGCTGTCGATGTAGGCTGCCCCGTACTGATCATGCATCATCCTTACTAGTTTCAGCCTCCCTGGTGGGAATTAAGTAGGCAGGGAAGGTCTGGTATTTTATTTTCTTGTTTATTTGCTTATTTATTTATTTCAGTGGGCACTGCTAATTCAAAGGAAACCACTGCTGAGATTCCAGCACAGAACCGTTGTGTTCTTTGGGATGTGGCAGCTAAGCCTTAGCAGATCTTGCCACAACACTTTAAACCTTTTGTGAGCAACTTTATCCCCAACTCTGTGAGACTCTCCTAGTTGGGCAGTTGGTTGAAGAATTGTTGCTGTTGCAGTGCTAGGCCCAGCATCCTCACCCAGTAATGGGTGATGGTGGGGAGACCATGTGGATATCTCAGAGAGTTGTGTGTGGACCTCAGTGAAACCAAACTGAACATGAGTTTAGTGTTTCTTGCAGTCCAGGGTGGTCTCTCTTCTCACAGAAGCAAAGCACCACAAACTGTGTCAGCATGGAAAACCTTGTCCTTCACTTTTACTGCATTGGGTGGTGCTGGTGTCAGCGATCTGCTATTCTCCTCTCTCTGACTTCTCTGTCTCCAAACTCTGTAGTGCAGTGTAAAACATATGTTTGCTCTTACTGGCAACAGTGTGAGTGTGATAGAACTCCTGCCATGTCCACTTAAAATCTTCTTCAAGAGGTGTTGAATCTTCTTGCGTAAAGGGGCAGGTGTTGTCCTTCAGAACTGTTTAGTGAAGCAGCGTTAGAGTTTGGGGCCATCTGGAACTTGCGGTGTCGTAGCTGGCTGATCACTTCTCACCAGCACACTCCAGACTCTCACAGCAGTGTTGTTGTTGCTTATCCTGGCTCAGATGCCTGAATGTGGCTCTGGTTGACTCCTGATGACAACAGTCATGGTGCTGCTCTGCTCACGAGGCTGTGGGAGGTACCTTTAGCTTCAGAGCAGATGCTGAGGTTTCCTTCTGCAAACATCTTCTGGTTCTGTTAGAGGAAGTTGACATTTCCATCGCACCCACAGGGCAGAGCAGAAGGTAATGACTTTGACTTCTGGTTTTCCTTCTTTAACAAAAGCAGTGCTTGGTTTGCAAGGCTGCTTCTTTGCCATTACTTCATGTACGGGGGCTCTGCCTGCCCCCCAGCCTGCGGCTTGCTTTGGAGAACAGTGTGAGATGCTAGAACTGACTGGCAGTGCAGTGCTAGAGTGTGACTGGTTGGCCTTTCACTGTCTTCAGGCATCTTTGGCTGTCACAGGTCAGGGGTCTAACCTGCTCAGGCTGAGCCTGCGTGATTGATGTGCCACATGAATTTACAAGGTGTGTTCAGCCCTGCACTCGAGTGCAGAGCAGGTGCACCCTTAGCCCTGCATGGCTGTATTGATACTCAGGGAACCATATGAAACGAGGCTTCTCTTGAGCTATGCAAGTGTTTGCTGAAAGCCTGGATAAAACCCCCATCACACGGTGGAGAGGAGCGGATGGCACAGAGCATCTAAGTGTAGAAGTGACTGGCAGATGGCATTTGCTGCTTGATGTAAGGGGATTTGCCACATGACCTATTCAGAATCTGTGTCACAGAGCAAATTGATCAGGCCTGGCATTTTGTATAAGAAGAAATGTAGAACATCACAGAAACTGTAGCAAAAGGGTGGCTCACAGGGGAATCCACGAAGATCTGAGCTTTTTCCATGAAGTTTTGACGATGCTCACAAGAGCTCAGTCTTAATTTTCTTTCCTGTTGAGGGCAGTTTATCTCACTCTAATAAATAAAGTGACTTGCCCATCCTTAAGCTTACAAGGATGGACACATAGCTCCAGCGGTGGATGCTGAGTGGGGCTGTGAATTCAGCTGGAAGGAATCGGTTGGTGAAGCGGTTTGAATATTAACTTGACACCTAATTATATCCTCTGGGCTTGTTTTTTCCATTCTGTCATACCCTGGGCTGTCTGCAGTGTCTGTGAGTGTGCCGTTTTGTGGTGCTAGCTAAACCCACTCACGCTCTGGTAGACATCGTGGATGAAGTTACCGGCTGTAAAAACTTGCCTGGCCCTGGTGCAGAAAGTAGCATCTCCTTAAGGGTTGTTATTTGCCTCAACCAGACGGAGTATCTCTCTCACAGAGTAGTAACTGCAGACCTGTACTGTGTTTCAAGTACTTGTGCGTTTTGAAGTAACCAGGTAGTGAGGTAGTAGTTTGGACTGGTGTGAAGACATGACATGAAATTTCAGAGTGAAAAAACATTTTCACACCATCACAGAATGATTGAGGCTGGCAAAGCCCTCTGAGCTTTTCCATCTCAGCCTAGGACCTAGCATCACCACATTGGCCAGACCAGGGAACTGAGGGCCACAGCCAGGGATGGGGACTCCACCACTGCCCTGGGCAGTCCATTCCAGGCTCTAATCACCCTTTCCCAGAGGAAGGGCTTCCTACTGTCCAACTTAACCCTCCCTTGGCAGCTTCAGGCCCTGCCTTCTCATCCTGGCGCTGGTTGCCAGGAAGAAGAGCTGGACCTCCCACCTGACTACAACCTCCTTTCAGGGAGTTGTATAGCGTTGTAAGATCCCCCCACTGAGTCTCCTCCAGGCTGAACACCCCCAGCTCCCTCAACCTTTCCTCATCAGCCTTTCCCTCCAGTCCCTTCCCCATCCTCGTTGCTCGTCTGGACCCATTGCAACCCTCCAGTCTCTTTCTTGAAGTGAAGGTAGGGGAGTCCTGGATGGATTTGACACCAAGTGATGTCTTTGGCTCAGGACAGTGTGTGTTTACTGAGTATTACAGCTCTTCCAGAGTGGAATTTACCACTACAGTTCTTGTGAGAGTTGTGATGGGACCTGCACTGTCTCTGCTTGACCAGAATGGACTTTTTTCAACCTGCTTGACATCCTGGCATTTCCTCAAAGCAAAGGACACCTCAGACCAGATTCCACACCAACTGCTAAAGCTAAATTTCTTACAGACTTTCTTCTCTAAGGAAGAATTTAGAGCAGTAGCTCAGCTGGCTTAGTTTGTGGTATCTGGCAAGACCAGAGCCTGAACTAGGATTTGAAATAACTAACCAACACTGCTTGTTCTTCAGTCCCCCAGGTCCTCAAGAGCTGCACTGAATTCATTGAGAAGCATGGCATCGTGGATGGGATCTATCGTCTGTCTGGCATCGCCTCCAATATCCAGAAGCTGCGGTAAGGGGACCTGTGGGCTGCAGATCTGCTGTGAGTGTGCAGGCCCTACTCTGGGTTTGTCACCAGGTTGAGGTAACACAGGCCATTCAGTAGAATTAACTTTGCAGAAAGATTTCCTTCAGGATCCTATCAAAGGCTCTGGGACAGGGTGTCACTGTGCTGTCACATTTCATCCCTGTTTCCTTTTGCTCCCGGAGCCCTTCTGAGCAGCCTGTTTTGTGCTGCAGTGGACTCCCAGCACACTGACATTTAACTGGTAACCAGAATACTGTCAGAATCCTTGGTGAGTGGCATTGCCATGCTGTGCAGGAAAGGCTTAGCTGTGCGTCCTCCCAATTGTGAGCTGGCCTCATCCTAGTAAACAGGCGTCATCGTTTTGGAAGGCTGTGTTTTCTACCAGTCATTCAGTAGGCAATTTTCAGCTTTGAAAAGACTGAGGGAACCCAGTGAGATGTGATTAATCCCCTTGCTGCTCACAGAGGGGTATTTTCCATAGGAAGAACATCCTTTCTGTACCAGTGATTCCCCAGTTCAGTGACTGAGTGGGAGCTGGTGCCATTGCTGTACAAATCAGTGTGGATGGGCTTATTCTGCCTCAGCTCAATCCTGTTTCTCATCACAAGAAGTCCTGTTTAAAAAATCTGCTCCTGAGGCACTGATCCACCAGCTCCAAAGACTCTGGGTGTAGCTGCTGCCCACAGCAGTCTTGGCTGAATAAAACATTTGGCCTTGCTTCAGTTTCATCCCTTTAATTCCCCATTTTCACTTGTGCGGAACCATTTTTATAGTTGCTCCCCTAGTCCACTTTTCCCTTTGTGCTGCCAAGACATCTTCTCCTTCGTTGTTTACCAGAGGTGCTTTAAAAATGCTTCTCTGCAACTTCAGTGCCTTTATTCCCTCGTACACCACAGACAGGGAAGTGGTGGCTGATGTTTCTGTTTCCCAAGATGCTCTGAAGACAAAAGGAAGGAAGTCCATGGTGTAACTTGTGGGCACTGTCTCTGTCCCTCTCAGTCCCGGCAACTTCTCCTGGGTGTTTGGTTAATGTGGGACACATTGTATTGCTGTAGGTTCTGGCTACGTAAACAGGTCATTAGGCTCATTTCTGAGCTAAGGTTGTGGTATCCTCATAAATGAGTCACTGGTCTGAAGGTTCACAGAGAAGACGTGGATCTCCTGGTTCTAAAGGGATTTTTTTTGGTTGGCAAATTAATTCCACCTGGGAGATTTCCTCCAGGACAGAGGTTGGCTGTTCAGCAGTGCAGTAGCCACCTTTATTTGGCAAACCAGAGCAAGGGTAGGGCTGGTATGTTCATCCCTTTGTTGAGGCTGTGCCTGGTTTTGAGTCTGTGGTTGGATTCTCCTGCTAACAAACAAAACCCTCCAAAGAAAGAGCAAAGAAACAGCCCATGCAGAGAGAAGAAAGGCTGAATCCCTCCATGCAGGGGTGCATCTGTGACAGCATGAGGTGTGTTCCTGGGAGAATAAACTGGAGTAGGGACGGCAGGGATGTGGCCAGAGAGTGACTGCCAAGGCCGAGTGTGGCTGTATGGGGTTGGTGTCTTTCTCGGATCTCCATTCCTAGCTTTCTCTTGTTCTCTGGAGCCAAGTGCAGGGACAGATTTTCTCTCCCAGCTATGAGTAAGTGATGAGTCAGAACGTGCCGATGGGAGCCATTGACACTCAATACCTAGGACTGTGGCCACAGGCAGTTAAGGAAAACAGAAAGCTGTTTCCTTGTGCTGTATTTGGGATAAAGAACCGGTTTGGGCTTCAGACTCAGAGCTGAAGAAGCAAGAGACCTCTTCTGCCCCCAGCTCTGGCTGCTTCCCTCATGTAGACTTTGTGTCTCCTTCCTGATCTTTTAGGGAACCTGTGGTTGACCTCTGCAGTTACAGATACACCTGGTGCCTGGGACAGGGGCACAGGATGGCTCTGTGCTGCAGGCAGAGCTCTGAGCTGTGCGAAAGGTGTGTTTGATATTCTGCAGTACAAATGGACATGGGGAGAGGTCAGGGGTGTTGCCACAAAGCCACTGACATTGCTGAATTGAGGTGCAGGCAGGGTGACTCCTTGTATTAATGAGAGTCCAGTTTTGGTTTACAGCTGAAAGAACTTGGTAGGGAATTGGGGCTGCAGCTCAAGCAGTTCTGGCCGCTCCCTGGGGCCTGGCTCACTGTGCTGTCCCTGCAGATCTGTCCTGTTAATTGCAAACAGCATTTCCATGCACGTGTTCCAGCAGCAAGCCAGCCCTTGGCCTTCTCTGCTCTGCTTTTATTTCATAAACGTTTTGTGAGTTTGGTTTGTCTCTCTCTGAAAGCAAGGGAATGCTCAAGGATTTGCTTCATGTGGTTCCTGGCTCTGTTTACCCTGTGGCAGAGGCTCAGCTCACCAGCCTCTGTCCCCAGGAATGGGGACTGTTGCCACACACAGCAGCTGCTAGTGGCACTGATGTTGGCCACTGCCTTATCTTTTCCACTTCCAGGCATTTCACAGAAAGCAGCAGCTTTCCTTGGACCTGTGGGCTCTCCCTGCTCTGAGCAGCTCTTGCAAGTTCAGTGTTCGGATTGTCTCTGTGGTCTTGGAAGAGGTTCTTGGAATGTTGCAAAAAGCCCAGCTTCAGCAGAAGGGGTGGCAGACTAGCCAAGCAGCTGTAAACCTATCTGGAAATGCCTTCGTAGGAAAAAAAGCATCTTCTTGAAAAGAAAATCCCCCACGGCAGCACTGCAGTCATGGCTGCTGTGGCTGGTGACTAAGTCCTTTATTTTTTCCTGTAAATCAGGAAACCCTTGCTTTTCTTGACTGTAATTTGCACCAGGTTTGATTCTCATCTCTCCTTTTCAAACCCCTTTAACCTATTTCTCTGTTCTCATTTCCAGCCACGAGTTTGACTCAGAGCAGATTCCTGACTTGACAAAGGATATTTACATCCAAGACATTCACTGTGTGGGCTCCCTCTGCAAGCTGTACTTCCGTGAACTCCCGAACCCCCTGTTGACCTATCAACTCTATGAGAAGTTCTCAGTAAGTAGCAGGCAGTGCTTTTCACTTCTCATTTTCAGCATGGCTTCATCTGCACAGGTTGAACAGAAAAGCGCTGAAACGGATCCAACAGTGAGCTGAACCTGCCTTCCACAGAACGTTCTTCATCTTTACTTGTGCTTTAGTTGGGGTTTTTAGAGGAATCAGAAGCGCCTCTCTCCAAACTCAGCAGCCTGACAACCCCAGGCTGCCCTCCTCACGCACCACCTTCCCACTCTTGGTGCCGTCCTGCTATTCATCGGTGTGGTGCTGCCCCAGGCCAGGGTAGAGGTCTCTTTTCTGTTTCCCCTGTAGGTAACTCACATGTGCCTTTGTCCCCCATGCCACTCCATACTGATTCCAGTTTTTGGGCCCCAGAAGAAGGTTACTCCAAGAAGCAAATGCTACTTGGAGTTGAACACCCTTTGCAAGGAATTGCTCTGGAAAATTAAATTACAGAGGGGCTCAGATCTTGTTTGACTTTGCCTTTCTCACATGATCCATGTGCCAATCTGTCTCCATGCAATGGACACCTCTCCAGAGGTAGAGAAGAGCAATAAAATCCATCACTGCTGAAAAGCAGCACAATAGCCATGTGGTTTGAGATGCTGTGGCAAGAGATCTGGTGTTATCTGCAGCTGAACCCCTTCCTGCCTCCTTCCAGGATGCTGTTTCTGCTGCTACAGATGAAGAGCGATTGGTGAAAATCCACGATGTCATCCAGCAGTTGCCTCCCCCTCACTACAGGTTAGTGCAGCGTTTGCTCTGGTTACAGCCCAGTGTCTCCAGAGCGAAGCAATCCAGTCCAGGTTTTCCCTCTTCTCACTGTGCCCTTGTAGGTTACCAAGGTTTCTGGCTGCTTGTGGTGAGGAGCTGTAGCCAAAGCACTGATCCGTGCCTTCAGTTTATCTTGGTTGAGTGTATCTTGTCTCCAATTCCCGGCAATAACAGTAACTGGGAAATTACAGCACCATTCCAGCAGAAGAATTAATTACACTGTGGTGTTCATCAACTCATTATAATGATATATTCCAGCTAATTAGTATTACTAATTGGTGATGTATGATAATGAGTCTTGACTAAGCACTACAACACGTTAACAGTCTCTACCATTAAAAGTGATGGCAGGGTGTGTGGAAAAAGCATCAGACAAATTGATATGAAATAATGATCGTAATGATGTGTCTACTCTTCACCAATTATGACTAATTTGGATAAATAGTTAATTGCAGTAAGTTGAATGTTATTTAAATATCAATAAGTACTGTAATGAGCTGGACCAGTTGTAGTGCTGTGTCCTCACTGCTTTAGGAGGCCATTTATAGTGTCAGCAGATGGGTGTTTGGTTATTGATGGCTAATTTTAATACTTTATGATAATTGTTGTGTTGGCTAATTAAGAAACATGCATCTTCGCTTCAGGCCTTGCCTGTTCATAGAATTTCGAGCCCCAAATCTTTTGAGCTGTCAAACCCACAGAGAATAAAGAGCTGGGGTTTGTTTTGTTCATTGCACCTTGGCTTTGCTCACTGGTGCTGAACATTCACCTGCCTCCTCTTTTCCAGGACACTGGAGTTCCTCATGAGACACTTAGCCCGTCTGGCTGATTACTGCTCCATCACAAACATGCACACTAAGAACTTAGCGATCGTCTGGGCTCCAAACCTCCTCAGGTATTCCTGGCTTTTTCTTCCCTGTTCATTAAAGACAAAGATTATGGATTTCTAAAAAAAATGCAGCTGTTCTCCAAAAAATCAACTTTCAGCAGAAAGTCTCTCTCTTCCATCCATTCTGCTCTTCTGATGGGGAATCATCCTAAGCAGGAGCTTGAGACTAGTTTGAGACCATCCCGAACTAGTGATGGCTTTACATCCTTCGCTGTTACCAGTGGAACCACCTGGAGAGAATACACCAGTATTAGTCCATCTTGCCCACAGCTCAACAGTGGCAAGGGAGTGATTCCTCAGATGTCTTTTCTAGATGTTCGTGTCGCCTTGCCTGGTTGGATGGGACCAGTGTGTCCTTGGTCAGCCAGGAAGACTTCTTCAGTGCCATCAGTGATTTCCTAATGCGGTCCCTAGTGATAGGACAAGGAAATGGTTTCAAGTGGTGCCAGGGGAGGGTTAGGTTGGACATCAGGAGAAATCTCTATCCTTACAGAGTGATCAGGGGTTGGAACAGGCTGCCCAGGGAGCAGAGGGAGTTGCTGTCCCTGACGTAGGGGGGAAAACCAGTAGGCCCTGGGGGTCATGATTTAAGTGGACATGATGGGGTCAAGTTAAGGGTTGGACTTGATGATCTTGGAGGTCTCTTCAAACCGTAGTGATTGTTAAGTCTAAGTTGACAGCATTTGGCTGCAAATATTCAAACTTGTGCAAACTGTGGATAAATCTGTGCCCTAAGAATTAATTTATATGGGTTTAGTAGAGTAGTTTAATGGGGTAATGTAAATAGCTTGCTTTAGAAGAAAAATAGGTATCACCTCAGCTCTGCTGTGATGCTCTCTGGACTGATAAATCCAAGTCCTGTCATCATTTGTGCAATGCTTTGGTGAGAGTTCATCTCTTTCTCTCTAAAGTCCTGACTGCCTGAGCAACTGAGCACAGTAGCTCAAGACATGCTGAAGCCTTACCCAAAAGGAGCATCTTCCCACGTTCTGGCTGATGGTGTTTCATTTAATGTCCTTTTTCTTAGGTCAAAGCAAATAGAGTCTGCGTGCTTCAGTGGAACAGCTGCCTTCATGGAGGTGCGAATCCAGTCAGTCGTTGTGGAATTCATCTTGAACCACGTGGACGTCCTCTTCAGTTCCAAACTCAGCTCGGTCATACGAGATGGAGCAGGTATTTGTCTTCCTGCATGAGCTTTACCTTCCCAGAACAAGTGACAGACACTTAACAGTTACCTAAGCCTCTCCTGGGACATGTGAAATAGGTTTTACTGCAGCTGAGAGAACAGACTTCCACCATTATGGTGTTAGAACCTGGCAGGTAGAGGCTGATTTTAGGAATTGCTGTCGGCACCTTTCTGAGAAGCCAGGGTGCTCTACTGAAGTGCAGCATCGTAATCCTTGGCTGCTGCTTTTATATCCTGGTGCTGAGGACAGACAAGAGCAGAGTTGCATCAGGAAGGAAGTTTGCTCTGTATGTTAAATCAAACAGTGTGGTTATCACAGCCTATTAACTACTCCAGAGCAGCATTCAGGCTGTTGCATCTGCTTTGGTAACCTGCCCTCCTTACGAATTGTGCACAGTTATCACCACTAGTGGAAAACAGCTGTTTTTCCAGTCTGTTTGCTGCTCTCCACTTCTACAAGTGGAGAACCCTTCCTCTACTGCTGACAGCAGCAATGCTCCAAGTCCAGCTTGTTTTCCTCTTGGAAAGCACTTTTAAGTCAAGAGGAGCCAGAGGTTAGTTTGGCTGAGCAGGACCAGCCCACAGCAAGCTGAGCTCCTCCAGGGAAAGATAAAGCACACTTAGAGTCCCAGCCAAATGATTATCCAGCTTAGAACAGACCGTGTAAAGTCAGCTAATTGTTTAATAACTTGATTGTTCACATTCAGGGTGCTTTGACACAAAACTGGTGGGGAGAAGGATCAGGCTATTTCCCAGTGCAGTAGCTAAGTGTGGGGGCCCTGTGCTACAGGGAGGCAGCATTTTCTCCAGTGCTTCCGAGAGCTACTGCTGTTGAGCACAGCTTCTTGCTGTACCTGCCTCTAAGAGCTGAAAGCAGTACCTCCAAGGCTGCTTTCAGCTATTCCAGGTAAGGCTGGAACCCAGAGCTCACCCGGAAGAGCATTTCCAGCTGACCATCACACATACTTCACACAAGAGCTGTGATGCTGAAGTGAGAGCAGCAGGAACAGACTCAAGCAGGACGTGGATATGATGACAAGCTTCCCCTCACCCCCTTTAACTCATGTGAAAGAAAGACCACAGAAATCCTTGTGCGGCAAACAAGAGACACCAGGATCCTGTGCTGCGAGCTGGCGTAACAGAGCCTGGCAGCAGGAGGCAACATCAACCATTTCTACAAAAATGGACAAGTTCATCTTCAAAAACAAGCAGAGAGGCCAGGGACAGGACACACAGCCAGATTCTGTTTGCTGAGCCCATCCATTGGTGGCAGCTTCCATCACGTGTGGCATCTCCTGCTGCAGCAAGAGGTGGAACATGGGAATGGCTGAAACCAAGCTTTGTAAGAGGAAAACCCATCACTTTCTGTACAGATTATTAGTTAAGCTTCAGCTGTCTGTCAGTGGTTTCTAAGCCACCTGCCTCCCTTTGTTTGCAGTACACCAGGCTGCTCTCATAATTCAGACCTTCTTTTGTTGTTCCTCTGACAAAGTGGCAGCTTTGGCCACATCTTTCAGTGTCTGGGATAACAAAGATAGAGAAAAAATACCTCCCTAGACATACAGACACAGGGCTTTGATCTCTGTACTGCTGTCTTCTGACTGTTGCCTGTGGTTTTCTCTTACAGGACACAGCTCTTTATCACGACCCAAGTCTCTGTTGGTGTCCTCTCCTTCCACAAAGCTGCTCACGCTAGAGGAGGCGCAGGCACGGACACAAGCCCAGATCAACTCTCCCATTGTGGCTGACAGCAAGTACATTGAAGTAGGAGAAGGTCCTGCAGCTTTACAGGGAAAATTCCACACAGTCATAGACTTTCCATCCGAAAGGTAGAGACGAGTTTCCTTTTTTTTTAGTATTGTTATAGCAGAACCTTGCTGATACTGCCTTCTGCAAGGCACAGTAAAGTATTGGAACCAGTTTTCCACCTGCTTTGGGTTCTGGAAGGCTTCAGCTTTTATCGGTTGTCTGGTGGACTTGGTTTGGCTATGTAACTTCAGCACTGCTCCCTGCTCATTAGCAGACTTATCACTGAATGGTCATGTAGTGCATACAGGTGCCTGTACTCGCCACAGACACAGCAATGTGAACAGGGTGAAAACCACTGATGTTTCCTAGATTTCAGCACTAAGTGCCTGTAACAAATCCAGGTTCCTCTCAAAGAGGAGCAGTCGGACAGACTTGATGACGCTTGAAATTAAATACGGCAGCATGAGGAGGCGGCTGTGATTTTACAGCCTGAGTGAGAGATGCTTCTCAATTCTTTGGATGGCTGCACAGTTCCTCAGAGAACTGGTGTCTCTGAATCAAAGTCATCCTATCCTGTAGCTGCTGCACAGTGCAGCTGTGGAGCCTTTGCTCCCCTGCATTAAACAGACTTTGCAGAATTTGGTGGAATTTACCCAGTGAGACTTCAGGGCTGAGCTACAGGAAGGAAAACATCCCCAGCTATTTAAAAAAGATCAACCTTCAAAGCTTTGTTTCAGCAGACACCAGACAGTGCTGATAGCAAACAACCTGCAGCAGGGACTAAGCACAGCTTCCCCGTCCCAACAACCTGCTCTATTTTCTCCTGCCAGAAAAAGGCCGCCCAGCAAGATGAAGAAGTCCCCAGTTGGCAGCTGGAGATCCTTCTTCAACCTGGGGAAATCCTCATCCGTGTCCAAACGCAAGCTGCAGCGCAATCCCAGCGAGCCCTCAGAAATGAAAGCCATCGCCCTGGCAGGTGAGGGTGCAAATCCAGCTTCCAGAAAGCATAGGCAGATCAGCAGTGTCCCGTTGCTGCTTACACTGAGCCTTTATCTCCTTCTAGTGTTGAAGCTGTGCATCACACCTTCACGCAGCTGCTGTCTGTCCTGAGCAGATCACCGTTATCTGGGGAGCAGAACGTGCTTGAGCCCACACACCTCTAATGCTTCTCTCTGAGTAGCTCTGAAAGACAGTGTGTGGGCATCCCTGCATGAAATCTCAGCATAATCCCTTCTGACACTCTTACTATAAAATAAAAACCACGTTCACCCTGAACACTGCAGCAGTGTAACAAGAGAAGGCATCCCACAACCTTCAGTAGCAGCATCCAGTGTGCACAGACTGGATAAATTCTCAGCCCCTCCCGTTAGCAGTTGACTAGCTCTTTCCCTCATTTCTTTACCAGCAGTGTGGGTTTGTGGTTAAACAGACCATACATGCGTTCAAAGTGACCTGGCAGTCAGAGGTTGGACCTGATGTTCTGAAAGGTCTCTTCCAACCAAAGAGATTCTGAGTTAAATCCCTAAACGTGGGCCAGTGAGGACTTTTGTCCAGATCATCTTCTCCCTGGTGCCATATGCTGTGTAATACAAGGCATGATGCGTATTGCATATCAGAAACACATTATGTAATGTCCTTCAAGTCTGACTCCTTGCAGCACTAAGGTCCAGCTTGTAAAACACCTTGTGTAAATAAGACTTTCTTGAAGGGCTCTGGAATAAAAGCCTCTGTATAGAGGAAATTTCTCCCTGTGAGGGTGCCGAGGCCCTGGAACAGGCTACCTGGGGAGTTTGTGGCTGCTCCATCCCTGCAGTGTCCAAGGCCAGGTTGGATGGGGCTCTGGACATGGTCCATGACAGGGAGTTGGCACTGGATGATCTCTGAGCGCCCTCACAACACAAACCAGTCTGTGATTCAAAAAACACATTAAAAAATCCCAACCTCAAAACAAAAAAGCACAAGGGCAGGGGTGCTGTTGCTAGAAACCAGGTTATGTTTTTCCCAGCATCATTCCACAGCCAAATAGAAATCACTTTCCTAGTTCAGCTTCTCACTGTCTTGGTTGCATTTCCTTAGGTGGACGAGGAGACAGCGGGACACTTCGCTCGGCTAAAAGTGAAGAATCACTGACCTCTCTGCATGCTGTGGATGGTAAGAGAGAGCTTTACCTGTGCCTTTCATGTGTCTGGTTTTCAGAGGGCAGTTTGACATCACTGACTGCAGCGATCTGGGAACTCACATCTTCTATCTCCCTGGTAAAAGCTGGGCTTGCTAATAAATCAGTAGCTGTAAAATCACAGGGTTTGAGCAAACGTAATAAATTCCCTGCCTTAAGATTGCTTTAAAGCCAACATCTGGACAATAAGATTTGGATACTAACCCCCATGTATCTATTCCTTCCTAGGAGAATCCAAACTCTTCCGACCCCGGAGACCCAGGTCCAGTAGTGATGCGCTATCTGCTTCCTTCAACGGAGAGCTCTTAGGAAACATGAACCGCTGCAATTCTTATGACAACCTTCCCCATGATGACAGCGATGGGGATGAGGGGCTCATCCACGTTCCTGCCCTGATTTCTCCTCGATCTTCTGAAGATGTTGACTTGAGCCCACCGGATATCGGAGTCGCCAGCCTGGATTTTGACCCGATGTCTTTTCAGTGCAGCCCGCCCCAAGCAGAGTCTGAGTGCCTGGACAGCAGCACCTCGCTGATGGAGTCAGTTGGTGTAAATAAGGAGAAGCCAAGCCTGCTAAAGAAGGATTTAGAATCAGGCAGCCAGTCCCAGACACCAGGCAGTGCCACAAGCTCTGAGCCAGTCTCCCCTTTCCAAGAGAAGATGAGTCCCTTCTTTACTATGGACCTGAGCCCAACAGAAGAGAAGGCCTGCAAACCCCCCACCTTCTCACCTAAGATGGGGCAAAAGCCCATGAAATCTCCACCGCTGACGGCATCAGAGCCCGTCTCCTTCGCGCTGCCCAGCCGCATGTCAGAAACGGTTGGAGGAGTTCCCATCCCACCCAGAAATAACTCCTCTTCGAGCTGGAGCAAAGGCATTGGCATCACTGAAACCACAAACAGGTCCCCAACCCAGATGTCCTTGCCCCTGAAAAACAGTGACACAGGAGCAGGGGAAGGAGCCCACCAAGAGCTGCAGCAGGCCCAGCTAGTGGCTGCTGGCAAACCAGAGCTGCCAGAAGAAGGGGAGAGACCAATGCCAAGCAGTCAGAATAAGACTGTACCCACTGGACACACACAGCCAGGTACAGTGCATTTTCCTCCATTCTTTCTTTAAGTTCCCAAGGGGACCTGCTCTCACAAACATCCTCCTCTGCGTGCCTTTAGGAGAGGGGATTGCCCGTCGGTTCTGATCACAAGTGTCTTGCAGGGCCGTGCAGATCAGTAAGGTCTTAACCTCTGCTTTCTCCCTACATCATACAAAGCTTGGATAATTTTCCATAATGCTTTCTATTCCACTTTTTTTTTTCCCCCTCCATCCTGTCATACGTGAAAATCTCTAGCATGTCCTTCTCGATCATTTCAGACCATCTAAGACTTTGCTTTTAAAAAAACTAAAAGTCTGCCAACACTTCAAGAAGGGACCTTTTCGCCTCTAAAACCTTATGATCAAAATTGTGTAGAAGGGTATCTCGTTCTCTGCTACCTACTTCCTACCTCTAGAAATGCAAGAGGAGCATTTAGACAATCTCTTGTGGTTTTTTTCCTCCTTTTTGTGATGAACTGCCGTGCTGTTGAGCAGCGTTTGCATGTGAGACAGAAGATAGAGTGTTTCACGTCAGAAGGAATTGCCACTGGGAAAGTGTGGAGAGCATCTATTTTTCTATGATAGACGTTAAGGTTAGGTCACTCTCCTTATTGGGTAACATAAAATCACTCTCTCTCTCAATTTTCCCCCCATTAGGAGCAGTTGCCCTCGACTCCCCCCAGGATCCTGTTCCCGTCAGTTCTGTGTCTCTTATCCCTCCTCCTCCTCCGAAAAACGCAGCGCGCATGCTAGCCCTAGCGTTAGCTGAGTCCGCACAACAAGCGTCCGCTCAGTCTCAGAAAAGGCCAGGAGATGCTCATTCTGAAAGCACAAATTATGGAGAGACTGAAGCTGGCACAGCTCTAGAAAAGCTCCATCTCTCTGCTGGTGCTCCAGACAAGCTCCACCTGTATACCGGTCTGCCTGAGAGCCGCCTTCACTTCCAGACTGGTGCACCAGTAGAGCAGGATTTCCAAGGTAGCAGCGCACCCAGAGAGCAGAACCACCCTCCAGGTGCACCCGGGGCCCGGGACCCCCCGCCTCTCCACACTGGCATTCCTGGGGACATGCCTGATAGCAGAGATGCAGAGCAGGAGCAGTCCAGCTTCCATCCTGGCAAAGCAGGGGACAAAGACCCCTTCCCCTCCCATGCTGGGGACTGGGAACACACACACCACCATGCTCCGGGCACGCTGCCTGACTGGGAAGTGCCCACAGCAGACTTGTCTGTAGATAAGCCCCATCTCCGTGCATGCATGTCTGGGGACAAACACCACATTCTTGTCTGCACAGCTGAAGACAAACTTCAGTCTCCTCCTCCTCCTCCTCCTCNGCCAACAGACCCTGAGTCGCTCCGCGGGCCTGCAGCCCCAGCCACCACTCAGGCAGACATCACAGTTCCAGCTGCTCAGCGCACACCTGCTGCCAGCCAGCCCATCCCGCCACAGCGGCAGGACCACCAGTCGGCGATGGGACAAGTGCCAGCAACCTCCACAAAAGCACCGAGCAGCTCCAGTCAGGTATGTGGTCCTCCCTCCCAGCCTTACCCACAGTGTTCCTGCACAGGGTCTCTGGGAGAGTCTGGCTAAAGGCAGAGGGCAGGAGGCAGTGTAACTGCAGGTACATTTTGGTTAAGGCAGGGATGTCTACACTCAGACCTGCTGACAAACCACTGTGGGCACTGTGCTTTAACCCACGGTTGTAGAGAACCCACAGCAGGCAGCTGTTCTGCTTTAAAAGCCGAGTAGAATCTGTCAGTCTAGTTTGTGTCTTCTCTACAGAAAAGTTTGAAGTTTTAAAGTTGAAAAGTATCTGCCCCCCAACTCTCTGTTCTTTTCCTCCCACAGTAACTTATATCTTACATGGGGTTTCTTATGATGTGTGTGGGGGGGACCAAATTAAGATGTCTAGGTTAGTTGAATCAGTTGTTTCACTGCCTGCAGATCCTTCATGGGTGTGTTAAACCCTCCCTTCGTGTCTGATGGTTTAGCTTGCAAGCTCGTGGTTGAACTAGAGTCAGGGTCTCTGACCCATAACATTAATGGCAACCCAGATGGGAGGGGTGGGGATCCAAACAAGGGCCCCCACCATACTACTTCACACACTACTGCTGTGATACTGCAAGAGCAGACACAGAAAACCCTAAGTTCAGCTGAGCCATAGGAGCATCTGTGATAATTGAGCTGCAGAATAAGAGAAGGACGACGATTCTCACCTTTAACTCCTGGTGGTTTCTTCCCTATAGGTATGGGGTGCCACTGCACCTGAAAAGCCACCAGAGCCTACTCCTGGTTTTGTCCCAGAAAGCAGCTCCACCACACGCTGCTCTTCCTCGGTGCCCACAGGCCACCAGAGCCATTTGGAAAAACCCCGGGAAGCTACACGAGCTCCTCCCCTGCATCTGCGCTCTGAGTCCGTCCCTACTCACTCCTCCTATGGCTTCACACCCCCCATCCCACCCGTGAGAACACTGGAGAGCAAGATCGCTGCTGCCATGCACTCCAACAACGCGGAAGCCATCAACAACTCCAACTATCACACCTTCCTGTCCTCCTCCATGCTGGCTTCCTCGGTGGAGGAAGCCCTGCTACCCCCTCCACCGCCCCCCCCACCCAAGCACTCTGCTCTGCAGGCTGTGTACGTGCCGCACCCGAAGCCCGAGAGCGTCCCTGAGCCCCCAGGGCCGGATGGTTACCTGCACCACAAACCGCCTTCCGTCCATCAGTACAGACCCGAGAGTGTCCCCCCTCACGTCTCCTACCACGGCAAGCCTGAGCAGCATCAGGCCTACCCTCCTCGGTCAGAGACCCCTACTGTGGCCGGCGCTCGCTACAACACCTACACAACACAGGGGAAGGGCACCTCTGCTCTGCACTCCAAGCCCCGCAGCCGGACTGAGTTTGTGTCCTCCGTGAGCCCCACGGGGCTGCGGAACGCAGGCTACACCGAGGAGGCTCCACCCTACCCCACCATCCGAAGGGTCCAGTCGCTGCATGTCCCCACCCCTGCTGCTGCCTCTGCTATCCGCTCTGTCCCCATTTCCCGCACCGAGGTACCTCCGGACGACGAGCCGGTGTTCTGCCCGCGGCCCCTCTACCAGTACAAGCCATATCAGCCCCACTCCGACTACCACGTCACGCAGCTGCAGCCTTACTTTGAGAATGGGCGGGTGCATTACCGCTACAGCCCTTACTCAAGCTCCTCCGCATCCTCTTACTACACCGCCGCAGATGGGAGCTTTTATGACCTGGACCCTTACAGCACCGTGCGGGTCAGGCCCTTTCACCCGCTGCCTGGCCGGGAGTTCACGTCGTACGCAACGCGCCTGCAGAGCAAAGGCCTGTATCGCTACCCCAGCCTGGCCGCCTACCCCCGCGGCGGCCTCATCGGCCCCTTGGCGGGCAAAGAGCACAGCTTTGTCAGCAGGGACGTGCCGCCCGCTCCCGACATCAAGCACATGTACATGTCATGGGACCTGGAGGACATGGAGAAGTACCGCATGCAGTCCATTCGCCGGGAGAGCCGCTCGCGGCAGAAGGTCAAAGGGCCGGTGACGTCCCAGTACGATAACGTGGCACCGCTGCTGCAGGAGGAGCTGGGGGGACTGGATGTGATTCACTTGCGCAGCAAATCGGATCCTGGGAAAACTGGCCTCCTCACCGTGGCAGAGGGGAAGGAGAGCGGGAGGTACCCGGCCAAGGCCACTACACCCGAGGGTGACGAGCGATACTACATGCAGCACCCCGAGCCAGAGCTGGACAGGGCCCACTACCACGGCGCCTATGGGAACGGGCAGCCCGAGAAGCCGCCCCTGCCGCAGAAGCAGAGCAGCATCCGCAGCAGGAAGCTGCATGAACCAGGCTGCAACGCAGGCGACCACCGGACACACGTGCAGCAGGAGGGGAGCCACAGGCAGCCCCCCGAATCCAAGAATGGGCCCCCCTACCCTGAGTACAGGCCCAAAGGTGGCCCAGAGCCCTCTGAGCCGATCAGCTACCAGCACTCAGGCGGCAAGTATGTCCCGGCGAGCCAGGACACACTGCGAATGAACCACAAGGAGGTAAGGCTGGCAGAGGACAGGCCGGATCTGGAGAGGTCTCGAGCCAGAGCCACCACGTCCATGGAGAAGCACTTGAGAGACTGCTACAAGGACGAGGATCACTCTGCTCCCCCCATGGCCCCACCGCCCAAGCCCGAGCGGAGCCACAGCCTCCGCATGCAGCACCCTGAACCCATGGAGAGGGACTCTGCCCTCCTCTATCCCTACCAAACCCTGGGGAAACGCCAAAGCACTATGACTGTGGTGTCCCAGTACGATAATTTGGAGGATTACCATACCATGCCTCAGCACCAAAGAGGGGGCTACGCCGGAGGAGGGGGCTTCGTGCCCCCCGCTTTTTCCCACGTGCACAGTAGGACTTACGCCACGGCCCTCGGCCAGGGAGCCTTCCTCCCGGCGGAGCTGTGTCTGCAGAGGCCTGAGACAGAGGTCCACGTCGAGTGAGCTGGTGGGGGGAAGGAGGGATAGAGTCTAAGCAGCCTCTGCTGGACAGCGGACTGTTTTATTTTTTCAGTGATGGATAAAAAACAAAACCCCTGACCCCCAGCCCTGCCCCGAGGAGCAAAGCAAACCCCACCTTCCCCTGCCCCTACCAGCCCTCCCCTCTCTGTTTTTATGTACTAGATAGAGCTTTTTCATGTAGTTTTGAGACAACTGGAAGGAGAAGGGCTGCTGGCACCCAGAGCTGAAGGAGTTGCTGTTGGGGCAGGCAGGAAGAGAAGGAAGGAAGGAAGGAGGAGCCTTTCCTCACTCAGACTGGACGCTGGCAGCCACCACCGTTCCCTCATACCTTCCTGATCCCATGCAGGATGGACTGTGCGTGCAGCTCTTCTCTCCATCCCACCGCTGCCTTCCAGGGAAGGGTCTCCATGCCAGGCCTTGGCAGACCCCACCATTCCGTCTCTCCTCTGAGGTTACACGACAAGAGCGGGGTAGAAGCTGGGCAGGGGGGGAAGACTCCCCAGGTATTTTCTTCTCCACAAACACAGAGGTGTCCTGCCTCTCCCTCAAAAATTACCGCTTAGGCGCAGTGGATCCACTGGGGTTGCTTTGAAACGGGTAGGAGCCTGCTTGGAGCCAAAGCCCGTGGAATGGGCTCCCAAGCCAGTTGAGCATTCAAGGCGCTCCTGAAATTGTTTGTTTAAGCTGCTTCCGCCTACAAGAAATCAAATTAAATTGACTACAAGGAATCAAATTAAATTGATTTCTTCAAATTCCTCTGCTGTCAGCAGAGGTGGCTGCGGAGGCCAAGCAGGGCAGGGTTGCGTTTCTCAGACCAAAAGAAATAAGATGCACAACCCACACCAAACCCACGTGCACCCCGCTGGGAACAGCACACCCATTCCGTACCAGTTTGCTGCTAGGCTGCATCTACAGTCCAGACCGTTCAGTACCATCCTGTGGCTGGCCAGAAGGCACCATCTCTCTAAAAAAAGCCTATAAAATAATTAAAAACATTAAGTCTCTGTAGCCTCACATCCAGGTAGTAACTTGGAGCCCAACTTAGCAGCCAGCATGGCTCTAAGTGCCGAGTTGCTGCACAGCCAGCTCCATGCTCTGGGCCAGACCCTGCAGCTCTTAGATCAGGGAATGCTCCCGTTGACCTCAGACTGAGGGTCTGCGGGAGGTGGCTTTCTGTAACCTTTAATTTCTGTGTTGGTGAGGGGGTCCCTGTGATGTTGTGGCACCTCCAGAGTGGCCGCGTGCTGCCTGTGCGCTATGGTGCAGTACTCGCCTCCTGGTGCCTGTGCCAGTGGTGGCTTCCTGGTAGGACCCGAAGGCTGGTGCTCTCTGGAGAACTCACCAACCACAGCGGCCTCAGTGTTCGAAAGCTTTTTGTTGTAAAAGCTGCCAGGCAGCACCTCCTGTGCAGCCTTTCACAGGCCACCCTCTGATAAAGCACATCCATTTCACTAGCCGGGGCTTCAAGCAATACTCTCGAGATTTAGGACTTTTTTAATGTTCCCTCATCAGTTCCAAGTTCCCGTTCTTGTGGTTGAAGACCGTCACCCCTTTTTGAATCTCTCAAGTTTTACTAAAAACCTGGAGGTCCTGCAGTTCAGTGGAAGTTAAAAGGGACCCAAGGTGGTGGTTTTGTTGAACAGAAGTTGTCACAGTTGGTTTAGGGGCTTTTAAATCCTAAGGAAAACCTGCTTCTAGTAGTCTTTAGCCCTCTGCTTCCATTAACCCCTGACTGGGGCTGTTCCAGTAACTTTCCAGTTCCTGTCGTGCGATGCTGTTGTTCGAAGCGTTTTGTTTAGTGGGGTTGTTCTGGCTTTGTGTCGCGGAAACAAACCTGGCAGCTGGAGGAAGAAAAGAAGAAGAGAAGAGAAGGAAGGACAGAAAGCAGCACTGTGATCCAGGTTACCACAAACTCCTGGGGTGAAATTCCCAGGGCGAGGGCTGGGGGTTCGTGAGGGAATTGTTTTTGTAATGTTTTCTTTTGAGGAAGACTAGCAAAAAAAAAGTTAAATGTATAGATATGTTTAACAAAATAACAGGGGGGCACTGGGCAAGCCATGTTGTGGCCACCCTGCCCGCACTGCTGGCTAACTCCTGCGAAAGGCTGAGCCGTTGGGATCCCTTGGTGCAAGGGAGCCCTGCTGAAGTGTTCGCTCTGGGAGGGCTGGTACCAGTCCTCAGCCTGCAGCCCAGTCTCCCCGCAGCTGCCAGTTCCCCGCTGAGGTCTCCAGTTGAAGCAGGGATAGCGTTTGGTTCAGGCTATTTGGGATTCAGGTAATGAGAGCTGGAGGTCAAACCTCTCTCTCTGTGAAAGCCTTAACTCCCCGCTCCTGCCCCCGCAGCGACTCTCCTCACCTCCCTTCTCACCTCCCTCTTGGCCTTACATTAAACCAGGACTCTCCTACTACGAGGGGGCTGGATGTGGCTCCTCCCCAGTGTAACCATTGCCTCTCTGGAGCCTCCTGCTTAAAGCCACTGTCTCCTTCTAGAGATCCAAGTGCCATCCCTGGATAATTTCTCCTTTGTGCTGCTGCTGCCTGAGCCCGGGCTCTGGCTCACCACGACGTGGCAGTGCTGAGCACCATCATCCCATGGGAATCCAAAGCTTCCAGCACATTTCAGAAGGAGCTTCTAGAGGAGCACACCCCTGCACCCAGCAGGCTGCCGCAAACCAGTCTTCCCCATGAGAATGGGGTGGTCTCCACTACAAAGCCGGACACACGGCACCCAGCATCGAGCCGTCCCTCTGCACAGAGCCACATCAGCCTGGAAGCTCTCAGAGAACCCAAACTCCTGTACCCCAGTGTTGAGCCACAGATACACCGGAATATCCCCAAGCCACGACGTGGAGGCACCAGCTTTCCCCAGCCAGTGGTACAGATGGTGTTGCTACTGCCCATGGCTTCAGCATCGACGGTTCAGCCGTCACCCCCAAACGCCCCCCGTGCAAAGCCATACAGTGACCTATGCAGTTCTGCTCTTGCACTGTCGGTATCTCTGGTGGTCCTCTAGGTGTGTACCCTCATTTAATGATTCAGGATAAGGCAAAATGGCCAGTTCTGTCTTTCTACTACTCGTAGCTGAGATTGAGGAGGACACAGTGCGCCACAGCAAGGTGGGGAGGTCAGGGTTGGTGCCTGGGGAAGGTGGATGAACTGGAAGTAAGTTGGTAGTTCAGTTCTTAGTGTCCTAGGAGAGAACTGGGAGAGAGCAAGGGGGTGGACACTGCACTTGTGCAAGTCCAGTTCTGCTCAGATTGAGCTGTTGTCTAACTGTATCTCTAGCAAGATGACAAGCAGCAGTGTCCTCAGATAGTTCCCCCAGACTCCCCTCAAGCTGTCTGCATCTCCAGTTGTCCCTGCCCGAGTTTTCAGCCACATTTCTCCCCAGTGCATGCAGGAGCCACGCTGCAGGAGCATCCTCCAGCTCGTCATTGTCACCTCCTCTGCCTTGGAGCGGAGTGTAGGACCTGCAGGAGATGTTAGGTGAGTAGTGAAGACGTAGCCTCTTAAGCACAGGACTGCTTTCTGATCCCTGTAGAGTCCTGTCAGGTGAACTCCGTGGCCATGGCAGGACACCCGTGGCTTGGGGCCTGGGTCTTTCCAGGGATCCTCGATTTAAGCCCAGTGTTGGGGGGTCATCAAGGATTGCACAGCGGTAGGGACGTTGCAACACAGAACCAAATCCAACTTGAAAACCCTGCTGTTCCTCTTGGAGCCTGGGAGAGGACAACCTGGTGTGTGCTCTGCCCTTGGTCGGCGCGGGGACTGAAGCGACCTGTTAGCGTTTTGGGAGAACTGGTGAGAAATTATTTGCTTAACTTTGGTTCCAGGCAGCTTGGGAAACTCTTCTGTCCCAGAGCCTTGTGCTGCAGCACTGGAAGGATGGGCAGAGCCTCATGTGCAGGATCTGCCTGGGCCGGGCAAGAGCAGGAAGGGATGGGGTAGGGAGAGAGGGTTATTTTGCAGTTCCATTCTCCTGCTGTAGAAAACTTGATTTATTTTTTTCTTTCCCTGAGCCGCATGAGAGAAACATCCCACAGAGTCTTGGGTTCCCTTTGGAGTTCCCTTCACTTTAATTTATAGCGTGTCTTTTTCTGTGAACTGGTGTACAATGTATGATGCCGACGAGCTCATGTATTTTTATGTAAATATTTTTTGTGGTTCTCCCCCCCCCGACACTTGCCCTTCTCTGTAAATATTTAGGATTCTCATCTTCTCCTCACCCCTGTACGATGCAGATGTGGTTTTGTTTCTGTTTTTTATTTGTACTGTAATGCAACAATCCAGACTGAGGTGTCTTGTGGTATTAAACAAAAGCAGCAGTCCCACTGAGCTCACACTCAGATGTACAACTTGACAGCATTAATCAAGCCAGGTTAAAACTACTCATCGTGTTTGTGTGGGTTTTTGCCTCTGACTCATTAATTACTGGTGTATTTTTAAAAAGGGAGGAGGGGAGAGCTGCTTTACAGGGCTCCTGGCAGTTGTCTCCATAAAGAAAGCTACAGGTGACTTCATAGAATCCTAGAATGGCCAGGGTTGGAAAGAACCTTAAAGATCATCCTGTTCCAACCCCCATCTGCTCCAGGGCAGGTTACTGAGAGCCCCAGCCAACCTGGCCTTCAACACTGCCAGGGATGGGGCAGCCACAGCTTCCCTGGGCAGCCTGTTCCAGCATCTCAGCACCCTCACAGGAAAGAATGGTCTCCTCATGTCCAATCTCCATCTCATCTCTTCCAGTCTGGAACCCTTTCCCCTTGTTCTCTCGCTAGCACCCGGGTTAGAAGCCCTCCCCTAGCTTTCTTGTAGCCCCCTTCAGAGATTGGAAAGTTGCTCTGAGGTCACCTCAGAGCCCCCTCCAGGCAGAACAACCCCAACTCGCTCAGCCTGTCCTCACAGGGGAGGTGCTCCAGCCCTCTGCTCATTTGAGTTGCTCTCCTCTGGACCTGTTCCAGGAGCTCGCTCTCCTCCTTATGTTGAGGATGTCAGAACTGGACCCAGTACTGCCGGTGGGGTCTCACAAGTGCAGAGTAGAGGAGAATCCCCTCCCTTGACCGACTGTCACTGCTGCTTTTGATGCAGCCCAGGACGCTTCAAGGCTTTTCCGGAATTGCTCCTCACAAGCCCCAGCCTTGGCTCTGCCTTCGGTTGCACCAGGATCCAGGATGTAGTTGTGCCAAAAAACAAACCGGCCTGGGCTGTTTCTGGCTCCTTCGCTGCTCACCCAGCAGAACAGCAGCAGGAGGA
The DNA here is from genome assembly GCA_013397515.1 of Upupa epops. Classification (NCBI taxonomy): domain Eukaryota; kingdom Metazoa; phylum Chordata; class Aves; order Bucerotiformes; family Upupidae; genus Upupa; species Upupa epops. The sequence goes on from VZRI01004385.1 coordinate 236,312, forward strand.
ACCACTTGGCACCTGCGCCAGAAGGTGCAGAGCAGGCGAAGTTTGGATGAACAGATGGCAGTGGCCACCTTGGCCCCTGGTGCTGGCCAGGAGGGATTCTGGGCACTGCAGCAATACTGTTTGTGCTTAATTAATGACAGGAAGATGAGTAGAGGAAGGTAATTGCATGTTTCTAATGCTAACTGGGACTTTGAGTTGTTTCATCCAGTTAACTGCTGGCTAAATCTGCTACCAGTAGGAAACCCAGGCCAGTGCTGTGCTCCTTGGAGGACAGACCAGCCCCGGTGGGTCCCTTCAGGATGCTGAAGCCCCTGCTCTGTTCTTTGATATTAGCTCAGTACCAGGAGCTCCTGCTGTTCCAGAGCAGCGCAGACAGGGCAGGGAGAGTTTGCAAGGGTTGCCCTGGTGGCATTTCGGGATGAACAGTGTCTGCACCTCGCAGGTGCACTGCACGTAGGAAGCTTTTCCTGTGCTGAGCACCACCACAGGCACTGTAGCCACATCCAGACTATGGCAGGAGTCACGGCAGCTTTTGGAAACCTCAGGAGCCCCCTCCATGCTCAGCCACTCCCAGTCCTGTGTGCCCCGTGAGGTCCCCTGGTAATGCCACCTGCACTAAAGTTGTCCTTGAGGCCAAAGGCAGGACACAGCGGGGTGATGGAAACCTCGACTCTTCTGATGTCCAGTAGAAAAATCCACACCTGAACATCCCCTGCACAGTGTCAACAGACAACAGCTCCGTCTGCCCCCTAAGGCTGGGCCTTGGTGGGTAAGGGGACAGCAGAGAGCTGAACCTGCTGCCTCGAGGAGCACCTCCCCAGCACAGGTTGTCCTCACAGAGTCACTTTGGTTGGAACAGACCTTGAAGATCATCGAGTCCAGCCTTTGACCCAGCACTGCCAGCTCCCCACTAACCTCTGTCCCTGAGCATCAGTTAAATCCCTTCCGGCGTGGGGACTCCACCACTGCCCTGGGCAGCCTGTGCCAGTGCTTGATAGCCTTCTCGGTAAATAAATTCCTGCTCACATCACAGGAATCCCTGCTGGCCAGCACCGGCTTTTCCTCTCATGCCACACAGGGTGGTTTCTGCGCACAGCCACAGAGGGCTCAGGGTGTCCAGGTGATGCTGAGATCATTTCGCAGTCACAGACCCTAGTTCCTCCTCCCACCGATCCCAGAAAAAATCAAACTGGATGAGTACACTCGGGTCTCCTGACGGCTCGGACCCAGGAGCAGTCTGGTGGCTGAGATTTGCAGGCTGAGCAGATGGAGCAGAGGGAGGAGGATGGACTCGGTGTCCAAGGGCTGCTAAACCCCAGGCAGGGGGTTTGTCTGGAGAAGTGGTTCCACCAGGTAGCGCTCTTAACCCGCAGCTGCTCCAGAAGCCAACTGGGAAGACGATTTCAACGGCTACTGTTCCGTTCTAGCAGTTTCTGTTCAGTTTTCCAGGTCCTGATATCTAGGGGTGATTTTGTTTTTCATTTTTAAAGGTTATTTTTGAGTGCCCAGTGCTCCTGCAGCACGGGAGGGCTCCTGAGGAGCTCTGTTGTCTCCCCGGAGTAAACCCAGCTAGGGGCCAACTTTTCCTGATGCTGGAGCATCCCAGCTGCAGACCGGGCCAGGTTGCTGCTGCTTTACAAAGCAGCCACTGGCTGTTGCGGTCCCCATCCCTAGACGAAGGCTGTTAGCTTCGGTGAGAGTAAAGTCGTGGAGAAGCAGCAATGGTCATGGAAAAGCCAGGACAATGCAAAGCTGCCCAGTCCCTCATCTTCCTCCCATCGGTGAGGATACCCTGCTGAGGGTAATTATGAAACTACACACCCAGGAGACCCCCCCACCCAGTCCATACCCATGGGATCAAAGCTTACGCAGACACAAGGGTCTCCAGCCACGTTCAGATGACGGCAGCATGGAGGGTGCAACGTCAGTGCCCAGCATGAGCCAGGACTGGGCTTCTCACCTTCGCGTTAATCAGGGACTGAGCATCTGCTCCGGGCAGGCTCCTTCCCCCAGTTCCCAGCAGGGCAGCAGAACAGTTGAGAAGCCAAGAGCTTTCTGCCCCGCAGAGGGACCTGCAGGCAGGAATCCTTCCAACTGGGGAGGCTGCTGCTGCCCCTCTCCAGCAGGGCTTGACAGAAGCTTG
>VZRI01004385.1:246868-261671 GCA_013397515.1 Upupa epops
CTGGGTGTGTTCCTGTGAGACTTGGTCTGGGTGATCCTGCTGTGGCAGGGGGATTGGACTGGATGATCTTTTGAGGTCCCTTCTGATCCATGATTCTATGATTCTATGAGAGGAACCCTTCTAGCATCCCTGTTGCATGAAAGGCTTCCACAGGAGACGGGGGCCCTGTGTCGAGGCAGATGCTCACAGCCAAGAAGCCGATTTGGCTTCACCTTCCTCTGCTGACCCAACTTCTGTAGACACTCCTGTGGTGCAAACCCTCTTTTGAGCTGAATTAGTGACAGGCTCTGGTCTTCCCTGGCATAAACAAGGCCGTGGGTTAGGTACAGCCACACCAAGGGCAAGCAGGGGAGGAAATAGAAGTGCCTGTTGGTATCTGAGCTGAGAGAATAATAGAGAACGGTGAGGTTTTACCTCCTCCTGTCCACAAATGCGTTGGAGCAACTTACTTGTTTCTGGAACCTGTTGATGAGGGGAAATGGGCAAGATTATTCCTGCAAATAATTAGTTATTGATCTCTGCATTTGAAAAGCTCTTGTAAGCAGCTCCATCTATTATTCAGCAGCATTTGTCGTTCAGGGATTGGTGTCACTGGACCCGCTGGCTAAGCACAACTGCAGGTTTCTTCCTTCGTGGCTGAGGGAGGGAAGCGTTGGAAATCCCATTCCTCAGAGAGTCAGACTGGGTTTTACTTCTTCCAATAAGTGGTTTTTGTCACTATTTGCTTAAAAGGTTCTGACTATTTCTTGGAGAAGAAAAAAACCAGCACTATTTGATTCGTATTGCAGGAACCTCTTCCCAGCATTCAGATGTTCCAACTAATAACACCCTCATTAAGCGAGACCTTCAAATCCTCTGCAGAGCATGGGGACAACCTCAGGTGTCCAGCGGGAGACTTCTGCTCTATTTCCAACCTCACAGAGCTCTGGCTGCCACTAACCTTCACACACCAGCCCCACCCCCTGCCATCTCTCTTGCGTTGCACAGCCTTGAAGGATCATCCAGTCCAATCCCCCTGCCCCAGCAGGATCCCCTACATCCAGTGGCACAGGAGCAGTCCAGGTGGGTTTTAAATGTCTCCAGAGAAGGAGACTCCACAACCCCCCTGGGCAGCTCCTTCCAGAGCTCTGTCACCCTCACTGGGAAGAAGTTTCTTCTCCTCTTGATGTGGAACCTCCTCTGTCCCAGCTGACACCCAGTGCCCCCTGTCCTAGCATTGGGTGCCCCTGAGCAGAGCCTGGCTCCTTCCTCCTGACACCCACTCTTTCCATATTGATCAACAGTCATGGGGTCACCCCCCAAGTCTCTTTCTTTCTAAGCTCAAGAGACCCAGCTCCCTCAGCCTTTCCTCAGCAGGGAGATGCTCACAGTTTTGCNAGGGAGGTTGTAGGCAGGTGGGGGTCTGGCTCCTCTTGCAGGCACCCCGTGCCAGGACAGGAGGGCAGGGCCTGAAGCTGCCAGGGGAGGGTTAGATTGGATGTCAGGAAGCCCTTCCTCATGGAAAGGGTGCTCAGAGCCTGGACTGGACTGCCCAGGGCAGTGGGGGAGTCCCCATGTCTGGAGATGTTGAAGGACAGCCTGGCTGTGGCCCTGAGTGCCCTGGTCTGGCTGCTGGAGTGATGTTAAGGGCTGGGCTGGGCTGGATGAGCTCAGAGGGCTTTGCCAGCCTCAGTCATTCTGGGATTCTGATTCTGTGAATACAGCCTTTTCCCAGTGTCAGGATCTGCCAGGCCAGTGGAGCTGGAATCTTCACCACAGAGTAATTAAAGGCCACTGAAGGGCAGTAGTTCCACTGGGAAGACGCTGAGCTGCCACCACAAACTCTTTGCTATCAACCAACTGTTCCTTTCCCCTGAGATACATCAATTAGCACTTCTCTCCTCTCCAGAAGCATTTCTTGCCCTCTGATCTGAGTGCAGGTTGTTGTTTAGTCACTGCCAGAAGAGCAGAGCAGACTCTCAGGCTGCAGTAATTAAAGAGAGGCAAGAACTAAGCAAATTAGCTACCAGGCTTCAACAGCTCTGCTTCACGCTTCCCTGGGCTTGGTCAGAACAAGCTGCTGCTGGAGTCTCACAGACAAAGGAAGGGTGTGTAGGGGAGTGAAGCGGCCCCACAGGCACTGCCACACTGCAGCTGCTCTCCACATCTGCAACCGTGGGGAGCAACTGGGACCAACATCACCGCTGAGGAGAGTCTGGAAAGATCTGATCTTCCCCAGCCCTGCAGCCTGCTGACAGGAGAACAAGCAGTAGATCTCTCTCCCAGGTAGAACCCCAAGTGAGCTCTTGGGCCACCAAGTACCCATGCTGGGCTTGTGCTGGGGGAATGGCAAGAAACCTATCCCACTGTTGGCCTTTGAGGGTCTGAGGGAGCAAAACCACTCTGCAGGTAGCTGAGCTTTGCCTCAAGCTGCGTTTGAGCTCAGAGGGTCTGGCGTTGCAGCGATCTTGTCCTGATCTGCTTCAGGGCAAGCAACAGAGGCTGCTAGTAGACAAGTGCCTTGCTCAAGGTCACATCTGGGGTGAGCAACATGAAGCAGCAGCCTGTCCCACACTCCATCATGATATTGAATATCTCCCCTTCCTGAGCATCACGTGTAGAAGTCCTCAGGACACATGTGCTACCTGAGCAGCAGACCCTGAGCAGCCTGAGGGGCAATGGTTTCACATTAGAGAAGGGCAGATTGAAAGAAGCTCTTTAGCAGGAGGGGGGTTGAACACTGGAGCAGGTTGCCCAGGGAGGGGGTTGAGGCCCTATCCCTGGAGATATTCAAGGGGAGGCTGGACAAGGCTCTGGGCAACCTGATCTGGGTAGGGATGTCCCTGCCCCCTGCAGGCGGGTGGACTGGATGCCCTTTGGAGGTCCCTTCCAACCCAAGTAGTTCTATGATTCTGCTCCTGGAGCTCCTGCCTCACTGCCTGTGAGCAGCTCTCTCCTGCCCAGCCGGACGCTCATGAATTTAAGTGCCACTTGAGCTCCTTAACAGCCCATTCCCTGCTCATCCCCCAATCTGTAGCAGAGCAATTCTTCAAATTGTAGGCCACAGAACTCTCCAGAAGTTTGTTCTTCATCCTGCTGCAATCACAAGAGCTGCTGGTGTGAAATGTGCTTTCTGCGGTGATCCAGCCCAGAGCCTGAAGTGTTTGTTGATGCAAATACCCTGAGCTGGCCTTAAGCCTCTGACTTCTTCCCACCACGGTGATGCCATTCAGGAACAGCTTTAGCTCTTATTCCTTTCAGCACTCCATGCAAATCAGTGCTAGCGGGCAGCGATGGGAGCACTGGAAAGCTGCAGTTCCTGGGCAAGGGAAAGAAGGTTCTGGTTGAAGGGGGTTTGCTGTTTCTTTTCAAGGTGTGTTGTGGAAATAAGAGCTGCTTTTGGAGAGGTAAGAAAGACATGAACTGCCTTTAAAGGAGCTTCTGCCTTTGCAAGCCAAAGGAAAAGTGCGTTCCAAGGTCCCTCAGCTGTCTGTGACAGCACTGGGTGGGATCAATCGCTGTGGGCTGCCACTTCCACACCAGTGCGTTTGGTCCTTCCAGCACTAAACAAGACAATCTCTTTGCCTGGTCCAGTCGCCAGTGGGATCAGCACAGGTTCCAACACAGCTTCCTCCTCTTCATCCCCACAACATGCTGGTTCCTGCTGGCTGGATCATATCTCAGTGCCTTTACTTGACACCAGGGTATCAATCATCACTCGGAAGGACTTCATAGATAAGGCAACCCCCAGGCTGTGGGCAGGAAGTTTCAGGAGCATGGTGAAGAACCTGCCTCCAGGACAGATTTGAGAGCAGGAAGCTGAAATCTCTATTTCCCAAACCTAGAGTGCATTTCACAGGGTATTTATCCTTCTGCTAGGCTGGGCACAGAAACTGAACATCAGAGTACTGGAAATAGATAGTAGTGCTGAGTTAGTAGGAACTTAGGAACCTCTGCCTAGTCCGCAACACCTTGTAGAGTGCCTTCACACATGTTAAATATCACTAGTTCCATTACAGAGGTAGGGAAGTTGGGACAGGTCCCCAGGACCAGTAGCAGAGGACAGTAACGCTCAGGGCTCACGATTCCCAGGGCAATGCCAAAATCTACCAGCTACATCCCTGATCAAGAGAAACACCCCAGAGCTTTTCACAGAGGATCAGAAATCACCCATATGGCCAGTCAGGGAGAACTAGGGCCACCACAGCCCTTTAATGCTGTGTTTTGGTCTTCCCAGACTCCAAGACTGGAAACCAAGCGCTCTGATTCCAATAGGAAACTCTTGAAAATAAAGGAAGAGAAAGGAAATCTGTATGCAGGGCACTCTTGAGCTACAAATGTAAAAGTCACAGGACAAACTGAATGAGTGAAGAACATCTCAGGCTTTAAGTAGCATCCCGGATGCTATTTAGTGAGGTGACACTTTATAATCTTTAATACACTCCCGGAATGTGCCCCGCTGAAGCCCTTGCTAAATTAATCGGGCTCATTGCCTTGCAAAGAGGCAGATAGCTGGAACAGCTACCAAATCACACTGCTTCTCTGCCCCAGATAACCTGTCACCAGTGAATTCTCCCAGCCCCCTTTTTTTCCCTTCCCATATTAATGCCCTCCATCATAATAAAGATTCCTGCCCACTGCCAAAACTCAATTTACACTATTTACTTTAATGACCTCGTTTGTCATCCTAGCATGTGTGTCTACCGCGGGGACTGCAGCGCCGTCAGTCTGCCAGAAGGTCTCATTTACAGTTTGCTCTTTCATTATTGTTTTTAAAGATTAAATTGCTTCCATTCCGAGGCAAGCAGCCCAGGAACTCCCACAGCCCTGAGGAGATTGAGATACATTCATATGTTTGATCAATATATTTTAAGGTTACGTTCACCCCGGTCCCAGCTGATTCTAGCTACTGCATCATCCATCCTTCCATCCATCCATCCATCCATCCATCCATCCATCCATCCATCCATCCATCCATCCTTCCATCCATCCATCCATCCAAACATCCAAATTTCCAAGCATCCATGCCTCCCTCCCTCCTTTCCCATCACCTCTCAGTCTGTTACTCTAATTAATCTTTGCAAAAGGTGCTCACTGGCTGTGGCCTTTGAACCCTGACAGAACCTCTCACGTTGAGGGGGGAAATTCTTTTTCCTTTTTTGGGAAGAAGCAGAGGGCGATCATTTTCCCTCCCCAAAGCATCATCAGCTCCTATTTTTTATCCCACAGCTTGACTACTTCATGGAGGCTTCTTCCTTCCTATTAGATGCCATTTCTCTTACCGTGTGTCTCCAACCCTGACATGTCAGTACAATTCAACGGGAATTAAAGTCATTTAAATAGGTTAGGGGAGAGCAAAATGCTTCATGCTTCATTACAGAGCATGTTTTGTGGGAACGGCGTCACATTTAGGTCAGACGTGAGGAGAAGCTTCTTCCTGGAGAGGGTCCTCAGCCCTTGGCACAGGCTGCCCAGGGAGGGGGTTGGATCGCCACCCTTGGCTGTGTTTGACACAGGGGAAGATCTGGAGCTCAGATTTAGCAGTGGGTTGGGGCAGCTGCTTCAGGGTTGGACTGGATGAGCTTGAAGGTCCTTTCCAACTTAAACAACTCGGCGATTCTACAGAGGGAGCCTCCAAAGCTTCAGCACTGAACCCAAAGCCACTGACAGATCTGCCACTGAAAGGGTGGGAACTGAGCGTTTGGAAAATTACTGGTGTCTGCCTGCAGTGCCTCACAAACCACCCCGCAGCCTGTTCGCCACAGCTGGCACTGGGGACCTTACAGGCCTTTTTCTTCCTCATGAGTCACCGCTCCATCCATTTGCCTCCTCCCAGCTCAGCCTTCAATTGACTGACTGGGACAGACTGTGTCTCACCAACACGACCCTTCCACCCACAGTGGCCACTCCTCCACAACGCAGTTTATACAGAGACAGTCACAGAGCGGACATTTGCTGGGCACCCTCTGCAAACCCCAGTAACAGAATCATTCTGGTGAACAGCTTAACCAGAACAGGCTCATGGCTGGGAAGGGTGCCAAACCTGGAACCACAGCATCCCAGCTCCTTCGATCTCCTCCCAGGCCAACAGGAGCCTGTTGTTACTGGTGAAACTTCACACAGAAACTTCAAGAACCTGAAGTTATTTCCAGGTTACTGAGCACCTTCTCCTTTTCTTCAGCTCAGGCCACTACACAACAACTTCTTGCTTGCAAACACTCTTCTTAAGTCCTAATAAACACCAGCAGAACCCTTCACAGCCCCAGTTAGTGATGTTCAACATGCTGGGACGTCTTTCCAATGCATGAGTTGCTCCCAGACTAGTAGCACCTGTTATATAGAGAGATATATCCTTGCTTAGGGTGTCTCCTGGGTAGACTTCTAAGGAATAACAGCTTCCCCAGCTATAGCTGAGGCTGATACAAGTGTACATGCCTTCTCCAGCAACGCATGCTCTGGATTCCTCACCAGGGTTTATATATAAAGCTGAAGGAAGATTTTGCCTTTCTCCTAGATAAATGTGATGGTAACCAGGAGATGAAACACTTCTGCAGGCTATGTGTGATGGATAAAACCATACAAATGCCACTTACTGCCCGATGACCAAGGTGGGTGATAGAGGGCATCACGGCACAGCCTCCCCTGGACCATCACCTGCAGACCAGAGCAGCTGCAAGGCTGAGGAAAAATAAATGAGAATCGACAGCAAGAGACCAGTAAAGAGCCTTCAGAATGTGGTAGAAAATGATTTGCTAATACATAACCAGCATAGCAGAGCTCTTGAAGACATCAGGTAGTGCCAGCAAGATGCACAGACTGGGCTAGAACCCTGGCAGATTTTAGACTGAAGATTATTGTGAGTTTTTCCTGTTTTCTGTTGAATCCTTTTGCAGTTGCTCTGTGGAGGGATCCTGTCATCAGCACTGCCTGAGGAGCCAACCCAGACCTGATGCTGGCCAGGCTTATGTAATGTTTCTTTGGAAGCTGCTTTGGAAAGAAGTGTTGGGAGGGGGTTTTAATACCAGTTATACAGTTAGACAGTTAAAAGCCTCAGAATTTTGCCTGAGAAGAAGCCTTATAATTCCTGTTTTGCAGGTAGGGAAACTGAGGCATGGACCACTGAGGCCATTCCAGCAAAGCCCTAAAGCCAAACTTGAAGAAGATCCAGAATGGTGGTATCAGGAAAATCTCTCTCATCCCACTTGAACTCTCTCATGACGGGAAACCCCAAGATGAACCTGTCCCTGACTAAACCTGTTCCTCTAAAGAGCATCCTGTTTAGCAGCCCAGGTCTGGCTGGAGCTCCTTGTGAAACGTTTCTGATCCGTTTAACAAGGGGTAGAGGCTCTTTCTGACAGAGAAGAACCTTTCACACCGGGCTCATCCCGACACCTGCTCTGATGGTATAGAGCAGTATTTGTAGTCTCAGCAGGTGAACGAGCTGTGGACAGGGAACACAACTAATTTAATAGCATGAATTATTTACTCAGACGTTCAGGAGAGCCATCTTGCCACACAGCAGTCCCAGCAGCAGGGATTATTAATTTATAACTTAACTACAGCTACATTAAACAGAACGAGGCTTCTATAAAAACTCAACTGAGGAAAATATTGCTGAGCCCATCCAGAAAGCACATTGGGGTTCCCTAAGGAAGCCTCAGCCATCGGGCTGAGATCGATCACATCTCTTGGGCAATGAAACCACATCCATGAGCTCCCAATCCTCATCCTCATGCGGCTTCTTGTCTGCTGCACCCGTGCAAAGAACATCCCAGAGTAGGCTTTCCCCTTGAGCTTTGGAAATAGCATTGAGCTCCTCCCTTTAGCTCAAGGATGCCAATCTCCTTCCTCTGTCCCTGAGCAAAACCCTCGGAAAGTCACCAGTGAGCATTCTCCCAGCACTTCAAGAGGAGAAAAAGATGCCCCGAAGGGAAAAACAGACAAGCAATTGGCTTTGGGTTAGAAAGGTCAAGCAGCACAAAGGCAGCTGGAGAGGAGCTCAAAGCAGTGAGCTGAGCAGCATAGAAGGCAAGGAGAAGCCCACCACACACATCAGTGGACGTCATCCTCTCCGAGCCCCAGCAAAGCCACCTCGGCTCTTACTGGACAATTTGTGGTGTTGGGGGGGAGGAAGAGCTGAAATGCAGTCGGGTTTTGAGCCCTTAGAAAAAACCAACGTAATTCCCAGCACCTCAAAACTGAGACTTTACGTAATTCCCATTTGTCCTCAAAAACATCTGCTGAGGGTTTCTGTCCTCTCTCCTTTCCCTTTTCTGCCCTTTCACAGGATGCCAGGAGGAGGGAAACAGCAGACTCCACTTTTGAGGGCTTGTTCAAGTATGGAATGAGAACTTGGGGATTATTTTTTCATGAAGAGGTCCACTTAGGAAACAGGCAATGCTCTGCTCTTTCTGGAAGAAATGGTTTCATTAAAAAAGGATAAAAAGATAAAATGGTAGCTCCTCACCAGAAGCCAGAGCCTCTTAATTTATTGAGCGGCAGCCCCAGCCACACAAACACACTCTGTTGTTCTCCCCAGTGTCCGCACTGGCAGCAGCCAGACTCCTGGCAGCGCGTTTGAGTTACCAGCAGAACTCCAGTACGGGAAAAGGGAGAACACATTCCATCTGTCAGGTGCGTGAGCTGTGGTTTTACAGTCAGACCTCTAAGATTGAAGTCTGAGGGTCAAAACTCAGCCTTGCTTTATCCAGCAGAGGATGCTGAGCTGTGGGCCTGCCTGCTGTGGTGGCTGGTGTGGCCTGAGGAGTGAGTCCAGTGTGATCTACTCCCTCACAGCTCTGCAGAAGGGAAGCGGTCAGGGATCAGTTTCTCACTCAGACAGAAGCTGGGAGGTGGTGACTGAACCATCACTGGCACAGAACCGCAGTACCAGCCTGGGACTGGGATTGGCACTACAAGGGGTGGGACTGAGCAGGACCTGCAAACAATTCTATCCATCTACAGATCCTGTTCATTGCTTCTTCAGCTAAATTATCCTCATTCGAAGTGGCTGGGAACAAAGCCCTTCTGCCAGGGAGTTCTGCCGGAGTATTTCTAACCGAGATATCACTGAGCTCCACCCAGGGCTGAAAGCCTCTTTCTATTTTAGGCTGGGTAAGAGGAGAGGGACGGAGCTCCTGCTTCAAAGACTTCAGAGGGAGCAAGGGGCTCCTTGGAATCCACCAGCATCGTAGCCAGGGGATATTTTCTGCTAATTGAAGTGTGCTTGCTCCCTGGGCTGCTGACCATGAAAACCTGTTCCAAAGATTTGCAAGTCCTGATATCCGCTCAGAGCAATGTCCCTGCACTCAGGGGTGGCTGTAAGGTCTTAATCAGCCATTTCCTCACCCGTTTGGTCTGTCAGCGCAGAGCTGACAGCGTGAGAGTCCTGCACAGTGCTGCTCTGTCAGCTCCTGAAATGCTGAGCTCACCCACTGGTGACTGAAGTTCTCCCAGCACCTCATTATCATCTCTCCCAGTTGCCCACCCCACATCAAAGGGGTTTCCTGAGGCTTTGACAACCATCTCTCTGCTGCCAAGGGAAAGCTGCTGCAAGCTTTTTTTGTTGCTTTTAATTAAAGAAATAGGATTTACCCAGAGACGGAAGAAGCTCCAGCTCTGCATCCTCTCATGCCCAAGAGGAGGTGACCCCAACAGTCGATACGGATGAGAAGGAAGCACAAGGGCACCAAAGGAGCTGCCTCTCAGCAGATGTTCCCTTGGGATGGGGATGCAGACGTCAGCTCTACCAACGCTCCAGCGAGAGGTTAAGCTGCACTGAGTGTAAACCTGTGGGAACTCTAATCCTGCTTGCAAAGCTAGTGGTGCTGCTACTGGTCTGGGCTGCTCAGACAATCTATCCAGGAGAGCGAGCAAGCAAGCTGCTGCTGCACCGGCCCAGAGGCTGGGCTCACTGGGTACATCTTCACTGGCCGCCCTCACAGCCACGGCAATCGCTTTTCTGATTGCAATCAGGGCTCAGAGAGCAGCTTAAGATAGGGGAAGTCAAGTGCCCAGACCAAACCTGGGCTGCAGGGTGGTTGCAAAGCAGCACCAAGCAGATATGTGTGGGGCCTGGCCCATGACTGATGTCTGGCATTGCTATCCATCTCTGAGCAAAATTTCAAAGGAAATACGGGATCCCTGTTTTCCCGGCACTGACAGGGCCTTCAGACACCACATCCAGAGGGATTTTGTGTCTAGCATGTCTCTCAGGACAGTCACTGTGGTGAGAGGGGCCACGCACGAGCCCGTGTGTGGGGTGAGGGCTGTGTGGGTGCCTCAGCGCACCTGAACACGTTCACCCCCAAAGGATGTGGCAACAGGCAGCTGTGCCCTTCACACTGTGTAGTGGTCACTCCACACAGTGAGTTGCTATGCAAAGCCCAGGAGGGCTCCACACTGCATCTGCCTGGTTCCTGGCGAGATGCTTCGGGCAGCTGTTCAGGGAGATAATTAAAGATGGTCTGCAAATCCATAAATCAAAGCGAGAAGGACCTTGAAAAGAGGGACAGAAGGAAGAAAGGGGATAAAAAAGGACTCAAAAGTGTGTCCTGTGCTCTACAGTGCTCAGACAGGCTTTTTTCTGGGCACAGTTGTGCTTCAGGAACCACTTGCTGAGACCCTGTGGGTGACTGGGGAACCCAAGCAGGAGGAGGTTTAGTGTCTGAGTGTTTGCATGGCTTTGAGTGCTTTGCTGGGTTGTTAAAGCCCTTCTCTTCTGCCAGGGAAAAAGCAGATGATGGTCGGTCCCCAAGGAGAAGCTGTTGAGCTGAAGGGATGTGACTGGCTATGAAAAAATACTGAGGGGGAATTTTCTCCACAGCCCAGATACACAAGGAGAAAACCTATTCCAGCACTGCTGCCCTTACAAGCATTAATGTCTCACCAGATTCAGTGAAGAGGGAGATATCCTGCTGGTAGCAATGGGGAAACTGAGGCACAAGAGGGCAGAGACCCACATGGATGAAGATATGTCCCAATGGCCGTACCAAGTGGGCACTGATCTGCCATGAAGCAGGACTGTTCCTTTGCAAGAGGCACCTTTCTGGCTGCAGCACATGGCTGTGGCCTCTCCGCAGCTTTGCAGCCCCCTGTGCCAGCTGCTCGGTGGCTCAGAATGATGATCTGCACCAGGCAGCTGAGGTCCAAGAAAGGGAAAATTCCTGATTTTCCAGGAATCTCAGATTCTCTGTCCTGGAATTAATCACTTTGGAAGCAGGGAGGGACAGAGGTTTCTTGCCTTGAGTACGTGTAATAGGTGGGGGCTTCTGCAAGCTAATACTAATTTGATCTGAAATGGGGCAATGATCACAGACTGGAACCCAGGAGGCTCAGTTTGGACACAAGGAAAACTTTTTCCCAGTGAAGGTGACAGAGCCCTGGCCCAGGTTGCCCAGGGAGATTGTGGATCTTCTGCTCTGGAGACATCCCAAACCCACCTGGACTGTTCCTGTGGGATCTGCTCTAGGAGATCCTGTTCTGGACCAGGTGATCTGCAGAGGTCCCATCCAACCCCCACTAACCTGTGATTAAATCATCTCCCAGACTTAGAGCTCCTTGGACAAGGACTTTGGGTCTGAGCATGAGAGATCTGTGAGCTCCTCAGCACCTGTAGAAGCCTCTACAGAGCAGACAGCAAAATGGATTGACCCAGGAGCAGGGATCTGGACAACACTGGCCTTTTCTGCTTCTGAGAAGGATGCTCTCATATTTCTCCTGCAGACCATTCAAGACACTCTCGCAGTGCAGAGCTGGGGAGCTTTCCATTAACTATTTCCTACTCCAGTTTCCATGGAAAACAGAAAGTCACGTGCACCACTTCCCAGGAGATGACAGAAGTGCCTCTGGTCCAACAGTCCTGCTCTCCCTTAATGAACGAGGCCACAACGAAAAATTATCAAGATGCAAAGCAGGGATTTCAAGTCCATCTGCTCAAGTGACAAAATCTCAGCCTTTCAAACCAATAAAGGCCAAAAACACCTCCTGGGTGGTTGGGTAGCTCACACTGGGGATTCTTCCATGAGCCAACAAGGCAAAAAGAGGCAGTAAGGCTTTGTCTTGCTGGGATGCTTTGGGGGAGTGTAAGATACAAACACTGTCACCCTGCCTTTGCCCAGTGCCAGCCCTGGAATGGCCCTCCTCTACCCCATTATTTCCAAGCTTTGGGACAGGGTCCCTGCTGTGACTCCTGTGCCTCTTCTCATGTTTGATCCCCTTTCCCCTTCTGCAGCATTTCGTATAGCACGTGATCCCCCAGAAGGACACTTAAGAGTCTCTGAAGTCCTAGGAATGAGATGCTCGATGCCTAAAGATGGGGCAAGGTGGTTCTGACGTAGGATGTATTGTGCATCCACAGAAGGATGGTTTGTAGCTTCCCCATCTCTGAGAAACATGTGAGGGCATCAAACTGCCAGCTTGAAGATGACAGAGAAGAGAAATTCAAACATAAGTGCTGTTTGCAAACTTGCACGTGTTGCTGTTCTGTGTGATACCCATGCAAGGCTCCACAATTCTGCTTTAGGCTAAACTCAGGTCTCCTTTGAGTGGCTCCATGACACAGTGGAGCTTCAACTTCCAGGAATGGGAAGGCACTGAAATCCTGAGCAGCTGCGGGTTAGATGAGGCCATCTAAAACAGAACAGACCCCACATGGGTCTCATTTGGGGACAGATTCTGCGGAGCCTGTGTGGCACGAAAGCAGAATTCTTAATGAACAGAAGCACAGCCCTCTAAATTTAGATCCTCTATTAATGCTTTTAAAAGCCTGTGCCTCCATAACCATGGGATGAATGAAATCTCATTCAAATCAGAAGTCAGTGGCAAAAATCCCACTGATTTCAACAGCCCCAGGGCTCCCTTCTCCTGTCCCTTCACACTTGCCCACTCAGGAGATTCCTTTGAATGTGCTCATTAAACAAAGGAAGGTTAGAACTTGCCTAGCAGCTGGTTAAGTGAGACAGCAAAATAAACAGCAGGCCAAGCAGTCACAATCCAAAGGAAGCATCTATCTTCTCAGTATCAGATTTGTTAGTCTAATCCTCTTTGTTTGTGTTGCAAAACAGGCTCCACTATTGCACTTGGGCTCTACATCTATATCAGCAGTGCCATAGATCACACACGAACGCAGGCTGGTGCTGGGGCTTGCCTGGTAAATCGCTTTCTGCTTGTAATACGCTGATCTCTGTGGGATGTGAATGTATGAGGTCTGCGGGCTGAAGGCAGCGCTGCAATCTGCACTGTGACAGTTATACATGAGGGATGCTCATATCAAACCCATACTGCAATTTATTGTTTAGTCAAACCTTCCCCCTCCTCCCCCCACCCTCAAATTATAAATCCTTCACCTTAGAAGAGCATTCACTCTAAACCCAAGCACACAGAGAAGCCTTGTGTTGCCAAAGGATGATCAAAGAGGATGGGCTGGATGGCCGTTAGGGACCCAAGGTTGCAGCTCCTCCACAATAAAGCCCAGTGAAATCAAACAGAGCTCAGTTTTGCGGTGAGATCATTAATACCTGGTCACCCCCCATTCATCCTCTATTCCAACACACATTTTTAAGAATATTCTCTGTTCCTGCTAAGTTATGTGATGAGCAGCAGTTCAACCCGACACCAGTTGTTCTGTACAGAATGAGGAAAGTCACATCTCTTCAGCATTACAGAGGGAACTGCATCCTCCCTCCCTCCTCATAAGGTCCAGAAACACACACTGGTGAGGGAATAAAACAAAAAGCCCAACTCCTGTCAATCACTGCAGGTTTTTCTCTTGGAGACACCTCTTTCTGCCAACAGCCCGGTTCTATTTTTACTGAGTAAATGCTTTCGCACCTCAGCTTCCCTGCTTGTGCCCACTTCAGGCGCTGTTCACACCTGGTTTACTCTTAGCACTTCTCAAGGACCCTGCAGATAGGCGTGAAAGGAGTCCTCCCTTGGACAGCCATGTGCTCTGATAGGAAGGGGGGGAACAAATAGGAACCAGAGTTGCTGTCAGCACTTGTGGTTATGGAGGGGACAGGAGAGAAAAGGGGCAACAGTGTTATCTTCCTTCCTTAACCATCAAATCATAGAATGGCCTGGAATGGAAGGAGCACCCTCAACCAGATCAGCTGTCCAGGTGCTCCCCTGTCTCTTTCCCAACACTCTGGAGTTACTGCCATACAGGAAGAGCATCCTCTCGCCAAGGGCCTGTACCTTCTGGGCTAGCTCCATCCCTGGAGGGAGGGGTTCAACAAATGGGCAGACAGGGTGATCTGGGAGATGGGTTGGTGGCTGGGGGTTGTAGGGTGGACGGTTGGACTTGATGATCTTGAAGGGCTTTTCCAACCTTGATGACTCTGTGGTTCTATGATCCAGGCTGCAGTTTTCCATGTGCAACAATAGTGGGAGCGCCACCTTCCCAACAAGGGGTCCAGTGTGTCCATGGCTATGTGACCAACCATCTGAGGCAGTTCAAGGCTCCTGGTCCCAGACTAGTAATACAGCTACTGAACTTGCCAGATGAGCTAAAGATTCGCTGTGAAATCACCCAGGAGCACAGGGCTGTGTCAGCTCATCCTAGAGCCTTGAGGATTGATATGAGGGGCACAACATCACTCTCACCCTTCACCAGAGGAGGACAACAGAGCTGGTGAAGGACCTGGAGGACAGGTCTGATGAGAAGAGGCTGAGGGAACTGGGGCTGGTTAGCCTGGAGACGAGGAGGCTGCGGGGAGACCATATCGTTCTTTACAGCTACCTGAAAGAATGCTGTAGAGAGAGATGGGTGTTGGTCTCTTCTCCCCAGTCACCAGTGATAGGACAAGAGGAAAGAGCCTGTAGTAGT
>VZRI01004387.1:0-14763 GCA_013397515.1 Upupa epops
TCCAGCAGCTCTGTGCCCTTGAAGTGAGAGGCCCAGGCCTGGACACAGTACTCCAGATGCAGTCTCAAATACATATCTCATGTATCCCTTAGTCAAATCAAATCTCCGTGAAGAAAAGAGCTTTATGTAAGTGTAAGCAAACACATACTGTATTTCTATCTATAACTGTATTCACAGGTCTGCTGTGCCATCAGAGTGAGGAAACATACATGCTGTCCTTCAGGGAGCCTTTGCTTGATTTGTTTGTTTTCTTGTTTCTCTAACTCTATAATAAAAGTCACACAGAATGACAGTGTTGTCTACAGGTACCCTTCAGGTGTGAAAAAACATAACAGCTCTGGATATAGACATGGGATTTTGAGCAAAACAAGAGACTCAAAGAAGATGATGAGATTTCTCTGAAAGAGTGCTGTGAAATTACTGGATTTCCACAGCACTGAGTAGAAAAATGCAAGAGATTGTGTTTTCCAGACTAAATAGATAATCGAAAGTAGTTTACAAGACTTTGAGAAGTGCTTACAGGGAGTTTCAATTCAAACCCAAACTTTCTGTCCATGGTTCAGGTTGGAGGGGACCTCAAAGATCATCTAGTTCCAACCCCCCTGCTATCTCTATTCTTTTAGAGACCAGAATCAAATGGCTGCTAGGGAAGTGGGGCTGCTGTAACACACACACACACACACACACACTTAAACAACTGTACAGTGGAAAGACAGAAAGTCCAGTATACTTCCACCATCCAACTGTGTCTCAGCATGCAGGAGGGAGTTAGAGCAGCTTTCAGTCTGTCTGAAGTATAGCAACACTGACCTGGTACCCACACAGTCCACTGACCTTCGCCAAGCACATGCTGGGAAGACAAGGATTTGCTTCTAATTCTACAGCTTTTCAGCAGTACATGAAAGATTTTCTGGGTCTTGAAAATCTTTAGGTTTGGTACAGTACCTCAATACGAGTGAAAAGCTCTTTACATATTGATTTACATATTTAATTGTACTACTTGTGTTAATACAAACAGCACTAGACAGCCAGCAACGTCAGGCTTTGTTAGTACATACACACAGGTTCCTATGCCTGGATATATGCATCTTCATCTCCTTCCTGACCTTAAGGCTTTGTAAAACAGACATTTTCCTCTTTTCTTCTGGTTTGAGATGCAAAACCTAAACCTTTAGAAAGATTAGAATGAAGTACCCAAATAACTTGTCCTCTCTTTCCTCATTGCAATGTATGATGCTGCTGGGCTTGTACAGTCAAATGTGTCTTCGTGTACTGTAGCTCTCTTACAAAGATGTAATTGGCTTCAGCTTCTTTCTAGGTGTGCAAACAACAGTGGATGAGTACAAGTATTCACCAGATGATGCGAAGGAAAGCCTGCCAAGGGTTAAAGAGCAGACTTTTCCTTTGTTTGGAGGGGTTATTGGTATAAAAAGCAACCTAACAGAGACACTTGAAAGAAATCTCTAAGCACAAGCATGGACAGACCTGAATCTATTTTGTTCATGCTCTGAGTGAGCCAACAGCCAGCATTGTCCTGGCCAGAAGGTGTTGTGTTTAGCTCCTGAGAGGTCAGGTTTATTAGTCCAGGCTCAGTGATGCTCCACCACAGCCACATGGCTTTCGGATGGGAGCTGGAGTAGGGCCAGACAGCTTGTAGGGTGGGCAGAATGGATTTGGATCTATCTGCATCTGTCTGTGTAGATGTGCCAGATGCTTTGGAGAGGGTGGATTTTGTGTGTTGGAAAAGGAAAGGCATGAGGAAAGCATGGGTCAGTTTGTTATCCTTCTGTTGGTTTTTCCCCCAA
Source organism: Upupa epops (assembly GCA_013397515.1). Classification (NCBI taxonomy): domain Eukaryota; kingdom Metazoa; phylum Chordata; class Aves; order Bucerotiformes; family Upupidae; genus Upupa; species Upupa epops. The sequence goes on from VZRI01004387.1 coordinate 1,806, forward strand.
ATACAGTTTCTTAACTGCAGGATATGGCCCTTAGAAATAAATAACCCATGGAGTACCTGTAGATCCCTTCCCCTCACAACCCAGTATCTAATACCTGAGGTATCATTCAGAATACTGCCATGAATATTGATTCTGAGTGATTCTGAATGCAAAGTTAGCTTTGCATGAGAAGCAAAAGAACTCCCTTGGGAAAGAAAGAAGAAAGAGAATGTGTCTAGTGCAGGGAACAGCTCTGGGAGCAGAGGAGAAAGGAGGTGGCAGGTCAAGCACCAAAGGAAGGGAGTCAAACATATCTCTCCTTTGTAGCTGCAGTTAGCTCTACTTTTAACTGCAAGGAAGTTAATTGGTTAGGTAGGTACAGGTAACCAACTGGTTGCCCATTTGGTTAGCCCTCCTAAGCTCCTGGTGTCTACCTGGATGTCAAGAAAAACAAGGGGCTGCAGGCTGTGTCCTGCCAGATGACATGGAATGTTAGCTGCCAAAGGCACAGCTGTGGCTTGAAACTATACCTCTACCTTTCCCAGCTCTCTTTCATGCACCACAGATGAAAACAGAGCCGCCACACTGCACACACAGTCATGAACTCATTGGAATCTCATGTCACACATATGATGATGAGAAAGAAAACTCATCTTTTGTTTCTAGTGATCAATCACGACAAATAGCAAGAGGCAAACAGCTCTACTTCTTGCAGCAATGCCGTTCCATTTACATCCGTTGGGAGAAAAAACACTGTCATCATAGGTAAGCCATACTGCTTCCAGAGACTGGTGTGTCCCGGGTACTAACAGTGGCCAAGGAGAGCTCACAGGCTTTGAAGATTGCTGCATAACTCCGTGTCCCGGGGTGCAAGACTGTAGGTGATCCTGCTGTGGCAGGGGGATCGGACTAGATGATCTTTTGAGTTCTGATCCCTAATGATTCTATGAAAACCCAGTAGGGTGAGTTTATTGCCTTCAGTTTACCAGCTTATTGCTAGTGACAAGAGAGCAGAGGAGAAGACTGAGGTGCTCAACGTATGTTTTGCCTTGGTCTTCACTGGTAACCATTCTTCTTACACCTCTCATGTTGATGGACTGCAAAACAGGGACCGGGGAGCAAAGGTGGTAGTACTCCATCCCTGGAGATCTTCAAAGCCAGGTCAAACAGGGCTCTGGGAAACCCAGTCTACTTGGAGATGGCCCTGGTATTGCAGGAGAATTTGGACTATGATTTTTGAAGGCCTTCTCCAGCCTAAAGCAGACTAGGATTCTATGCTTCATTAGGAATGCCTAGCAGAAATAAAATCTTTGTTCAGATGTCTACAAATATGTGAGGAGGGGGTGTCAGGAGGATGGAGCCAGGCTCTTCTCAAGGTCATCTGGTGCTAGGACAAGGGGCACTGGGTGCCAGCTGGAACAGAGGAGGTTCCATCTAAATATCAGCAGGACCTTCTTCCCAGGGAGGGTCCCAGAGCACTGGACCAGGCTGCCCAGGGGGGCTGTGAGTCTCCTTCTCTGCAGACGTTCCAGCCCCGCCTGGCTGTGTTCCTGTGCGACTTGTTCTGGGTGATCCTGCTGTGGCAGTGGGACTGGACTGGATGATCTTTCGAGATCCCTTCCGATCCCTAATGATTCTTTTCCAGAGGACATTGCCCTTATCACCAAAGAAAAATAACAGAATTTGATTTTTAAAGTTAAAAAGGAAGACAATGGTGAAATGTGTTGTTTTCATACTGTGAACAGGTGAGGCACGTGATCTGTATTCAGTGAGAGGGATGAAGTAAGTCATAATGAGTGATTGCTTTCAGTAGGACAAATAGACAACGGCACACAGAAGGAGTGCTGAAGGACTGTGCTTGAATGGCATGGATTTCATTGAGAGCAGTCAAGTTAAAAATCTGGCCAGACTGAAATCAAGACAGAGAAAATGACAGGTATTCTCGATTCTTGACCATGTCATTAACCAACATAATCTTCCTTAAACGACTTTGGGCGGACAACTACTCCTTGACTGTTGAAAGCATCAGTGAGAGGCAGATGGCATGATGAGTGGTAAAGCACTCTTTCTTCTTCTCTCAGCTACTGCTTGCTACTCATGGTATGGAACACTGTACACACTGAACTACTACTGAACTACTGCACACGGAGCTGCTGCACTGCTGAACATTCTGAGCTGGACTGAACACTCCTTTGTCCTCTTTTACTACTTTATAACTTCTTGTCACACATGGGCACTTCTATCTACTATTAAGCATAGGCCAGCTCTTTCTCTCTTCCTACGTGAGGCACGCTGTGAGTAGTTGACACTTATCACCCTGCCTGTGACCAGACAGCTCGTGATCACCTTCACAGTGAGGGTAACGGAGCACTGGAACAGGCTGCCCAGGGGGGTTGCAGAGTCTCCTTCTCTGGAGAGGTTCCAGACCCGCCTGGCTGTGTTCCTGTGCGACTTGGTTTGGGTGATCCTGCTGTGGCAGGGGGATTGGATTGGTGATCTTCCAAGGTCCCTTCCTATCCCTAATGGTTCTATGATTCCTTGTTTTGTGCTGTTAGTAATTGCCAATAGGCTGTCTAGGGGCTGCCCAGGGGGCTGAGTCAGTCATGAATGTTGACAATCAGAGTGTATCCAGTGAGGGTGATGGGGCACAGGAGGGGGCTGCCTGGGGGGTTTCTGGAGTCTCCTTTTCTGGAGACGTTTGAAACCCACATGGACTTAGTCTGGGTGATCCTGCTGTGGCAGGGGGATTGGGCTGGATGATCTTTCAAGGTCCATTCTGATGGCTAATGTCTCTATGATTCTTTTGAGGTCCCTTCTGATCCCTAATGATTCTATGATTTCTAATATTAAACTCCTGCGAGACACACATACACCAAAATAAAACTGATGGAAAAGTGCTGAATGGAAACATCTCTCATCTTTTACATCACTATGAGATTTTCTCTTTTGAAGGACCTACGAACTGTCATTTGTAGGAAAATGAAATCATCGAAGAGATGTTTTTACTGGGATCTCAAATGGAACTCATTTCCTCCATTTACTGTGAACAGCAAGATGGGACAGATACGTCAGTGCCAGGCCATCTCTAACAGCAAATTCACTTGCCTAGATGATGTAGGTATATTATTTCGATAGAAGAGCAGTTATTTAATGTCATGGGTGATGAATGGCACAAGAGCAGTTAGAAGGGAAATAATGGTGATAATTTGTCAAAGATACTAAGAGATAGAGTGGTAGAGCAGGGGGGGAGGTAGAATGATACAGTGTGCAGTTAGAATAATGTGATATAATGCTTGGGGGTTGGAGAACAGCTTACTAGGACTACAACAAAACAGGGGCAAACACTACTGTGAATCACAGGATAATGCTGGTTGGAAAGGATCTCCTAGATCACTGAATCCACCCACAAATACCTGAGCAATGGAAAACCATAAAATCATCCCCTCCATACCTGCCACCATAGAATCACAGAATCATAGAATCAGTTATTAGGGATCAGAAGGGACCTCAAAAGACCATCCAGTCCACCCCCCCTGCCACAGCAGGATCACCCATACCAAGTCACACAGGAAGAGATCCAGGCCAGTCTGGAATGTCTCCAGAGAAGCCCAGCCACTCTTTGTGTGAAGAATCTCTTCCTCAGATCCAATCTAACCCTCTCCTGCCTCAACTGCAGACCATTACCCTGCTTCTGTCAGCAGGCACCAAGGAGAAGAGGCCAACACTCATCTCTCTACAACCTCCCTTCATGGAGTTGTAGAGAGCAAGGATGTCCCCCCTCAGCCTCCTCTTGCCCAGACTAAACCTGCTCAGCTCCCTCAGCCTCTGCTCGTATGGAGTATGAAGGATGGAGTATGTGAAGTAGAGGATTGTAAAACATGTGTGAAAATATGAGTGTTTGGGATACTTGTGCTAGAGTACAAATAAAGCCTACAAATAATGTAATGGGAATTATGGAGACAGAAGGCAAATACAATACACCAATCCGACGATCCTTGTGAGAAAAGCAGAGTGAAGGACAATGATGATGTCAAGGAAGGGAATAAATAAAATAAGAGCTGATTTTATGGATCAAGTTACTCTGAGTTGCTCAATTTAAATGTCTCAGCACAGTGAGCAGGTAGAACCACAATAGAGAACATCAGGAAGGGGTGTTTCTGGAAGGCTTAGAACAATTTATGTTCATTTCTAGCTTTCAAAAAACCTCTTTAAAGAGCTTGATGACTAATGAGGACAGTGTCGGTTTTCAAAATGCAATACAATTTTTAAAAGGAGAATTAGGAGGAGTTAAGAAGTAATTCTCGAGTTCTAGGAGTTTTTCGATGGCAACAAGAGATGGAAAGAAAAGAGAAGTAGGACTTTGAGTTAAGAAGTCTCATTGTTGTTACAGGAAGCTTCCATGTGAAATTAAAAATCTGCACAATATGAAAAGAGTGATTGCAGACTTGTCAGGGTTGGAAGGGATTTCTAGGTATCAGCTAGCCCAACGCCCTGGGAAGGTATGATCACCTAGAGCACAGTACACAGGAGTGTGTGAACCCAGGTGAGTTATGACTGCCTCCAGAGAAGGAGACTCCACAGCCTCTCTGAACAGCCTGTCCAAAGCTCAGTCACCTCAAGAGTAAAGAAGTCTTTCCTCATCTGTAGATGGAACTTCCTGTGTTCCATCTTGTCCCTGTCATCTCTTCTTCCACTGGGCACTGCTAAAAAGAGTCTGGCTCCCTTCTCTTTATACCCACCCTTCAGGTATTTATAGATAGTGATAGGGTCTCCTCTGAGTCTTCTCCAGGCTAAGTAATCCAATCTCTGTCAGTCTTTCATCACGAGATGCTCCAGGCTTACAGTCATCTTTGTTGCCACCCCACTGAACTCTGCCCATACTTCCCTGTCTCTCTTGAACTGGAGAGCCCAGAACTGGACTCAGTATTGCAGATGTGGTCTCACTAAGGTGGAAAGGCAGGGGAGGATGATCTCTCTTGACAGTTAGGAGTAACCAGTTATGTGCAAGTGAGAGGGAGTGTTTTGAGAGACAGACCTGTCCTTCCAAAGGGCGGTTCAGTCCATTGAGTTCATTCAGCTTTTCACCTAAGAAAGCAACTACAACAGTAAACAGAAAGCAGAACACATCTGTTCCCCCCCGTGCAGTGCAGCCTTCTTCCCTAGAGCAGATATGTGGGCTGTGCTAAGAAGATGGTGTGGTAATGTTTCTGCATCCTCTCAGTTTTCTCATCTTTTAGGTGGGTATGTCCTCAGTTGCTGAGGAAACTCTCTCTGTGCTTTCTCAAACCCACAGACTGCTCACAGAGTTGCCCAAGCACAACACACAACTCAAGTGTCTGGCTTTTCTCTGTCCTCATAGTTCCTGCCCTGGGATAAAACAAGGATTATCCCACTGTGGTAAATACAGTTTCACCACTGCAAAATCAATAAGGTAGAAGAGTCAGGTGTCTCTTCCCTTGCTTCAGCAAGCCTTTTCCATTGTGTTTTACTTTCCTTTTCATCTGAGTTCATGCTGGCAGCTAGGATTGGTCTGAGGGACAGAGAAGAATAAAGAGAATCAACTGAAAGTTTTAATAGCGATGACATAGGTTATATAAACATATTTCAGAGCTGAGCCAGGAGGTGACAGGCCTCAAAACAGACCTAATGTGTTCTCACCCCTCATCGAAAAGCACAGTATTTTGTGGGATCAGGATAAAAAAAGGAAGATAAGAAAATAAATGCATTTGCAGTGCATTTAGCTTCCTAAATCTGCTCCTGCCTACCTGCATTGCTTGCATCTACTGTTGGACTACTCTTCCTTAGGTACCCCAGTGTCAACAGGTGTAATGAAGTGTAGAGAGTCATGTGGAGAGGCAGCCTTAGGTACCCAAGTGTCAACAGGTGTAATAAAGTGTAGGGAGTCATGTAGAGAGGCAGCCTTGCTGTGACAGACCACAGGCTTCCTACTGAAGAACGAGCGCATGCAAAGCTCTGCAAACAGCAGAATTTACTTGGCACCTATGCCCTAGCGAAGCTGACATACCACCTTGTGTGTGGGCACAGTGCCATCCTGACAGATGGGGATGAATTCAAGCAGCCAAGAGACCATGTCTGAGCATCAAATATGTTTGTGGAGGGCAGGATTCCCAGCTAGAAATATCAAAACAGCTGTTTGCCCTGGGTTTGTGTGCCTCCAGGTTCGGTGGGCTATGCCTTCTCTAATTCATCACTGCTCTTGATTAATTCTTTAAGAGGTTCTGCTATAGCAGCGAGTGGTTGTGGTTGTGTGCAAAACAAGTTATGTCAACCTCTTCTTGCAGACTGCTCATAACAGCACTGAAAGTAGTGTCACAATAGGAAGGAAGAGGCTTTCTAAGGAAGGAACCCATTCTTTGCCTTCTGCTGTGCCCTAAGTTAATTTGCTGAAAGCAATCTTACCAATAGATTGTATTAATTAGTTCCCAATTTAGCATCTTAAAGATCTTATCATAGAATCATTAGGGATTGCAAGGTACCTCGAAACCACCTAGTCCAATCCTCCTGCCACAGCAGGATCACCCAGACCAAGTCACACAGGAACACAACCAGGAGGGTCTGGAACGTCTGCAGAGAAGGAGACTCCACAACCCCCCTGGGAAGAAGGTCCTGCTGGTACTGACATGGAACCTCCACTGTTCCAGCTGGCACTCAGTGCCCCTTATTCTATCACCAGATGACCCTGAGAAGAGCCTGGCTCCATCCTCCTGACACCCACCCCTCATTTATAGACATTCTTGAGGTCCCCCCTCAGCCTCCTCTTCTCCAAGCTCAAGAAACCCAGCTCTCAAGGACTTTTTTCACTGGAAACCTGGTGGAAATATTGATATCACATACAAGGTGTGATTTCAGACCACAGAGGACATTCTGCATTGCAATTCATGGAATGAGGTTATAACTTTCATACCCAAGCTTCTAAAAATATGGACCCCAGCAAGTGACCTGCCTTTGTGGTCTCTGTCAGTTGACGCTTGTTCCCTCTGGAAAAATCTATGCCGACCTTGAGCAGCAATATAGATGTGTATTTCCTAACAGGCTTACAAAGTGTGCTGGCAGCTCAGTCTTCTGCTTGCATCAGTGCGATACAGCTTTTCGGGGAGCACTGTTCAGAGCAGGGGAAAAGTGCATGGGAAACCTTAAAATCTTTGAATAAAAAATGGTGACAATGATAGACAGCAAGAGACCATGACATTCAGATGGGTAGATTAATCTGCTGCAAATACGCCTCGGTGACAACATGCCTCAGGAGAATCGGGTACCAGACTATTGGAAACAAAATTTGAGTGAGCAACCTCACTTTCTTATCTGTAAAATAAAAACTCAGTGGAGGGAAATGTCATCAAGTTCATCCCAATGGTAAAAGCTGTATGGGAATTGGAAATGACTTTGTTTTCTCTGTCCTCTCAGTTCAACCAAAAGCTCTGACTTCTGTCGATAGAGGCTGCCAGCAGGGTTCATAACCACGGAGACAGACACTGCATGTATGGTTCCTAAGCCCTTTGATAATCCTGACCTATTATTTGACTGCATTTTGGTGACTCTATTGTATTGTAAAAGGATGCCAGGCTTCCAGTTAGACTGTAGCCTCTTTTCCTAGCTTGCTTGCCATCTTCCAGTCCTCCTTCAATCCCCCTGCCACAGCAGCATCATCCAGACCAAGTCACACAGGAACACATCCAGGTGGGGCTGGAACATCTCCAGAGAAGGAGACTCCACAACCCCCCTGGGCAGCCTGGTCCAGTGCTCCGGGACCCTCCCTGGGAAGAAGGTCCTGCTGAGATTGATAGGGAACCTCCTCTGTTCCAGCTGGCACCCATTGCCCATTGTCCTCTCACCAGATGACCTTGAGAAAAGCCTAGCTCCATCCTCCTGACACCCACCCCTCACTTATTTATAGACATTCATGAGGTCCCCCCTCAGCCTCCTCTTCTCCAAGGTTTAATCCCCATTACAACAATTAAAAGCTCACTAAAAGGAATGGTCTTACATGAAGTCACAAAGAAGATAAAGCTCAACAGAAGAGCCTTTCAAATGCTGTTACCTGTAGATGTGGTTCAAGTGTGATTTCTTCCATCAGAACACAGGAAAAGCAGCAAATTGCCCACAGTATTTGCAAGCTGAACAGAAAAACTTCTTTATTGACCACCTAAATTGTTTTAGAGCAGACTGAAGCATTTCAGTTATTTACGTGAGTAGTATGGGAAGATTAAGCTTCTCTGTCACAAGAATTCCCAAGTCGTAACAGCCTGGAAGACAGAAAATAATCAGAATATCAGTTCTTTACTGAACAGCGCATAGATTAGATACAAGCATCTCTCCTGACAGCATAGCCAGTGACGTGCAGCTTGTAAAGCACAATGAAATAAGGAATTTTGAACGTCAAAGTCAGACTTGTTCACAAGAGGGTGACTCAACCTGAAAACCACGCAACATTTTCAGGTAAAGTTACACATTTAGGTGAGGATCTAAGGAATATTGAGTTAATTAAGGAATATTGGGTTAATAACCACCTGAAACCAGAGGAAAAAGCAATCTTCGTCTTCTTTTAATACAATAAAAAATGAAGCTTTCTATATTTCTGATTAGAACATCAAAAAACCAACCCTGCTTGTGCCATGCCATAGTGCTAGGCATTCATATCGCATAAGAAAAGTCATTCTATCATGTGCTACAGAGTTTATCAAGCTTGGGATGCTGTTGCGTTATTAGCCAATCTGTTAAAGGAGTCTCCACCACCCAGCTAAGAGAAAAACTGTGGCAGGGGGTCTGAACTGGATGATCTTTTGAGGTCCCTTCTGATCTTTAAGGATTCTATGTTTTTTAAAGCTATGTTTTCTGTCATTTAAAGCAGCAGCTGAGTTTGGTCTGAAATTGCAGCTTCAAATAATGGATTCATTAGGACCACCTCCCTCACCCTACTGGTCCTGCTTCCCTTGATGCAGCCCAGGATGCAAGTGAACATTGCCAGCTCCTGTTGAGTTCTCCATTGACCAACCCCCCAAGTCCTTCTCCATGAGGCTGCTCTCAATCTGTTCCCCACCCAGCCTGTCTCTGTGCCTGGGGTTGCCTCCTCCCCAATGTTTTTTTCTGTTTTAAACAGATCTGTGTTAAGTAGCTGAAGAATGAGAACTTCCCATCAATGTAATTGTAACGAGAAGCCTGTAACAGCGGGTGCTTTAATCACGCTACAGACTAATTAGGAATTTGGAAGAAACAGTACAATTACCCTGATCAAATAGATGAAACAGATAAAAGAAGTTCAAAAATCCAATCTATCAAAATTACAGTATTAAAATGAGCCAGAAAACCAGTGGTTGTGAGGCAATTGAATTCAGATGAATCGAGCAATGCAGGTTTAATGCGAGGATGGATTTCCTGCTGTTTCCTTCATAATTTGAGTGTGGTTTAGATTTTTATCAGCTTTGACTTTTAAATACAGCAGGTACCTTGTACTCAGCAATCCTGAGCCCTTTTCATTCTCCAGTGCTCTCTAGTTCAGAACAACAGGTCTGGGTGATCCTGCTGTGGCATGGGGATGGGACTAGATGATCTTTTGAGGTCCCTTCTAATCCCTAAGGATTCTATGATTCTAGGACAGTTGATGTTATAAACAGAATTCCTTCAGCTTACATCACAAACATCTTCCTGGAGATCATTCAGATGGGCTGAGTGTATTCTACTTGTGGAATTGTGTCTAATAAGCAGAATTTCTGAGCTTTTGATTCTGACCAGTGGATGAACATAATTAAGACTGGAAAGGAGTGTTTTATAACAAAGCCTGAGTATCTTCCATCTGGTTCCGTGTTCTGGGAAGAATATGCCTTGTGTGGAAGCTTCAGTCCCTTTATGGCATCATCTATAGTCTTTCATGTGTAGGGTAATCACAGTGAACTTCTTAATTCAATAGAAGGATATGCATTACAACCTATTGTTTCGGTCTCTTGTGGGGACTACAGGTTATTGATCATCAATCCCAGGTTGTTTCGTGGGATCTTTTCAGTGTAGTCAAATGAATTGAGTAGATCCCTGCAGTTCAGAGCACATGTGTTCAAGGTCAGGCTGGATGAAGTGCTGAGTGGCATGACCTAGATGTCAGATGTTAGGGTTACTCGGCTGGTTTTAGGTTGGACTGGATGATCTTTAAGGTCTTTTCCAGCCTCATCAGTACTGTGATGCTGTGATACTGTGATACTCCTCACACTATTGCAAAACAGGCAGTGCCTCTTTATATCAAATGAAAACAAACCCAGTTCACGATGCAGCTACCAACTTTCTAAACCAACCAGCTTATTTTCTCAAAAACAGCAAGTAGGTGAACTGTGAATGAGACATTCATCTCACTGGGGTAAAACAAGACATGGCTATGAAATAAAACTACCTGATTTCCTGTTTGGGAAGTACTGTTATTAAAACAAGCTGTAGACTTAGAGACGAAAGACTAGAGCAGCTGATGTGTACCCTAAGAGAGCTAAATCAGGATTACAGATTCATTGGAGTCACCTCTAGAGATCATCAGGTCAATCCCCCCTGGAGGGAGTAAAAGCTTTTTCCATTCCTAGCATTAATCTGAAAACTTTATTTACTTTAAAAAAATAATCTTTATTAAACTTTTATTTACTTTAAAAATAAACTTTATTTAACTTTATTTACTTTAAAAAATAAACTTTATTAAACTTTTATTTAATTTAAAAAAATAAATTTTATTAAACTTTAAAAAAATAAACATGATTTATTTCTCACAAACAGGAAGTAAAATTAATTTTTCAGTATCTGGATTTCAAAAGGAAAGTGTCGATGTTTCTTACTATGGAGAAATCTGGGCCAAAAAAATCACTTCAGTATTACTCTACTTCATTTTCATGAGTTCACATTCCCATGAGATAAAAAGAGTAAAATATAAGGTATCATAGAATCCTTAGGGATTGGAAGGGACCTCAAAAGATCATCCAGTCCCANCTGCTTTTTATACCTAAAGAAGCTTTTCCTCACATCTATATCCTGGGTCCTAGCTTGTGCCCATTGCCCCTACTCCTTCCACTGAGTACAACTGAAAATAGTCTGGCTCCATCCTCCTTACCCCTATAGGTAGGGGTACCCTACAGGTACTTATAGATACGAATAAGGTGTCAGGATTTTCGTCTCAGGAAAGAGAGAAGAAATTTCCGGGAAGGAGGTGAGACTACCTAGCCTGTAGTTTCCCAGGTCTTCCTTCTTGCCCTTCTTGAAGACTGGAGTGGTGCAATCCTAAGGCACCTCTGCTGCTCTCCACAGCCTTTCAAAAATGAGGGCAAGTGGCCTGGCAATAATGTTTACCAGGTCTCTCAGCACTTGTGGCTGCATCCTGTTGGGGCTCATGGATTTATGAATGTCCAGCTTAGCTTATTGCCCTCTAACCAAGTCCTCCTCTACCAAAGGAGAGCCGCCTTCTCTCCAGACCTTCTCTCTCATCTCCAGAGCTCAGGCTTCTTGAGGGCTGGCTTTAGCAGTGAAGACAAAGCAAAGAATATATTCAGTAACTCCACCTTCTCAGCGTCTTCAGCCACTAAGNCTACTCCTTCCACTGAGTACAACTGAAAATAGTCTGGCTCCATCCTCCTTACCCCTATAGGTAGGGGTACCCTACAGGTACTTATAGATACGAATAAGGTGTCAGGATTTTCGTCTCAGGAAAGAGAGAAGAAATTTCCGGGAAGGAGGTGAGACTACCTAGCCTGTAGTTTCCCAGGTCTTCCTTCTTGCCCTTCNTTACTAATCAGTTACAATTTATTCCAGTTAATCAGTGAAATCCATCAGTGCCAGTGGAAATGTTACCATGTGAGCCTCACTCATATTCATCAGAACCAGAATTTTGTTCTAAAAATAATTGCTTTGAGTAGACCCTGCAATTTCTAATAACATTTTTACAGGAAAATTATATTAACAAAAATCATGAAAATTCTTCCTAATGAGGGTGCTGNTCCATCAGCAGGCCCACGTTTGCCCTAGTCTTTCTTTTCTTTTCTATTGATATACAGAACAAAGCCCTTATTTTCCTTGATACTCCTTGCCAGATCTAATTCCAAGTGTCCTTAGCTCTTCTCTTTGCATCCCTGCATTGTCTGCCAACATTCCTATATTCCTGCCAAGGGCATGGTCTTGTTTTTCCACGTTCTGAATTTCTCTCTTCCTTCTAAGTTTTTCCTGATCTTTTCTCATCCGTGTAGGTCTCCTGCTTCCTCTGTCCTGCTCTCTTACTCACAGGGATGTTCCAACCTTGAGCTTGGAGGAAGTAGTTTGAATACTGACCAGTACTCATATACACCTTTGCCCTCTATAGTCCTGAGCCATGGTATTCCAAGGAAATCTTTGAAGAGGCTACACTTAGCTCTTCTGAAGTCCAGGGCTGAGGTTCTGCTTGTTTCATTGCTTCTTCCTCGCAGGATACTGAACTCCAGCATTTCATGGTCACTGCAGACAAGATTACCCCCAACCTTCACATCTTCAGCAAGTCCTATCCTCATTAATATAATCTCCAGCACAGAACCTCTCTTCATAGGTTCCATCATCATTTGCAACGATTCCCAGTGCGCTGCGGGAATGTCCTGGGTTGAGCTGGCTGAGCTACCTTTCCAGGACAGTTCATGCTGTATCAGTCCCCATTTGTGGTGCTGTCAATAAAACAAACTCTTGGAATGTCTTTCTCCACTGGGAAAGGCAGGAAGCATCAATAGACTTCTGAATCATTCAGCAACTGTTAGGAAATTTATCTGTGTAACTTGGGATGTACAAGCACGGTCAGTTCTTCAAGCTATTAAATGTTAGGAGAATTTAAAAGAAATCTCAGCTGAAGAGTTTCTATTGACCTAATTGAATGAAGCACTAAACCATTTCAAATAAATAGATGTAGGTGGTGTCTTGAAAAATGGAGAGGGAGTAAAAGCTTTTTCCATTCCTAGCATTAATCTGAAAACTTTATTTACTT
>VZRI01004387.1:20750-60680 GCA_013397515.1 Upupa epops
TGGACCAGGCTGCCCAGGGGAGCTGTGGAGCCTCCTCCTCTGGAGACGTTCCAGTTCCCTGTGAGACTTGGTCTGGGTGATCCTGCTGTGGCAGGGGGACTGGACTGGATGATCTTTTGCGGTCCCTTCCAATCCCCAGTGATTCTATGATTCTATGGCAGTATATATACAGGATTTTCTTACACCTGTCAGTCCTTTCTACCAGCTATCAGTCTTTCAGCATTCGTTGCTGTACTATCTACATTCAGCACTTGATACCCTCTTACTCTGCTTGCTTTCTGCTCACACATAGCGATGCACACAATGATCTGACAAACTTACAGACAGTTTAATGTCACTCACCCTGTTTGCTGTTCCTTCTCGTATGTATCTTGTGTTTAAGCTGACTCTTTCCCTGGTGTGTGTAAACTGTGCTCCAAACTCTCTCTTACAGCTCCTCTTTGCACAGATCTCAAATGTCACAAAGCTCAGCTTTGTTTAGGAATTTGGAGGCGAGATTCCAGTCATTTCCAAGCATGCTCCTGAGAACAGGCTCACATCATGCTCCAGAAGGCTCGCTGCTTGTCAAGTTCTTTTTAAGAAATATCTTCTAAATATACTCTAAGACTGATTTTAACTCTTTACAGATCTTCCCGTGATGGTTAAGAAACAAAACCGCGATGCTACTCTCTAAACTTACAAAGCCATGTAAGGAATTGTTCGGAATGTTCTGCTCTTAGGCAGTGAGTGAAGGCACCCAATTCTGGATGCTCAGGATTCCACTCTGCTCCTACCAACATTATTTGCAAGGTAGAACTGCAGTTTCTTCTTTGTCTCTCATAGGCACTTCCCTGTTATCGTGGATTTAGTTCATCTTAAATGACGACGGCGAATCTCAGCGGTGTTTGAGAGCTTGCAGTGGTGATTAACAAAGGCCTGTTGCTGTTCTGAAGTGCACTGAAGTATGTAATTAAACATTTTTTCCCTCCAGATTGGACCTGAGGTTTGAAATAGCAGCGGTTTGATTGAAAACCTCAGCTTTGTGAAATGGTTGAATTCCCCTCTAGCCAAAGTCAACTTCAAAAACCTGATAATAGAGTTAAAAGAGTTTGAGCTGAAACTGTTAATAGGGGCCTCAGTGCTGACACCGGCTTTACATTTGTTTTTGCCATTTGTGATGATACAGGGGTCAGGGGAGAGTGTGGCATCTGGGCAAGAACAACCCCAGGTTCCAGGATAGGTTGGGGACTGACCTGTTGGAGAGCAGTGGAGGAGAAAGGGACCTGAGAGTCCTAGTGGCCAGCAGGGTGACTGTGAGCCAGCAATGTGCTCTGGTGACCACACAATTGCCCCTTGTCCTCTCACCAGGTGACCTTGAGCAGAGCCTGGCTCCATCCTCCTGACACCCACCCCTCACAGATTTAGAGACAGGAATGAGGTTCCCCCCTCAGCCTCCTCCAAGCTCAAGAGCCCCAGCTCCCTCAGCCTTTCCTCAGCAGGGAGCTGCTCTACCCCCTTCATCATCCTCATTGCTCTACACTGGACACCCTCCAGCAGCTCTGTGTCCTTCTGGAACTGAGGGGCCCAGAACTGGACACACTACTCCAGATGCAGTCTCACCAGTGCAGAGTAGAGGGGGAGAAGAACTTCCCTTGATCTGCTAACCACCCCATTTCTGATCCCACCCAGGATGCTTTTCGGACCTCCTAGATCCTCAAGTCCAACCATCCCCACCCCAACAAAAACCTCAGCCCCTGAGAGACTGACAAACACAACCTGACCCCCTCCACGCTGCCACTGTAGCGTGCCCTCACATGCCCCTGTGCTGCATCTGTCCTCAAGAAGCACTTCATCCAGAAAACGGGNAAACGGACTGGTGCTTATGTCAGTGTCTCTTGTTAGCAGAACATGAAGCCCACATGTTTAGAAACACAGCAACCCCAGAGACAAACAAACATCAGCCGCCTGCCCCCCGTGGCACACATTTATACACCAGAGGAATAAACAGTCCTGGGCAATCAGAGAGCCCTCTAAGGCAAAGGGAGTACACTGAATGATCTCTCTTCTTAGAAGTCCTGCTGCGACAGTGGTCTTTGAACCCAGAAGCAGTGAGCCAAAGAGGAAAAGCACACTCTGCCTCCATCCTTGGAGAAGTTCCAGGATTCCTTTCCTCTCTCGTTTTCAGTTGCTTAAAGCCATGATTCAAGGAATGCAGAGATTTTGTTGTGTGCTCCCAGTGTACAAAGGTTACTGTAGCTGGGCTTCCAGAGCAGGGAAAACAGTGTGGGCTTGCTGTCTCTCAGCAAAGAGCCTGATGTCCAGCTGAACCCTCTCAGTGAGGCTCATGAGAGCCTCGCTGTGTCATGCAGCTGCTGAACTGCAGATCAGAACTTACTTGCTTTAGAGCACGTTGGACCAAGCCTTGCTTTCCTAAAGGCAGGGGGAAGAAAGCCAGTTCACTCAAGGTTTAGCTTACCTTTCACTACAGAGCACCACTTTGTTCATAGAATCACAGAATCACCAGGGATCAGAAGGGACCTGGAAGGATCATCCAGTCCAACCCCCCTGCCACAGCAGGATCACCCAGACCAAGTCACACAGGAACACAGCCAGGAGGGTCTTCCCCCAAGAGAAGGAATATATTCCCCATTCCAGAGAAGGAATATATTATTGTTCTTCTAGTAGGAAATGTCAGATCACAAAATTTGGGTTAATTTTTCTTCTGTTGTTGACCAGTTGATTTTTTCACGTGGGTTTAGTATCTTCCTATTAATCTGCTGCTGGTAAGAATAGCACGGTTTAATTACGCCAGCAGGCTATGGCAGTGATCTCATTTCATTTCAATTATCAGCACAGCTCCACCCTTCCTTACATTTCATCATAACTCTAATGATTATGTTACACCCTCTCGTGCTCTTTATTTCCCTCCTTTCCTTTGTGTTAACTGCTCACACTGACTTCCCTTCTGCCCTTGACTTATATTTTCTCTATCCAGCTGACCTCACTCTAGCTCACTCACAAGAGTCTTCTCAAGACTTCACAATCTAGCCACCATGGGCTGAATTTGCAGAGAAGTCAGGACACAGAGAGAACTACAGTATGGTATAATCACTCGGAGCATCTCTTTTCACCCTGGTCTCATTATTCCTGGCTGTGCTGCTTCTCCTTCGTGCCTGCTGACAGAAGCAGGGGCACTGGTCTGCAGTTGAGGCAGGGGAGGGTTAGATTGGATCTGAGGCAGAGATTCTTTGCAGAAAGAGTGGAGAGGCACTAGCAGGGCCTTCACAGGGTGTTGGTTGAGTCCCAGTTGCTGGAGGTATTTAAGAAGCATCTAGACATGATGCTTCACACTGGGGTCAGGTTGTGTCTGTCAGTCTCTCCGGGACTGAGGGGGTTTGTTGGGGTGGGGATGGTTGGACTGGGTGATCCAGGAGCTCCTTTCCAACCAGGATTATCCTGTAACTCAGTGATTCTGCAAAAACTCATCTCATTGTACATCTCTGACACATTCCTATGAGGTTTGGTGAGAAGGTTGGGCCAGGTAGGAACTTCAGTGTAGTTTGTTGGCTTGTGTGAAGATAGCCCTTTAAAATCCATGTCTTGGCAGATGAAGACACTGTTTTCACTCTAAGTTTTGAGCTCTGCAGGTCTCTATTGCCTCTGTCATCGTGTGTTCAGAAAATTATACTCAGGTTTTCCTAAGAGAATGAATAGTTTCCTCTTAAATTTGCACCATGAGGTGGTTTCTCCCATAGGACAACTGAAGGGAGAGAAAGGATAGGAGGAAACAGTTGAGAAAGGTAGAAGGTAAGAACTACTTCAGCTCTTCTAACTGCTGATACAAATGTTTGTGGCAAAAGTAGAACCAGTATGGAGTTTCCAATGCAAGTGAAGTTTGCTATGAGAATGAGATTTGTTTCCAAAAAAGGTTGGAATTCATGAATTTAAACAAAATTAATTCCTTAATAACTCACATCGGCTCTTTGTTTTTAAGATGCGATAGTTCCTGCAAGGTCTCTTGAAAGCACACTGCTCTACTGTACTATAAAAGTGCATCCTCTCAACTTCAAGGGATAGTACGTGGTAGACAAGAGCAGACAGCTTGGAAACAATGGGTTTAGTCAGACAAATGCGAAGGGAAGCTGGCAAAGGACACCGTTTGTAAGTGGTTTCAAAAACCTGATGGCTATCAGCACAGGAGCATTGCTTTCGGCTTTCATCAGGCAATAACAATTCCATCCTCAGGGGTTAGCCATTCACCAGCACCAGACCTCAGTTTGCAGCTAACAACCCTGTTAGGAACTACAGGTCAGGGGTCGAAGGTAGTCACCCACACTACGAAATGGATGTTCTCTTTATTTTCAAGAGTAGTGATAAAAAATGCTACAGTTTAAGGTTTAAGACTCAAAAGGCTCTTGCCCTCTGTTCTGCTCCTGTGAGACCCCATCTGCAGTCCTGCATCCAGTTCTGGAGCCCCCAACACAGGAAGGAGATTGAGCTGTTGGAACGTGTCCAGAGGGCCACGAGGATGAGGGGAGGGCTGGAGCACCTCTGCTACGGGGACAGGCTGGGAGAGCTGGGGCTGCTCAGCCTGGAGAAGAGGAGACTCCAGGGAGATCTTCTAGCAGCCTTCCAGTCCCTGAAGGGGGCTACAGGAAAGTTCCCTTCCAATCCCTAATAATTCTATGATCCTGGTGATCCTGGGGTCCTTTCCAACCATGAGGGTTCTATGATTCTATGACAACATCAAGACTACACCCAGATATTTATACTCCATCACTAGGATTCTTTATGCAGTAGTAGAAGTACTAATAATGTAATAATGAATCCTACGGACACAGGGAGCTGCTTGCTTGCATCATTTAAAGACATTTTAGGAAGAAAAACCTGTGATAGGATAACAAACAGATTTAAACCTCGCTTGCTGTTTCAGAAATTATGATTTTTCATCTGCATGATGTATATCTTGGACCTTCTTTTCAATTCCCCCAGTTTCATTCCGTTTTCTTATATAGAATTCATTTTGTTGCTCATATCACCATCTGCTTTCTAATACATCTTCATTTTTCTCTTTCATGTCAGGCTGCTTTGCTTTCCCATGTTTTTATTGCATGTGTGCAAGCTCCTAGCTTTGAGCTATGCAAGGAACAAGCAGAATTCAAATCTCAGGGACTTTTTTTTAAGATTATTTGTTTAATAATCTGCTGACAAGGTTTTGCAGAATGCAGATGCACAAAGCTTTAGAACACTGCCCAGCAAAGGCCTGAAAAGCTCAGTTATAATAAAACATGAAGATACTCAGCACTCTTAATGACTAAGATATTGTCTGGACAATAAAATTCCTACTCTGTCAAGAGGATGGAGCCAGGCTCTTCTCAAGGGCATCTGGTGATAGGACAAGGGGCACTGGGTGCCAGCTGGAACAGAGGAGGTTCCCTACAAATATCAGCAGGACTTCTTCCCAGGGAGGGTCCCAGAGCACTGGCACAGGGCAGGTGGGGAGTCTCCTTCTCTGGAGGCGATCCAGACCCTCCTAGATCTGTTCCTGTGAGACTTGGTCTGGGTGATCCTGCTGTGGCAGGGGGATTGGACTGGATGATCTTTCGAGGTCCCTTCTGATCCCTAATGATTCTATTACACAAAGTTTTGAATGCTCTTGGTGATCCAACTCAGAATGTGGGCAGATGTGAGCAGTGCTGAAGCCATCTCTACCCTAGCACATCCTTCTCCAGTCACAACACAGTGCTCGCTCTGTACTGCTCTATAGCATACTCTGCAGCGCGATGCCTGTAGGGGCTAGGCTGTGATGAGTAGGAGTGCCACTGCAGTGCAGGCTGTGAGGAGCTGCCAGAGGTGCAGATCTTGGTGGAATTCGGTAAACTTTACTTTCCTGTCACAAACACAGCCACAGCTTTTGTGTTAACCATAGGCAATGCATCGATAGATTCAATTTGCCCTGTTACTGCTTTCGAGTTGAACCACAACAGGGCTGTGCTCTATCCTTCTGAGCATTGAGTGTTGGCTCGAAAGATGGATGAGAAATGGCAAACGGTGGATGTGGAATCTTGTACTGTTAGAGAACAGCAAGCGTTCGGCTGTGAAGGTGACACGAGCAGGGCTCAGGGTATTTGTTTAGACTCGGAACAGAATTATTTGTCATTTTGAGATTCGTCCTGGTGCTAACCCTGAAGCAGTACTGGTGTCGGCAAAGGCTGTGCGTGTTTGAGAAGTGCGTGTGATTTTGTGCTCGTAGATGATGTAGTTGTAGATACTGAGAATCACTCTCATTTGTGCTTTTAATTTAACTCAAATCACGGGATGTGACCTTTCTTATTTAGCCCCGGTCACATCTCATCAGCTTTTGCAATCTAATTATACACTAATTCATAAACTAATGGCTGCACCCTTTGGGATGGATCTCACTTTGATGAAGGAATTGTTTCGGCACCAGGATTTGATCATGATTTTGGAAAATGTCAAGGAAAATGGACAGAAAACCTTGGTAACTCTATCATGATCATAGAATCATTAGGGATCAGAAGGGCCCTCGAGAGATCATCTAGTCCAATCCCCCTGCCACAGCAGATCACCCAGACCAAGTCACACAGGAACACAGCCAGGCAGGGCTGGAACGTCTCCAGAGAAGGAGACTCCACAACCCCCCTGGGCAGCCTGTGCCAGTGCTCCGTTGCCCTCACTGTGATGAAATGTCTTCTGATATTGATAGGGAACCTCCTCTGTTCCAGCTGGCACCCATTGCCCCTTGTCCTGTCACCAGATGACCTTGAGAATTTTACTGCTTGTATTTTGAAGAGAAAGATTTTTAATCCTCACTAATTTTCCAACACTAAAGGGTAACAGTCATAATCTTCTCCATCTGAACCACTCTAAACACTCTGGAAAATATTTGACTCAGCTCCCACACATCTTTGTTTAGAGCTTTGTCTATTGTGAATGGGTCTGGAAAACAAATTAACATTCAGAAAGTTTCTTCAAGGACCATTAAGAGTTCCTTGTCCTGTGCCACTTGGTCTGGGTGATGCTGCTGTGTCAGGGGGATTGGACTGGATGATCTTTCCAGGTCCCTTCTGATCCCTAAGGATTCTATGGCTCCATGATTCTGAAGCAATTGCCAGGTTTTGTAGATGAGAACTGAAATACCATCTTGATAAATGATTCAAGCAGGGCTGAAAAGTTGACCGATGCCTTCTCCAGATCAACATGGTAGTAGTTTTATCATCTTTTCCTAAACAGCCTTTAGGGATGTGCCACTCAGACTTTCCTTTTGCTTTGAGAAATACATACGTGAAGCACAGTCTTGTGAATTAAGCATGACACTAGCAGGGCAATACTCCAACCTTAATGAAAGAGGTGTAACTTAGCCAACTAATGTTGATAACTGCTGCTGCTGCTGCAAAATAACACAATCAAGGAGACACCGGGACTGTAAAAGAGTTTACAGCAAAGCACAGTGTTTACTGGCTAGTAGAAGCCTGAGTGTGATCAATGTGTTTCAACACGCTGAAGACTCTGACTCCACGTTTTGAAGGATGGAATTAGCTGATAAACGACAAAAAAGATTAGGCTGAAATATTTACTGTCTGTGGTGCTAACAGTCATTTCATCTATATTAATTGGCACGGCCTCGGCCGTGCCAGATGGCTTATTGCAGAGAGTGAATATTACCCTTGTAGATTTATCCAATTATGTATTTGAAGTTTGGATGAAAGCATTATACATTTTCTACTGTTTCAGTGCTGAGAATTATGTTAGTGCTCTTAATTTTATTATTGCAAATAGGAAATGATATGTCATCAATAAATACGCATATGATAGAATCATTGAATCATTAGGGATCATATAAAGGTCTTACTCGATTATAAGCAAAGAGAGATATCTTTTGTTTTAAATACCTCTTAAATCTTTATCCTATCCATGTCAGTAGCGTTCAAATTTAAATTCAAATGGCCTGTTAGTAAGACTAGAAGGAAAAGTCACTCGTAAGTTTAGTGGCTTCACCAGATCTAGGTATTTTGGGGAAGATCTGGTGTGAAATACCATCATAATTATATCACACGTTGGACTACTATCAATACAGGTGTAACAATTCCTCTCCACTACACACTGACTGTTGGATGTAAGCTGCTCCAGGGTTGACCTCACAACCCAGGCAAAATGACAAGGCAGAGCAGCTAAGACCTCTGACTGACTGCAGCCTCATCAGACAGTGTCACTCATACCTAGAGCAATGTCCCTGGTGGAAGGTGGAAAGGAAGAACAGCACTAGATGTCATCTCTGTACAGACATCTACCCTTCACAGATGTCAGGAGATGCATCCAGAGACTGCGAGTGCTTGACTTGCAATCGACTTGTTGATACCTCCGTCTCAGCCCAGGTGCCCCAGCTGTCTGGCTGGTCTTCCTATTCAGTCAGTTGAATCAGCTCCCATTATCCCAGCTCCAAAGCAACCGGGTGATACATATCCCACCATCAAGCATGCTCTCAATATTGAAATCCTCTCAATATTCCTTTATTCTTTCCTTGACTGGTGTCCAACGGGTACTTATCTGATGCTTTCTTGTGTGATTGCACATCTTGGGGAAGAGCTGTTCTGAAACCACTATGGAAAAGCCTTCTCCTGGATCCCCCTGAGCAGAGCTCCGTGTTGCCTGTTCACTTGTGCCAAGAGCAAGTGTCCCTGGGGGAAGATCATAGAATCACAGAATCCTTAGGGATCTGAAGGGACCTCGAATGATCATCCAGTCCAATCCTCCTGCCACAGCAAGATCACCCAGACCCAGTGGCACAAGAACACAGCCAGGTGGGGCTTGAATGTCTCCAGGGAAGGAGACTCCACAGCCCCCCTGGGCAGCCTGTGCCAGTGCTCCGGGACCCTCCCTGGGAAGAAGTTCCTTCTGATATTGATATGGAACCTCCTCTGTTCCAGCTGGCACCCAGTGCCCCTTGTCCTATCACCAGATGCCCTTGAGCAGAGCCTGGCTCCATCCTCCTGACACCCACCCCTCACCTATTTATAGGCATGAATGAGGTCCCCCCTCAGCCTCCTCCAAGCTCAAGAGCCCCAGCTCCCTCAGCCTTTCCTCATCAGGGAGCTGCTCTTCCTTCATCTTCATTGTACTTCACTTCTCATCTCTTTATAGTTTTACTGACTTCTTTCTTAAATTAAAGAGGGAGAAACCACTCTTAGATTGAAGTAAGAAAAACAACTGGAGGGCTTTCACACCATGATGGTCTCTTACTTTCTGCTTGTAGTATTGTTTCTTGAAGACATTGTGGGTCAGAGGCATCACAGAACCCAACATTAGTTTGCTGGATGAATCATTTTCTCTTTCACCAGCCACATCTGTAAGAGGTAGATTTTTCTCATAGTAGCTACTCTTTAAAAAATATCTTAAAGTGGTTTGTAAATAAAATTACTCATCAGTTTATGTTAGGAATTTCTCCGCTGAAACACGACAGGGATACATCCCGAGTAAAAACACCCAGAGTCACTGCTTTGAATGGTCTTCACAGTTATTTGTACATGGGTTTTGTTGCTCTTCATCCACATAGGTGAAATTAATCCCAATATGAAGAAATGAAATCCTTCGATAAACATAGTTTTGTAGTCATGAGAAGGTAACTGTCACCCCTGAGCACCCTTTACCACTTCATGAAGGGAGCTGTGTTTTCTTTTCCTCTTTGTTAGCTAAATACCGTGCTGATAATCATTTCCTCTTGCACTCCCAGTACCACTAGTAGCTCGGAAAACAAAGAAGGTTAAATTAGCAGATAGAATGAGTCATTGTCATGCTCATGCTCAAAAGCAAGGGTGCAAATTGAAATAGGGGGGTCTACACGGAGCACAGAGTGTTGAAATAGCAAGGTCTACATGGAGCACATAGTGTTGTCCGCTGATCTAAGAAGGGAGCACACTGTATATTTATAGAAAGAAATACAAAAGACCTTCTTTTTCTCTACCTCTTCACCTGGCAAATTTCCTTCAGGATACAAGCTAGACCGTTGCATGCATTTATCTCCCTGGGGAGAGACCGAGTTAAAAAACAAGTGACAGATGTTACTCACATTGCTGAATGTGCTACTGGAACACATTCAGAAACTGTGGTGATGAGCATGATATAAATATACTGTATGGAAGAGAATCTTAGAATCATAGCATCCTTAGGGATCAGAAGGAACCTCAAAAGATCATCCAGTCCAGTCCCCCTGCCACAGCAGATCACCCAGACCAAGTCGCACAGGAACACAGTCAGGGGGGTCTGGAACATCTCCAGATGAGGAGACTCTACAACCCCCCTGAGCAGCCTGTTCCAGTGCTCCGGGACCCTCCCTGGGAAAAAGGTCCTGCTGATATTGATAGGGAACCTCCTCTGTTCCAGCTGGCACCCAGTGCCCCTTGTCCTGTCACCAGATGACCCTGAGAAGAGCCTGGCTCCATCCTCCTGACACCCACCCCTCACACGTTCATAGACATGAATGAGGTCACCCCTCAGTCTGTGTCCTCTTAGAATCCTGAAACCTGAGAGATGTTCATTAATATAAATTAGACCTGTACCTGGATAATGATTAATAAGAGCTGATCTCTTGGTTATAGATATTTTTATGTCTGTCTTTCAATAAGTATAATAGCACTATGCAATTCCTAAACTGTAGTTCCAAAAGGTTTCTGCTTGTTTGCTTTTAAAAAGGTTAATGTATTAAGAAAAATGTACTTTGTAAATGACAACATCATGGGTAATAATAAAAGCCCTGGAAGCAGTACTAGCCACCAGCAAGACTGATAAGCAAAATGCTTCTTATCAATTCACACTACCTGCTGGGCTGAATGTGATCAGTTCCACATGAATCTCAGCAGGAACTTCTTCCCAGGGAGGGTCCCAGAGCATTGGAACAGGCTGCTCAGGGGGGCTGTGGAGTCTCCTTCTCTGGAGATGTTCCAGACCTGCCTGGATGTGTTCCTGTGTGACTTGGTCTAGGTGATCCTGCTGTGGCAGNGTGTATGGAGACGTTCCAGACCTGCCTGACTGTGTTCCTGTGTGACTTGGTCTAGGTGATCCTGCTGTGGCAGGGTGATTGGACTGGATGATCTTTCGAGGTCCCTTCCCATCCCTAATGATTCTGTGATTTGCTGTATGAGGTCAGACTCATCCAGCCAAGGATCATCTCTGTTTAGCCTGGAGATACAGTGGGAGATTCTGTTCTCCTTTCAGACGTGTGTTTATGGGCCCATTTTATCCTCCCCCTAATTTGTCTCTCTAGATAGAAGGATCTAAACCTCCCTGTATGCCTCAGTTTTGCTCCATTTGGAAATACAAAGGTAAGGATAATTTTGCTATTAGATCCTTTCTCACGTGAGGGACCACAGGAAGGGGCTAGAAAGGAGATTCATTATTTGTCCAACTGGCTATCATCTTCTTTTCTGATTTCTTTTCCCCATCAGTACCCTAATATTTGCATTTTCTGCCTGCTAGTGAGCATAGCACTGTCATTTTACTGGAACCAAGTCTTATTACCTCAAGATGTTTCCTTTGAGTGATAACTCTTAGCTCAGAACTCATCATTTTTCAGATGAATTCTAGGGCTTCTTTGCCTTGGTTTTCACTTCCCATCGTTCTGCACTGCATGCCATCTGACATTTTGTTGTCCAATCAGCCTCATCAGTTTTTGCAGCAATTCTTCACAGTCACTCTGCACTTTTCCTAGTCTGAATAATTTAGTGTTAGCAGCAAACCTGCTTAGCTTCCCACAAAAAAAACCTTCAAAGAAGACGCTGGAAAGCACAGATCCTACCTTGACCCCCTGTAAAATTACCCAGTGCCTCTCTGCTCAACGAGAATGAATATTTTGCTCCTTTTCTCTGCTTTCTGTCTCCTAATCAGATCCTTTTTCCTCACTGCTAAAATGAGCTGTGACTGATCGTGCTCCTCCAAAGGTTTCAGAGATGGCTGTGGCCAAAAGTCTGGTGGAAATGCTAATGGACTGGGAATTTTGGTGGTGGTTGTCTTGAAAGCTGCAAGCCTGAACGGCAAGCTTAGTTTGTGCATCTCTGTGAAGGGTGTTTAGGCCAGTAGGAGAGATTTAGCACTTCAGTTCCAAGTTTCCAGCTCCACCACCTTCTTCTTTAACTCCTTCTTCACTTACTGTCTGTATTCAGAGAGGGAGCACATGTCACAGCCAGCAAGGTGAATAGATGGACAGCATAGTACCTCAAGGATCATAGAACCATAAAATCATCAGTTGGAAGAGAACTACAAGGTCAGCGAGTCCAACCATCAATTCAGTGGCACCGTGGCTACTAAACCATGTTCCTAGTGACACAGCTATGTGTTTTATCAACAGCTGCAGGGATGGTGACTCCAGTGTTCCAATACCTGATCGTTCTTTGGCTTTGGCCCATTCACACATGAACTAAACCAACTGCCTTAAGTTTGTCAGGGGTTTTAAACCCTTGACAGAAATACAGGCAGACTGTGTCTGCTAAAGCACCCTTGTTTTCATGTTCGGTGACTCTGTCAAGAATAAGCCAGAGCATCTACATCACAGAATTTCCCTTCCAATCAAGTAATTTGTATCTATCCTGGCGTCCACTGTGTCTGTGGTTTAATCTTAAGTGTGTTTAATCTTAAACATCTATGTATCTATGCAACTCTGCTGTTGAAAATCATGTTAGGTGCTAAAGAGTTGTTCTAGATCCTTCTCCAACATCCTTTGGTTTCTGAGCAGGAAGAGAAACCCATGTTCTCCATTATGTCCAGTAGAGGTTGGATGAGGCTCTGGGCAACCTTATCCAATGAGAAGTGTTCCTGCCCATGGCAGGGGAGTCGCAAATAGATGATGGAGGTCCAATCTAAACCATTCAATGATCCATGATTCCATGACTTTTAAGATACTAGGATAGGACATGATAGATCACCTATTTCCAGTTTGAAGGCACACCCTGAACACTAAATGCAATAGAACTTTTCAGAACCATCTGTTTCTCCATCACTAGTGGGGGAAAGAGATCTGTGACTTAGAAACACCCCGTTCACAGTTTGTTCTTTTGGTAAGACTTCTTGTTGAGTGTGCTGACATCTTGTGGCTGGATGTAATGGCTGGACTTGATCATGGAGATCTCTTCCAACCCTAACGATACCGTGACTGTATGGTAGTGTCCATGTGCTGTGTGTGTCGAGGTCAGGTAGTACTGCACTGCATGTTGGGATCAAAGGCCCTTGTGTTGAGGAACTTCTTGACTTTGCCTCTGCAGCATTGACTCTATTTCTTCTTCCTGGGTTGAAATACTTCTTATTCACTTCAACCCTCATCGTGGTCGAGTCGACATCTCTGGAGGGGTTCAAGGTTAGGCTGGATGAAGTGCTGAGTGGCATGAGCTAGATGGCAGATGTTTAGGTTTACTTGGTTGGTTTTAGGTTGGACTGGATGATCTTTAAGGTCTTTTCCAGCCCCATTAGTACTGTGAGACTGTGACACTGTGTGTTGGGGACAAAATGTGCTTTCTCACATACATGCATTTCCTTCAAGTCACAGAGAGAGACAGGCCAGAGCTGTGACTATGAGACTAATTGCAATTATCCTGGCATGAGTTTGCTGGAGTCAACTGCTCTTCTTTGACTGGTTCTTGGCTTTGCTTTGTGGCCAGATGTTAGCAGAGGCATGGAATATTGATCTGTTTTTTTCCACGGGAAATGGGATGGGAGTCTGTGCTCCAGTGCTTTGGGATTGGGTTTGATTGTTCTTTCTAAAAGAATTAATACCCCACAAACCATCGCCTCATCCTTTTACCGTCTAGAGATGACTTCTGTCACTGGTGTCTTCCAGCTGTTCTTTTTTCACACGTTCCTCCTCTTTCGTGCCTCCAGCATCCTTTCCACTCACCCTACCTTTTAAAACCTGGCTCCTTCCTTTTTCTATTTTATTTTTAACTCTTGTTCAGACTCCTTCAGCCGAGATTTGATTGTGTCCATCTGCAGCACAGCAGCTGGCTCCACCAGCAAATTTACCAGATTTGATACCTCCATTCTGTTGTGAGCGAGGAGCGAGGAGCACAGCCTGTACACACAGCTCAGGGGAATCTAATAAGGTTTTCAGGGTTATTGTGAATATCATTTCCATGCTGAAGGCCCAGCAGAGGGGAAGATGGCAGGTGTCACCAACAGAGACACTTTCAGCAGGTAATACAGAATTGGCAGCTCTTTTTGGGGTTAATAAGACGCTTCTGAAGACAAAAGGAGAGGTTCTATGGGTAGTTGCTGCCTCAGGCATAAGGACTGGCATCCACTGCGCTCAGTGTGAGAGTTAGACACAGCAAGAGAGGCTCTATGTATACAATCTGTCTCCCTCTGTTTATGTTCATGATTCATCTGTGCCTACATACTCTCATGAACAGTATGTTGCACTGTGTTATTAAACATGAAGCTGTGTACATCGCTTCTGGGATTTGTATATATGTCTCCTAAGAAAAAAAGAAGGGTTTAAGTGAAATCCTGTCCATATGGCAGGTCAGCATGCATTAGTCTCCATTTTCCTGATGTGCTTGTTCTGAAGAACCGTTCGGAGAATTCATCTAGCCAGCACTACGGGGTATTTTCAAGCAGGAGAGGATATGTACACATATGTTTCATAAAGATTTGATGAAGTTTTTTAAACACTGGCACATGAGAAACTAGAAGAAAGGCAGTGCAACCGAAGTCTGCTGGAGGTTCAGCGTATTCTCAGCCGAAGTAGGAAGCACACAGATATTAACTCAGAGAGGATTTTTATTGTGGTTGATAGAAGTGGAAGTGAATGCCAATGTTTCTGCCAGGGATGAACTGTGTCATGGATAAAACAAAGAGAGAACTTAAAAAGCAGAAAAACCTTAGAAGCTTGATGAGGAGGTCGAGGGAGGTGATCCTCCCCCTCTATTCTGCTCTCGTGAGGCCCCATCTGCAGTCCTGCATCCAGTTCTNAGAGAGGTTTAGACTGGAAGTCAGGAGGAAATTCTTCACAATGAGGGTGCTGAGACTCTGGGGAGATCTTAGAGCAGCCTCCTCCTACCACTCCAAGCCCTTGGAAACAGCCCCTCCCCAGCTCTCCTGTAGCCGCCTTCAGGGGCTGGGAGGCTGCTCCAAGATCTTCCCAGATCTAACTGCAAATAGTTACCCTAAGGCCATAGGTGATGGAATGCAAACAGTCACAAGTTGTGTCACACCTCCTGAGCTTACCCTCGCTCTGATGCGGTAGAGCTGATGGTAGTTATATGAACATTTTCCTGCTGGTTTATAACCACCCCTGTGTGGCTCTTCCTGCTCTTAGAAACTAATGAAAGTCACTGCTGCTTTGTTCACACAGTGAGTTTTGACCATGCTATTCAGAACATTTCTTCCTACTCTTTGAATAAAATCATAAAACCCTTCTGCTTCCACAACGTGGGGGATGAGTGGCTGGAGAGCAGCCTGGCAGAGAGGGAGCTGGCAGTACTGGTCGACAACTGGCTAAATATGAGCCAGCAGGGTGCCCAGGTGGCATGAAAGGCCAGTGGCATCCTGGCTTGGATCAGGAAGAGTGTGGCCAGCAGGACAAGGGATGCAATTCTCCCCCTGTGCTGGGCACTGGGGAGGCCTCACCTTCAGTACTGTGTGCAGTTCTGGGCCCCTTGCTTCAAGAAAGAGATTGAGATACTGGAGTGAGTCCAAAGGAGAGCAGTGGGGCTGGAGAAAGGACTAGAGAGAAAGTCTGATGAAGAGAGGCTGAGAGAGCTGGGAGTGTTTAGCCTGGAGAAGAAGAGACTCAGGGGGTACCTTTTCCCTCTGTATAACTCCCCGAAGGGAAGTTGTAGATAGGTGGGGGTCAGGCTCTTCTCCCAGGCAACTAGTGATAGGATGAGAGGGCAAGGTCTGCANAGCGATAGGATGAGACGGCAGGGTCTGAAGCTGCCAGGGGAGGGTTAGGTTGGATGTTAGGAAGCCCTTCCTCACAGAAAGGGTGATCAGACACTGGACTGGATTGCCCAGGGAGGTGGTGGAGTCCCCATCCCTGGAGGTGTTTAGGAAAAGACTAGGCATGACCCTTAGTGCCTGGTCTGGCTGCTGTGGTGATGTCAGGTCCTAGGCTGGGCTGGATGAGCTCAGAGGGCTTTGCCAGCCTCAGTGATCCTGTGATTCTCTAATTTTTGTTCTGCTCAGTGATGGGATCTGGTCCAATCAAAGCTGAAGTTTCCCAGTGGATGTGTGTCTCATGAATCCTCCATCTGATCAAACTATTTTCAAATACTGAAAAAATCAATTCTTCTTTAAATATTAAACAAAAAAGGTTGTTCTTTAAATAAAGGAGACAGAAGTAGGATGCATTTGCTTGTAGACATCCTTCGTCCATTACCATTGTGTTTTCATACTCCATCATCTTCTGAGCAGCATCAGTCTCAGACCCTTCTAGGCTGTAGGCATCTTTCCTGAGAGGAAACCTTCTGCTACCTAGAATTTCCCCTACTATTGTAGCTGTATCTTGTCCTTCCATGAGTTTCAGGTCTGATTTTTGACTCTAACTGACTGCCTCAGACATACCCCACTGTCTCAAAGATTCTCTGCCTTGAGTATGCTCAGTAACTCCCAGCAGTCTTGGCACCCAGCTGCTTTTTTAAGGGAACACAAACGTCACCCCGAACGCACAATAAAGCAGATGCTACCTGGCACTCCCATGAAAATACAGAAGATCTGTTTCTCTGCCACAAAGGAGGGCAGGATGTAATTAGCATCTGTAAGTCTTGGAGCACATGGTTGCCCATAGATCTCAGCATGTGTGCCAACGCAGATTGAATAAGGTTCTTTGGAACCAGGAGTGCTCTGAGCTTCCCTTGCCCTCTGGGCTTTCTGCTGGGTGTCAGCACAACCCGATTCACTAAGAACACTGGAGAGACACCCTGAAAGACATCCGTTTCCAAGCGCAAGACGCCTTTTAGAAGTGCTATTTTCAAACCTTCCCAGCTCAGCCAAATCAAACCACATCTTCCCTGGAACACTTGACTGCACTTCTTCTCAAGAAGAGGGAAGGATCTGCCAGTTTCTAATTTTCTAGATTCAGCTGATTCATCAGTACAGCTCTTTAGCAAGTAGTCATGAGACCTGACTGGATGTGTTCCTGTGGGATGGTCTGGGTGATCCTGCTGTGGCAGGGGGATTGGACTGGATGATCTTTCGAGGTCCTTTCCCATCCCTAATGATTCTGGAACATCTCCAGAGAAAGACTCCACAACCCCCCTGTACAGCCTGTTCCAGTAGCCTCCAGTACCCTCCCTTTGAAGAAGTTCCTTCAGATACTGATATGGACCCTTCTCTGTTCCAGCTGGCACCCAGTGCCCCTTGTCCTATCACCAGATGACCTTGAGAAGAGCCTGGCTCCATCCCTCTAACACCCACCCCTCACATATTTAAAGACATTGAAGAGGTTCTCCCTCAGCCTCCTCTTCTCCAAGCTCAAGAGACCCAGCTCCCACAGCCTTTCCTCTTAAGAGAGCTGTTCTACTTTCATTATCTTTGTTTCTCTGAACTGGACACCCTCCAGCAGCTCTGTGTCCTTCTAGAACTGAGGGGCCCAGAACTGGACACAATACTGCAGATGCAGTCTCACCAGTGCAGAGTAGAGGGGGAGAAGAACCTCTCTCAATCTGCTAACCACCCCCCTTTTGATTCCCCCCCAGGATGCTGTTGGCCCTCTTGGCCACCCGAGCTCATTACTGACTGAAACATGTAGCCCCTCTGAGTTGCACAGTGAGATAAATCCACTCTGCTTAGGATCACACGAAGGAATATTTGGCAGGAAAATATTCCCTTTAATTTACAAGCTTTTCCCTTTTAGGCTTGAAAGGTCAATCATCCATTTTTTATAGCCTGTATTTCCCATCCCCTCGGTGTCTACAGATAGGACTGACCTATGCGTTGGCTTCTTCTGATGAACACATTTCATGTCAAACTGTTCTGATCTCTTGTTGCAATGGCTAGCAATTTTTTCTCTGCCACAGCATCTGTGTATGAACTAAGAGTTGCTCAAACAACCACCCCTCTTCTACTGCACTCGCTTAGATGATGATGCAGAAAGCAGCTTGCATCCTAAAAAAGGATGGCTAGGAACTTCGACATCACAAGAGGTTAAGAAGGGAGAAGTTAGTTATCATCTGAACAATAATTCTTAATTTGAACTAACCCAATTTCTTGCTTCAATCCCTTCCGGATTCTCCAACTACTGAGAAGGTAATGATGGTGCAGAGGATGAGGAAAAGAGTCATCAGACTCTTCCCTTCCCTTTTATTTATAATTGGAAGAAGGGAGAGCTATTTTCTGACAACACACATGGAATTAGATTCTAGTTGTGCTTCTGGGAGTGTAAGGAATGTGCCTTTCAGTGGGAGACTCTTCCTACCAGAGATACTGCCGGCAGTGTCTGGACATGTGTGAGTTGATTTTAAGGAAAACAATAGTCATTCCATAATTTCCTCTAGAACAATAAAGGAAAGGAAGCAGGTATGTCTTCCTATACAGGAGGCACAAAACCTCTACCGTTCTGTTTTAGTCTGTGATGAAGTAGAAAGAACCTCAGAGAACAACAGGTGAGTTGCATCCATCAGATGCAAACGACTGACCGGGAGCAGAAAGATCTGAGACAGTTTCCAGGAAGCTGAGGATATGCAAGCAAACAGTCAGGAGGAAGGACATTTCTCCTCCTGCTGTGAATTTCATCACTGTCCTTGAATAGATTCTGTGTGAGAATAGAAATCTTTGCCTTCTAGTTACTCTGACACTGGAACTGGAATGGTACTGGAATTATAATGAATCCTTTATGTTTGCTCCGAGGGACTCATATTTGAAGCAAGAGGCAAGAGACCTTTGAAAGCTACTCCCAACTCAGTACTATTGATATCTGGCCTGATACCAATGAAAGCAGTCTTTCTGTGACTGGATCAACTACCTTGGCATGGATGTTTGCCTTTGTGCCAGCTGGGAGCCACATTTCACTGTGCCTTGCACTTCATCTACACACCGGCAGAGTCCAGATTTCCCTGCAGGCTGCTTAACCATCTTGGCATGGCTCGCGTCCAAATGCTGGCTGGGAGCTGGTTCCTCTGTGGCCTTCTCGATTCTCTTGGCATGAACATAGCTCAGATACCGACCGAGAGCTCAGTTCCTGAAGCCTGCTGTTTCCATCTGCTAATTCTGAGAGTCAAGAAAAAGATAAGGACTATCCTTCAAACCACCTCAGATATTTTTGTTTCCTTTGGAAGTTCCTGAGGGAAAAAAAAACCCACAACCCAACTGCAATCTCCCAGGGGTGAAAAACTGCTAATTACATATTCTGTGAAACCTTGGCTTCGAACAGACATTGGAAGTCCAGCCTCTGTGTGTGTGGGGGGGTCAGTTCCACCTGAGTAATCAAGCTACAGCTGCCTGTAGAATCATGGAATCATTAGGGATTGGAAGGGACCTCAAAAGATCATCAGTCCTATCCCCCTGCCACAGCAGGATCACCCAGACCAAGTCGCACAGTAACACAGCCAGGCGGGGCTGGCACATCTCAGAGAAGGAGAACCACAACCCCCCTGGGCAGCCTGTTCCAGTGCTCTGGGACCCTCCCTGGGAAGAAGTTCCTGCTGATATTGATAGGGAACCTCCTCTGTTCCAGCTGGCACCCACAGCCCCTTGTCCTATCCCCAGATGACCTTGAGAAGAGCCTGGCTCCATCCTCCTGACACCCACCCCTCACAGANTGCCCTCTTAGCCACCAGAGCACCTTGCTGGCTCAGAGTCACCCTGCTGGCCACTGGGGCTTTTCTTAAGTTTCCTGTGTTTGTGCTGCCATTGAGTAAGCTCACCGAAAGTGTCTGTAGTGTAAAAGGAAGAACCTGCAAATATTGAACCTCTACACATTTACATCCCCTTGCCTAACTGCTTAGGTCACACAGTCCTTGCTCCTTTCTTGGATTGAAGAGCTGAAAGATGCTTCTCTGCCTCATTTCACAATGAAATAACTTGCTGAGGACTTGAGATGAGTGCATTACAACTTGTGCCAGAAACATTATCTAAACAACAGTCATCTGTGGGCAGCTAGTCACTTCCAAATGTAGGTACAGTCTCTGGGCCCACGGGGCTGAGAAGTGAACTCCAGAATTCATCTGCAGTCTTTCACTGTGCGTGCTGCTATTTTAAAAGGCTCTCTTTACAATACTCTGGGCAATAAACTCAATTAAAAGGTTTGCTGAGAGAGGGGAGATAAATGATGTCAAGTCACTTATGGGGGGTGGGGGGAAGTTTTGCACTCATAGAATGATTGAGCTTGGTAGGGACCTGGTGGGGATGTTCTTGTCCAAGCTGCTTCTCAAGCAGGGCCACCTATAGACAGTAGCCCTGGACTGCATTTAGACATGCTTAGAATATCTCAGATGGACCCTCCACAGTGTCCCTTGGCCACCTGTGCCAGTGCTCGGTCACTTATACATTAAAAAGTGGTTTCTCATGTTCACAGGAAACCCCTTGTGTTTCAGTTTGTACCCATTGCCACTGGGCATCACTCAGAAGGGCCAGGCTTCGCCCGATTTGCAACCTCTCTTTAGGTGTTTGTGTACATGGATGAGATTCTCCCAAGTCTTTTCCTCTCCAGGCTGAAAAGTCTTAGCTCTGCCCTCACTCTTCATAGGAGAGATGCTGCAGACCCCTCCTTTGAGATGCAACTTTCAGCCCTTTGTTGAACTATGTGTCCATGACCCTCTTAGAGCTGCCCAGAACTCACACAGAAGTCCTGCTATGGCCTCACCAGTGCGGAGCAGAGAGAAAAGATGACCTCACTCGACCTGCTGATCCCTCTCATGCACTGGTGCCTGCAGTTTCCTTCTCCAGCTGCAGGACTCTGTAATTTTCTCTTGTTAAACTGCTCCAGTTGGTCCATTCTTCAGCCTGTGCCGTGACCCCCTGGTGTATCACCCACTCCTTCCAGCCTAGAGCTCTCTGCACACTTACTTTCCCATATAAGTAATGAAGACACTTAACAGGAGTGTGTAAATCTGCAAATACTTTATGGGTAAAAGTTAAGTCAAATTCCAGACGACATAATTCTTACATCGAGATGTTGTTAATACTCTATAAAAGTGAAGAGGTTCATGCTAAGACCTCTGTAACTCTATCTGTATCTAAAATATCCTTGGTGTACATACACGTGTCTATAAAGAAATAAAACCATGGCTGGCCTTTCAGTGGTTTTTGTGTTTGGTAGAAGCAGAGTTTCCACCTGTCTCAATCTGTAGAAGGAATTTATCTTCTTCTCTTTTCTCCCAAAATCTATAAAAAGCATGGGGGAAAATGGACTTGCACTTAAGATTCAGAGGCTTCATCAAGTGGTTTGAAAGGACATTCATAGATGCATAGAATGGGTCAGTTGGAAGGGACCTCAAAGATCATCTCGTTCCAACCCCCCTGCCATGAGCAGGGACACCCCCCACTAGACCAAGGTGCTCAAGGCCCCAGCCAGTCTGGCCTTGAACACTTCCAGGGAGCTGGNTCCTCCCACCAACTAGGAGAGCTCCGAATCCCTGTCCCCACTGATGGGGAGACTGTTTTGACATGTGATGCAGGGAGTAGCCAGGACAGAGCAACAGGAGACCATAGTAGGCAGAGTGCTTTGAAGGCAGGGAGGGTGCAGCCCACAGAATATGAGTGTGAAGTACATCACAGAACTGCACATACCTGTTTACAGCACACGGCTGAAACACGCTGGTTTTGGATCATCCCCAAGACAAATGAATTTATCTTCCTTCCTCTACAAAGCTTCTCAAGAGGCAGTTTTACTGAAACAACCCTGGAAGTCACTGCCATTGCCAAACTGCTTGTGGCAGACAGCCTTTCTCCAGTACATTCCCCCCGCTTCCCTGGGGCTGTCTGCTAGGCATCCTGCTGCTGTGCCTGGCTTGGCAGCGGGGTCTCTCACTCTCCTGCCTTCCTCCAGCCTGCCTGAGCTCCCATCTTGAAATAACAGCAGTATGCTGTTCTTGTGCCTTGGGTGAGGCTGCCTGGAGCTGGTCTGCCAGGAGACAGCAGAACAGAGCATTCCTATGATAAAGCACAGGCACCAAGACCTCAACTCTTTTCCGGACACATGGTTGAGGTTCTTCAGATGCAGTAGGTGCCATCTGCAGTTAAAATTCTCTGTTTAGATCTAATAGTTGTCTCTGATTACTATGGGGTGGGTTTTTTCCAATTACCTACATTAAACTGTTCATATAGTTTTACTTTTTCTTAGTGGTAATCGCATCAGTTTTAACCCCTCATTATTTTGCCTGGGTGAAACTAATTTGTGGAGTCACCTTCTCTGGAGAGGTTCCAGACCCACCTGGCTGTGTTCCTGTGTGACTTGGTCTGGGTGATCCTGCTGTGGCAGGGGGGTTGGACTGGATGATCTTTCAAGGTCCCTTCCCATCCCTAAGGAGTCTGTGATTCTTTGTCTTGTTAAAATGCAAGCTTCTGAGGTGTCCGGGGTTAAAACGAAGGTCTAGATCAGTTCTGGCTCTCTGTCTAATAAGACACAGGAGAAGAAGGGAAGAAACAAGGAAGTCCACTCCCATTTATAGACTGGAGGGTCAAGACACTGACCCAGGGGTCTGATGGGAGAGCGATCTCCAGCTTCAAAATAAAACTCTCTTGTAGCATAAAACACAAAATCAAACGCCTGTAAACGTGGACAATTTTCAAACTACAGCGTGAGGGATGAAGGAGCCTCTCACAGATCGTTTCCCTAACGTCTAGAGCTGGCATAAGCCACGCTAAAACTGATTTTGCTTTATGCTTCTGGAAATAAAACAGAAGATGCCGTTTCAAAGACTTCCGAGCCAGCCATCCGAGTCCAGTTATCAGCTCCTCAGTAATCATGGATTCCTTTTTCATTCATTCCCTTTTCCAACCCAACAATACCTAGAGAGAAGAAAGCAGTGCCTTAAGAGCTATGCAAACCTATATATTGAATGTTTAGATGGGAACTCTCTTTCTGGAATCGGTCTTCTGCGGGGTGTTAACAATGATTGGTTCTAGTACTGTAAATAAATACTGGATTATAGGAACTTTATAAACCCACAGTGTTTATAAAAGAACACAGACAACTTCTCCTCCTCTACTCTGCACTGCTGAGCCTGCTTCTGGAGTGTTGTGTCCAGTTGTGGGCCCCTCAGTTCAGAAGGACACAGAGCTGCTGGAGGGTGTCCAGCGTAGAGCAACAAAGATGATGAAGGAAGGAGAGCAGCTCCCTGATGAGGAAAGGCTGAGGGAGCTGGGTCTCTTGAGCTGGGAGAAGAAGAGCCTGAGAGGGGGACCTCATAAATGACTATAAATTTGTGAGGGGTGGGTGTCAGCAGGATGGAGCCAGGCTCTTCTCAAGNAAGCTATGCCACAAACTACATATGAACTTATAGGAAGGGGAATATATACCTATCATTGCTTCCTGTTGCTGTTTAGCAATCCACTCTTATGCCTGGAGCTTTTTAATTAATAGAGACTAATTAGATCTTTATTTTTTTAGTCCTTTTTACTCGTTAATGATTTCTAAAGTGTTTATTCACTACTTTTCTGACTGAGTATAAAATTTTAATGAAAATCCATCTGCCTCTAATCTCTATTTTACTTAGTAGTAGAGATAAAAAATAATTGAAACGATAAAAAAAAAATGAGGTATGAAGAGAAAAGACCCCCCATGGAACATCTGTGCCAAGGAAATGTTTTTGTGTCAGTAAAATTTTTACAATCCAATTAGGGCTCCAGCTCTTAAAGGAGATTTAAGTTTCACAAAGACCTTTCCAGGTTCTCAGGAGGGGGTGATTTCCTCATATCTATAGCTCGTGTCAGATCAGGTTGTTAAATTGTCCTCTCGGATTGCCTTCAGTGACATTCAGCAAGGGTTTAAGGAGATTCTTCGGATTCAAATCTAGGAATAGAGTTTGGATACACGGTCCTTGAGAGCTTCACGGGAATCCTTTGTGGTGTTGAAATCTTGGCCAAAGTCATTGGAATTCCTTTAAATTCCATACATTACTAATACCCTGGAATGATTTAAAGTGAGTTCTGTCAGGTTTCTTTTATAGAATCATAGCTGGAACAGAGGAGGTTCCCTATCAATATCAGAAGGAACATCTTCCCAGGGAGAGTCCCGGAGCACTGGAACAGGCTGCCCAGGGGGATTGTGGAGTCTCCTTCTCTGGAGATGTTCCAGCCCCACCTGGCTGTGCTCCTTTGCGACTTGGTCTGGGTGATCCTGCTGTGGCAGGGGGATTGGACTGGATGATCTTTCAAGGTCCCTTCCGATCCCTAAGGATTCTAGGATTCTATAAAGTTGGAATAGTTCTTTTATCAAACCTTTCCAGAGAAGTTGTTGAGCCTCTGAGCAGATTTCATCCTTCCAGACCTCTCAGGAGAAATAAATAAGAAGTCAAGCAGTTGCTGATTTCTGTGATAGCATAGGCAATCATGGAAATACAAATGACCCTGATACCAAAGCAGCTTTAGTCTTCCCCTTGGGAGATGTACTAAATCACTGCTTTGGACTAGCCCAGTCTCTCCTTAGTTTATCTGGGAAGACCAGCACTGACTGGTAATTATAAATCTCAGGTCCCCCTCACCTGAGTTGGAGATACCTAAGGAGAATTATCTTCAACACTAGAACTGCTTCAGAATTTCCATGCATGAGCAACTCTGTCATTTCTTCACTTTGACTAATTGTATCACAAGCAAAGACACTATGAACACAGAGTGTAAACACTTGGATAGTAAACACAGTAGTGCAATGCATTAGGTATTAGAGAATCAAAGGATAATCCTGGTTGGAAAGGAGCTCCTAGATCACGGAGTCCAACCATCCCCACACCAACACAACCCCTCAGTCCCTGAGAGACTGACAGACACAGCCTGACCCCCTCCCTGCTGCCACTCGAGCAGGGCAGGAAGCACCATGGCTACAGGGTTCTTCAACACCTCCAGGCAGGGGGACTCCACCACCTCCCTGGGAAGGCCCTGCCAGTGCCCAACCACTCTGGCTGCAGAGAATCTCTGCCTCAGAGCCAGTCTGACCCTCCCCTGCCTCAACTGCAGAGCAGTGCCCCTGCTTCTGTCAGCAGGCACCAAGGAAAGAGCCATCCCTCCACAACCTCCCTTCAGGGAGTTGTAGAGGGCAAGGAGGTCCTCCCTCAGCCTCCTCTTCTCCAAACTCAACCTGCCCAGCTCCCTCAGCCTCTGAGGCATAGATGATGTGCTCTAAGGCACAGCCAGCAGTCTTAAGCCATGGACTCCCTGGCTGATCTGGGAACTCCAGGACAAGCAATTTACCTAGATGTACTGGTGGTGGGTTTGAGAGAAGGGATTTGACTTGGAGATCGACTCCATTCCTAGCCACCCTCCCAAATAATCTTTGGTTGATTGGTACAGAAACTCTTCAAGTGAGCTTTTGAACAGTCCTCAAGGTTCCTCAGACGGCTTCTGCTGCCGAGTTCCTTCTCCTCCTCACCCAGACTTCCTTGTAAAAGCTGGCACATTGCAGAGCAGAGCTGCAGTGTGCATCACCATGGCTGAGCTGTGGAGAGTGTATGAAATCAGAGCTAAGCGCTAAAGCAGCAACATTTCATTGTCACCATGAGACACACTCTGTGCCCCCCGGGACTGCCCAATTAACCTCCTTTACAAGAAAAGCTCTATGCAGCCTGAGGGGTTTTCTTTCCTAATTAGAGGTGTCTTGATTGTTCCTGCAATTAGTGTTATACCTGCTGAACATGAACTGGGATTTAGATATTAAAGCTGCGCCAATACATCTACATCTGTCAAGAGAGCATCAGCTGGGGATGGCGGGGAAGCACCTTTCAGAATGCATTCACACCCGTTGGATTCTATGCGAATCAAAGGTGTTCCAGAAGAGGACTCAGATATTATAGAATCATAGAATCATCAGGGATCGGAATGGACCTGGAAAGATCACCCACTCCAACCCCCCTGCCACAGCAGGATCACCCAGGCCAAGTCCAGAAAGGGAGACTCCACAAAACCCCTGGGCACCCCCACAGTGCCCCATCACCCTCACTGGGAAGAAGTTATAGAATCGGTCCGGGTTGGAAGGGACCACAGGATCATCCAGTTCCAACGGCAGGGACACCCCACCCTAGAGCAGGCTGGCCAGAGCCTCATCCACCTCNACAATAAGGTCACCTGGGAGCCTCCTCTTCTCCAGACTGAACACGAAAGTATAATCAAAACAAGAGAAGAGTTAAGACAGTGCCAGAAGGAACTGGACAGAGATGTGACTCTGCATTTCAACCAAAAAAATCGGACCTGTTATATTCTCAGTGTCTAAAATGAACTCCATTTATAGCAGCTCTCACCTTCACATCTTGCTTGAATTACCTGTATCTTTGTGCCTTTCCTAGTCAAGTGCTGATTGAATGGTAGAGGAGAGAAAAGCAGTCTTCAGTAAGATGTCAGATGGATTACCTTCTAGCCTGCATTCTGGCTCAAAAAAGCTGGGGAGGGGCTATTAAGGATCTCAGGTAGCCACAGGACTAGGGGGAATGGAGCAGAGCTGGAGATGGGGAGATTTGGACTTGATGTGAGGAGGAAGTTCTTCACCGGGAGAGTGGGGAGAGCCTGGACTGGGTTGCCCAGGGAGGTGGTTGGGGCCCCGTCCCTGGAGGTGTTTAAGGCCGGGCTGGATGAGGCTCTGGCCAGCCTGCTCTAGGGTGGAGGGTCCCTGCCCATGGCAGAGGGTTGGAACTGGATGATCCTGTGGTCCCTTCCAACCCTGACCGATTCTTTAACTTGTTGTTCGTGCCCAGATGCCAGACTCTACACTGACTCTTGTTACTCTTGTTGTCCCTCATTCCATTTCTCCCTGCCCAGCTGTCCAGCCTGTTCTCCACTTTTCTACTGTCTTCTCATCTTGGATATTTCCTAGCAATGCTGGCTTTTAACCTTCACCCAAATAAAATCCTAGTGGTTTCATGGCTCCAGCACGACTGGAAATACTTTACATAACTCTGGATTGATCTGTAATCCTGTCCCTTCTTTGGGCAAAGAAATAATCAGGGATCAGGTTCCATTTGAGATGACTTCTACCCTGATGACTTCTTCTTTTCTGAGGCATCCTGGATGAATATATTGTTTCCATGAATACATTTTCCAGTAAACTATTATTTCTACATGATTTCTGAGAAGACAATAAACAAGGGAAAAGGTCAAGAGAACTAAACCTGTTTAGCAACTAAGATATATGATTATCAGGAATCCTTACCCTATTGTTATAGATACAGTAATTAGGTACGCCTATTAATTGTAGTTTCTGCATGTTCAACACTGTTCATCAAATAAAAGAAGAGCGGTTTGTATTGAGGAGTTGCTTTATGGCAGAAAGCCTGCTAGAATATCGGGAACGACCGCATCAAGCAAGTACAGAAATTTGTGACTAATGAGACAGAAGCAGAGGCAAGGTCAGCTCTGAGTCACAGTCCCTGGCTCCACAGCAGGGAACAACACTCCTCATTATAAGCCGTCCTGCCTACCAGGGGTGTGCTCCTGCACCAAGTCCATTCGGTTTTCCGTTGACTCTGGTGTGTGAAGGAGCAGGAGGTTTGTTTTCCTGTGTCAGCAGACCTTTAAAAAGGAACAGCCAGAGAAATCTGGCATCAGCAAGGATTTATTTAAGAAATCAGTTTGATTAATCATGAATGAGTGAAGTTCTACTCCTGATTGCAGTTCTGACTGGACTTTATGTCTGAGTAAAGGTAATCATGATGAATACACAAGAGTTCAGAGGCATTTAGTTCTTTTGGAAAAGCAAACCACGAGGATCATTCTTTGTCAAATCAAGAACGAGCTGGACTTGTGTGGCACCGCCTGCACAATGGCCTTTTATTTTCTTACCAGACCTGTTCAATTCTCAAAAGCTGCTGCTCTACTTTATTTTGTCACCATGATCAGAAGTCGAGGCCGCACAGCATTTACAACTTTAAAGGATTAGGTCCTATTATAAAGGACACTTTCTGCTTTGAAAAGCACAAGATAACATTGATTACACGGCAGGAGAGCATAGTTAGGGTAATAATATTAAGGATGTAAATACAATCCACACAAGATGAGAGTTCAGTGCTTTTATCAGTTCTTCCTGCATTATCCTTAGCACGCTAGGCTTTGAAAGTACTGCAGTCTTTAGTCATGCAGTGAGTGATTTCTTCTACTAGACAGCAACTATTACCTCTGAGATGTAGAAAGGGACTAAAATTAGTCCATAGTATCAGGAAGGTGTCATTTATAATGTCCTGCTTGAACCTGGGCTATTGCCAGCAGAGCACAGGGGCAGCTCTGTCTGTCTGTCAGTCTCCAAGATGCCCAGAAGAAGGATTTCACAGTGCCTCTGTGCGAGTGGATTCCAGGGAGGCACTAGTCACCTAGTGAGTCTTTCTCCCTCAGTGTCTCGTATCAATTTTCCAAGCTGCAGTTTGTCACCACTGCAACACTCTTAGTATTGTTAGGCATTTCTTCAGAGAGTTTGGCACTGTGCTGATCTGAAACAACAGCCAAACAAGAACAAAGTGAAGAAAAAAAAGCAACAACACCCCTCCCCAACCCAACCCAACCCAACCCAACCCATCCCTTGGCCCCAACAAGTTTTTCCCCATGTGCATGCACACCACACCACACGTACCCCTGGGTAAGGAAGCCTCTGTCACACTGCTCTTATGTTGCAGCAATGTCATCCTTTGGCTTCATAAAGACTGGAGACTGTTTCAGTCATGACGACTGTTAGTAGGTAAAGGAGAAATTGAAAAGCACAGGCTATCTCTGGGTTCTGCATTTTACTGCCTTCTGGGGATGCTGGAGGTCACGGGAAAGCCTCTGGTCCTCTGCCTTCCATTCAGACTCTTTCCTTGCTCTCGGTCTACAAACTGTGATGAGGGGTACAGTCTGGATAATGTGGAACTTTGCCTTGTACTTGAGGAGAGGGCATCTAGTACAACCATGGCTCTATTTTCCTCTTTATCAATGAAAGAGGAAGTATCTCCCATTGGACACCTTTTCCCCATCCTTTGACTGTTTTCAGGTGTGAATCCTTGAGCGTCTCAAAAGCAGACCCCAAAACCTTCCAGAAGCTGCTTATGTCACAAAGATTTTTGCCCTGAAAACAGAGTAAACATGTTATCTCAGAGCGAGAGGATGAGAACGGGCACCACAGGAGTCTGTAGTGGTCAATGTGTTGACAAATGTTCCCTTTTGTTAGATAAAACTCTCAAAGAAGCCACAGAAATTAAACCCTGCTTTTCTAGCAGAACTAGTATGAGTAACCAACTGCTTTAGCACAGTTTACTTCGGAATCCATCACTTCCGAAGTTTTAGAAAAGTAAGTAACAATCACAGAATGATAGAATCATTAGGGATCGGAAGGGACCTCGAAAGATCATCCAGTCCAATCCTCCTGCCACAGCAGGATCACCCAGACCAAGTTGCACAGGAACACAGCCAGGTGGGGCTGGAACGTCTGCAGAGCAGGAGACTCCACAGCCCCCCTGGGCAGCTGTTTCAGTGCTCTGGTACCCTCCCTGGGAAGAAGTTCCTGCTGATATTTATATGGAATCTTCTCTGTTCCAGCTGACATCCGATGCTCCTTGTACTGTCACTAGATGACAGTGAGCAGAGCCTGGCTCCATCCTCCTGATGCCTTCAGGAGGTCCCCCTTCAGCCTCCTCTTCTCCAAGCTCAAGAGACCCAGCTCCCTCAGTCTTTCCTCATAGGGAGCTTTACAATACCTGAATAGTACTAGCACTACTGTGATGTGGGGCATCAGTAACCAGGGATGTTCTGGAGCAAGGACACCAGTGCAGAACTTCTTGAAGACCTTGGATTGGTGTCTCTATTAGGGAGAAAACATAAGGGAACATTTCAAACCATGGATGAAGTATCTCGTGGGCCTGGAGGAGAACAAAGAATTTGTATTATAAGCCCAGACTTGGAATGACTAGATATTCCTTGACTATTTAAATAATTCCAGTTATTCCATCATCTTTCTGTTGGATGCTTAAGAAATCGGACTTAATGTATAGCAAACCAGGCAATTTCCAAGTCATCGAGAGCACAAAGACATGCTTATATATTTTTAGTTCTGAAACAGAGGGGTTCATTCACGAATAAAAATGCAAACCACACTGTTACAAGTTGTAAATTCCCCAAGAACCTGATAATTTAAAGGAAATTAACTGCAGAATATAAGACCTATGCAAATGAGTTAGCTGTAATACAATGCCCATCGCTCATTGTTGAAAGCTGTAGAGACCTTGACAGAAAACAACGAGTGAAACTAAACCTTTGGGGCTTATAAAACAATACATTAAAATACACTGGTGTTATAAATAGCTCCATAGTTTACCTTTACTGGCTTGAAAGAGGACCCCAGAAATCGGAGCAGAAGACAAATCAAAGCAGTCGGTCTCTTTTTCAAAATCAACTGCTGTGTTGGAAAGCACAGTGCTCCATCATTAACCATTTTACAGCGGCTTAGAGTGCTTTATAAACAGGAAGGGAAACGAATGGGGTAGCAACCTGGAGACGTAAGTTTCTATAAGAAGAACAGGTCATGTGGAAAACTGAGTTAGTACTGTTGAGCTTTGCATTTTGTTAGTTTATAAGGACTTCCATCAAACACAGAGCTGAATTCAGAGTGCACCTAGATCATAGAAGAAGCACTGCTAGGAAAGAATATGTAACTTCCCAACTCCCAGCCTCCAAGAATTCTTTGTTGAGATCCACCAGAAAGCTCCGAATGGAAGTTCCCCCTTGGAATCATAGAATCCATTGGGAGAGACCTTAAGGTTCATAGAGGAATGGAGGGGTTGAGTCACCATCACTGGAGGTGTTCAGGGTTAGGCTGGATGAGGTGCTGAGTGGCATGAGCTAGATTCCAGATGTTAGGGTTACTGGGTTGGTTTTAGGTTGGACTGGACGATCTTTAAGGTCTTTTCCAGCCTCATCACTACTGTGAGACTGTGATACTGTGAAGTCCAACCATTAACCCAGTGTATTTGTTTTAGCTGGGATGGAGCTGATCCTGCCCATGACATGGTGCTGTGTGTGTGATGGTAGCTGCAGGGGTGTTGATAACAAACCAGTGTTCTGGCTCCTGCAGAGCAGGGCTTGCACAGCACCAAGGCTGTGGAGGCTTTTTTCCCTAACATTCTCTGCAGCTGAGGAGGGTGAGGGATGGGTCAGGTCGGCTAACCCAAGCTGACCAAAGGGATATTCCATACCGCATGATGTCAGCTCAGATAAGGGAAAGAAAGGAAGGGGGTGAGGTGGGGGGTGGTGAACGGGGTGTGGGGAGGGAGAGAGTATGCTATTTTACTCTCCTTTCAGATTAT
This sequence comes from Upupa epops, assembly GCA_013397515.1. Lineage (NCBI taxonomy): Eukaryota > Metazoa > Chordata > Aves > Bucerotiformes > Upupidae > Upupa > Upupa epops. Next base: position 52,139 of record VZRI01004387.1, read on the forward strand.
TTTTGATCATTCATTTTATTGGAAGTGTTTGCCTGGCTGTGTTCCTGTGTGTTCCTGTGTGACTTGGTCTGGGTGATCCTGCTGTGGCAGGGGGGTTGGACTGGATGATCTTTCGAGGTCCCTTCCAATCCCTAAGGATTCTATGATGCTATGATTCTATGAAACACCCGTATACAGGACAGCCTCTAACTCTCCGCAGACTCAGTTCCTCTCCTTCCTGCCTCATTTGTACAAACAGGTGATGCTTTCATTATCTTGAACCCTTTTGAGATGTTTTCAAGGGTTCAAAGGCTGCAGCTTCACACCTGCATACACCTCACACAGCTGGTCCCAGACCTTCCACTTTCCAAGTGTGATCATTGCAGCTCCCTGCAGAAGAGCTGGGCTTTGATCTTGAGCATCTCTTTATGTTATGCAGGTTGTATACATCAGTCTTAAATCTTCTCTAACACCACTGTGTCCATCAGCACATCTCCCCCTAATCCAATAAAGTAGTAACACCTTCCAGGTATTGCTGACGATAATGTAATTGTCTGGCAGTGGTGTCAGCTGGTTAAAACACCAGACCAGCGGAACGCCTAAAGGGTAATCACCACACAAGTCATGCTGTTAGCTTAGAAATCAACTGACCAAACACTAACCATGTAAACTAACGTTCCTGGTGCTAAATTGAACTCCTTTGTTCCTTTCAATTACTGCACAAAGCTTTGGTCAGACAGTGTAGTGCCTGGCTCCATCCTCCTAACACCCACCCCTCACAGATTTATAGATATGAATGAGGTCCCCCCTCAGCCTCCTCTTCTCCAGGTCAAGAGACCCAGCTCCCTCAGCCTTTCCTCATCAGGGAGGTGGTTTAAGAGAAAATATGGAATTTCTGGATTTTCTTAGAGTCGTGGAGCTACTGAAGCAATCAGCGTGCAAGGGTGTTCAGTCTGAAGAAGAGGAGGAGAGAAGGAGATCTTAGAGCAGCCTTCCAGTAACTGAAGGGGTTTTTTTGCAAGGATTTGTAGTCGTAGGAGCAGGGGGAATGGTTTCCAGCTGGAAGAGGGGAGGTTCAGACTGGAAGGTTGTGGCTGCCCCCTCCCTGGAAGTGTTGAAGGGCAGATTGGCTGGGGCCTTGAGCACCCTGGTCTAGTGGAGGGTGTCCCTGCTTACAGCACAGAGGTTGGATCTAGATGATCTTTGAGGTCCCTTCCAACCTGAACCATTCTAGGAATGTATAATACGATTGACATAAAGCATTTAATGTGACCTATAGCAAATAAACCCCCTTCCTCTGCTTTGTTTTTTTGATTTCACTTCCTTTAGGCAGAGCGAGCAGCAAGATCGTTTTAAAGCTTCTGGGGAAATCATTGACAATAGATCCCTTAGTGGGAAATTGCACAAGAGCCCTGGCACAGTGACAGTCTGGATCCTGAGCCATTAAAGCACACACAAACCCATGGAATAGATGCCTCCAGGCTGGATAGAAAACGAAACACTCACCTTCTAGCTTTAAAAAATAGCATCAACATGAAAACCACATGGAATATTCATTATAGCAAGGGTAGTTAGTGGTCTCATTTCGTTCTCTTCAGGCCTCAGTCATCATCAGTTTCTATTTCCTCCGTATGACAGTCGGGGAATGCAGCCTGAATTCATCACAGATGTGGATCCAAGCCTCATTGGTTAAACCCTAATGAATCCTTGTATCTGATTTAATCAAATTTACTGAAAAGAATTCACTTAATTCCCTAATTTAAAGCCACTTCACACGCTATTTATTTTAAATTTACTGTGTTACTGTATTTTCCTCAAAGACAGAATACAGAGTCACCCTTACTGCATCAAACACATGGCTATCTTATGCTGAGCTGATCTTTGGAATAGTCAGTGTGCTCATTTTAATGATCAAAGATATTTTAATGGTGTAATTCAGCAATTTCTCTGCTTCGATCTCTACAGAGTTCAAAACTTTTAAGACTTTGTAATGTTTTTCCCAGTATATCTTTACTTTTCATTTCAGTTGCAGTATCAGCAGGACCTTCTTCCCAGGGAGGGTCCTGGAGCACTGGATCAGTCTGCCCGGGGGGGTGTGGAGTCTCCTTCTCTGCAGACGTTCCAGCCCCTCCTGGCTGTGTTCCTGTGCAACTTGGTCTGGGTGATCCTGCTGTGGCAGGGGGATTGGACTGGATGATCTTTCAAGGTCCCTATGATCCCTATGGATTCTATGATTTTACAAAGCTGAGTTAACAGAGACGCTATAGGAAGGAGGAATGTCTTACATACCGAGTCTGTTCCTGCTTACAGCCCTGTGTCCAGGCACTTCACACAGGCTCCTCTTTCTAACCTTCAGAACATTTCACCTTATTAACTTCAGAAGCATCATTTACTATTAGTATTGGGGTTATTTTTTCAACTAATTGATTCATTGAAAAGCTGACTATTGGGAATGATCGTTTAACATGTGCACAGCATAATTAAAACGAATGAATGTGAAGAACCAGCGTCAAAAAATGATGAAGCATCATTAAATGTAGGTTTTATCCATGGAGAAATTGCTGTAGTGCAAGATAATTCCTTACAAGTCCTGTTTCTGTGATGTTTTCTGGGAAGAAGTGCTAGAACGTTGAAGCTATGTAGTTGTCCAGTAAATCAAGGATTAAATATTTCTTACAGGGTCTGGGTAAGCCCGAGGGTAGAAAAGGTGTTCCCCCTTTCCTTCGTTAATGTTTCCAGCAGTGTGTGGCAGATGTACTCACAGGCAAAGGCAGGAGAGTGCCAGAGACCTGACAAAGACCAGGGCTTTACAGATATTAAAACCTAACTACTCTGTTTCAGGCCCTTACCCTGCCTTTTCACCCCCCTCTCACCTCTACTTAATTAGAATGAGCACAGGGCAGACTCACTGGGGTATAAATGGAGTCCAGTCAGGGACCTGACTGGAGCTGCTGGCAGCAGCAGGTCTTCACTCCGGGGTTCTCAGCTGTGATCACGATGCCATTCAAAGAAACACACAGCGATTGAGCTCTCTACCACCTTTTTGTGAGTACTTCTGGATAGATCCTCACTGTCTTATGAATGAGTGGGTACAGTGAAAGGTTTCCCCTCTCGTGTCTTTCTAACAATGAGTATCTGTGAGCATGAGCAATTAGCTGTGTAGGGTTGTATTTCCACCTCACACCAGACTCTCAATTTATGTTGGTCCATTGTTGCTCTGGATAACTTTTACTGGAATAAATCTGCACTCTGGCCATCTGCTCTGTTTGTTTTGGGGGTGCCTGTGCGACACCGTGCCTGCAGCAGTGGTGACAACACAGTACCTGTGCTCGCAGGAAGAGCATTGTGTTTTGAGGTTTGTCAGGGGTGTTTTAAAGAAGACCCTACACACACTGAAAACCAAGTACCTGTAACTTATAAAAGTCCAGAGAAGGAGACTCCACAACCCCCCTGGGCAGCCTGTTCCAGTGCTCCGGGACCCTCCCTGGGAAGAAGTTTCTTCTGAGATTGATATGGAACCTCCTCTGTTCCAGCTGGCACCCAGTGCCCCTTGTCTTATCACTGGGTGATCTTCACAAGAGCCTGGCTCCATCCTCCTGACAAAGCCTTAAACTTGTTCAGCCTGATTCTGTGATGTTAGGCTGTCTACAACACTACTGTCTCAGTGCTCAGGATTTGCTGCAAGTGCAACACAATATAAAGACAAATAGATCACAGATCTTTGCAATTAAGTCAGCTAACTGCTCCATCACGTTCTGGAAAAGAATATTACCAATGAGACTATTTCAGAGAGCATTTGAGCAAATTCTTTCCATTCTTCCTAAATGGCCTGTGCTGCCGTTTGTCTTCTGCTCTTTATTCTCCTCTCAGAGAGCATTTTTGTCAGGAATTAGAAAATAGACAATAATAAATCCTTGTGGAGAAGGAATCAAGAGTGGTTCTGTGAGGCATGTGCTATAGGAACATGGGTTTTTTGGACTTGCATGTAGCAAAGCATTCATTCTTTTACATTCTCCTCATGGCTTGAAATGACTTGTCAGAAAAGAGAGAACTTAGCTATTGGATGGGGGGCTGTGGAGTCTCCTGCTCTGGAGATGTTCCAGACCCACCTGGCTGTGTTCCTGTGTGACTTGGTCTGGGTGATCCTGCTGTGGCAGGGGGATTGGACTGGATGATCTTTCCAGGTCCCTTCCCATCCCTAAGGATTCTGTGATTACAGGATACGAGTTGATTCTAGCTTTTAGCTCACGAGATGATTACGATCAGTTATTTTATAGGCAGCTCATTCTGTCCCTGGGACTTCAAGCTCTACCAGGTTGGTTGAGATTTAAACAGAACCCCCAAGGGGTGCAATTTTTGGAAGGGATCCAAAGCAGCTTGGTTCACTCCGTGTTTCATGTTAGTTTTCTTTCTTATCATGACGACACAGGTTAAAAATAGCTGGGATGTTTGCAGCGCTCATGAAATAGCAAACACTGTGCTTCTCTCACTGTCAGAACCAGACACATCAAGTATCTGCAGTCTGACAGCCGTGTTCCTGCTGTCATTCTTGGGTGAGCTGGTAGTGCTGTGAAGTGATCCAGGGAGCTGGTAGCGATACAGGAGATAATCTTGCATCTTGTTAAACAACGCAAAAAAAGAACTGATGCCTTGACAAATCGATACCCAGTAGTCTCTGAAGGCAGCCCCCTCATGCAGCAGGATGAATTTTAAAGGCACAAAATTGGAGGTAGCTTTGGAAACAATCATGGGAATTGTTTGAAGCTGTCTTTTCTCTCTCTCTCTCTTCCTTTTCTCTCTCTTTCTTCCCTTATCTTTTGCTTCCTATCAGAATGACTTCCAGCTTTGTATCCTGTGCTCCCTGTAATAAATACTTCATGAGGGAAAAGCAAGTCCATGGGAAACGCAGAAAAACTGCAACTGGTGAGGGAAGAACTTGAAATAAGAGAAATCTGGTGGAATTGAGAAAAGATTCATTCAAGTGATTGAATTTTCACGTCATGCTTTTCCCCAATCCGCTTGATTCCAAACTAGCTTTGGTATTTGAAACCAATAATCAGGAGTGGGAGCCTACAGCTGACAGATTCCTAGAATAGCAGGGTAGAAGGGATCATCTAGTCCAACCTACCAATCTAAAATGTAGGTAAAATTAGACTGTCCAGCAGCCTGTCAAGCTGGGTCTTGAAACTGTTCAGTGTAGGACAAGTGGGCACTTCCCTTGGGAGTTTAAGCCAGTGTTTAATTGTTCTAATGGGGAATTCCAATTGGAGTCTCTGCAGGAGTAACTCATATCCATCACCCCTTGTCTTTTCCATAGGAGTCCTTGTGACAAGGGAGTCTCCATCTTCTTGGTGCTTTGGTTCTTCAGCTGGAATGTCTCCAGAGGAGAAGACTCCACAACCCCACTGGCAGTCTGTTCCAGTGCCCTCCCTGGGAAGGAGTTTCTTCTGACAGAGATATCACTGAGTTATTGAGAGTAAGTAATGTCTGATCCACCTGCTTGCCTCTGTGATAAAACGCCTGGATTTAGAGGTAAAGGGAGAGTGAGTGGTATCATTTATATACATTTCAGCAAGGCTTTCAGCACTGTCCTCTCCCATGTTCTTGCACACAAGTTAGGACACTAAAGACTGGGTGACTGAACAACCCAAAGGTAAAAATCTAGCAGAATGAGAGAGCTCAGAAGGTAGAGGTTAATGGGTCGTACTCATATTGAAGGCTGGTAGCTAACAGAACAGCAAAGGTCTACCCTCAGAACTGTAGTGTTTAATGGCTGTAGCAAAGGCCTGGAAAAGGCAGTGGAGTGTGCTCTCACCAGCCTCAGAGATGGCACAGAATTGCATCCATACAACATGCTCGACAGCCAGACTATGATGCAGAAGAGCTGACTGAAGGAATGACCTGAGAAGAACCTTAGGTGTTTCAAGAGGGCCAAATCCAAAGACCTGTATATGTAGAGAGAGAACCCTCTACAGCAATAGAGCCTGGGGGCAGACTAGCTGCAGAGTGGCTCTGTGAAAAAATAATGCCCTAGGTACTGTCCTAAAAGAAAATAGATCCAAACAGCTTCCTGGGCTGTATGAACACGAGCAGAGCAGGAAAAGGGGGAGAGGTTGTCCTCCTCCTATCACTGTTCCTTAGACTGCATCTGGCATCCTGTGTGCTGTTTTGGCCCTCCAAGACAAAACAGCTATTGACAAACTGTAACGAGGTCAGCGAAGTGATACCAAGCTCCTTGGGGATTGCCCTGTGTGGAGAAGCAAATAGAGCCTGGTTTGTGTCGACTGGGGAAGAGAAGTCTTCAAGGAGGCTGAACAGCTCTCCCCCCAGTAGCTATGGGGATATTACAGAGAAGAGAGAGCTAGAGTCTGTACAGCAATGCTTGGAAGGAAGACAAGAGGCAGTGTATATGAGAAGGAGACTCCACAACCCCCCTGGGCAGCCTGTGCCAGTGCTCTGGTACTCTCCCTGGGAAGGTGGTCCTGTTGATAGGGAAACTCCTCAGTTCCTCACCCATTGCCCCTTTTCCTATCACCAGACAACCTTGAGAAGAGCCTGGCTCCATCTTGCTGACACCCATTCCTCATGAATGAGGTCCCCCCTCAGCCTCCTCTTCTCCAAGCTCAAGAGACCCAGCTCCCTCAGCCTTTCCTCGTAAGACAGGTGCTCTGCTTCCTTCATCATCTTCGTTCTGAGCACGGGATCCTAAGACAAAAAGCTCTTTATATGGCTGAGTGTGCTCAAGCCTTTTCCTGAGTCACTCTTCCTCCCCTTGAATACCCTACTGTGTCTGAACTCCAGGGACTTTCTGTCCTGTGTGTTTAAATATAGTGTGCTCCTCTTCCACATGTAGCTTGTCTTTTCATACACAATAATCCTCTGGGTTTTTTTGCCTCATGCTGGCATATCAAGCCTGGTGCATATAAACCTCGAGAATAAAACATTGCTTCAGCAGTAGGGATTCATTACCATCCCCAGTGTTCAGCTCTTGCAGGAGGTCCACTTTATCTTATTCTTTTACTTGAAGCTTCTAGCAATAGGAAGTCCATGAAGATACCTTAAAAACCAGCAACGTTAAGATACGACACTGTCCAAACAGAACAGAATGTCATAGGTGCTGCCTCTGATGGTTGACGTGATCATTATGCACGCCAGCTCCTGCCAGGATAACCTGATAAAAGGCGTGACCTGATTAAGCACATCCTGATTGAACAGACCGCTCCGTATTAGCAAGTCTTCCGTCGGGCTCCGTGCTGCGAGAATTGATCTACAAAAAAAGCATACAAAGAGAAAAGAGCTGGGAAAACTCACTGTAAAGCTGTGGAATATAAACCGTGAGCATCGGGAGGAGCAGAAATGCAATTGTCACGTAAGGGAGAGGTGAGGTTCAGTTGCATCTTGCAAAATCCTTTTCCCTAATGGCTCCTCAGGGATCTTAATTATGCAGCAGTTAATACTAAACTCAAAACTTACTTAAGAAAGAGTGAGGAACTCTTAATGTCAGTGAAAACAGATAGAGATGGTGTGCTGTGACTGTATGTGTTGAGAGAGGACATGCCAATACTGCACAGGAAGAAAAATGCACTGCAAAGATTCATAGATTCATAGGATGGAATAATGGCAATGAAAGATTCATGGAGTCCTAGAATGCGTCAGGATGGAAGGGATCTGAAAGATCATCCAGTTCCAACCCCACTGCCAGGAGCAGGGACACCCCCCACTAGACCAGGGCGCTCAAGGCTCCAGCCAATCCGGCCTTGAACATTTCCATGGAGGAGAGGGAGCAGCCACAACCACCCTGGGCAACCTGGTCCAGGGTCTCAGCACCCTCAGCATGAAGGATTTCCTCCTGACTTCCAGTCTAACCCTCACCTCTTCCAGCTGGAAACCATTCCCTCTGTTCCTACCACTCCAAGCCCTTGGAAACAGCTCCTCCCCAGCTCTCCTGTAGCCCCCTTCAGGGACTGGAAGGCTGCTCTGAGATCTCCCCAGAGTCTCCTCTCCTCCAGGCATCTGATGACATGAAGACTAAGGACTAAGGACTGTGTCATGAGTCACAGGTTAATAGCATATTAGAGAGCCTAGACACCAGGCTGTTAGCACTTCTCTGTAAGGCTCTGATGTTAGAAATCACTTGACAAACGAATCCTACGCAGTGTCCGTCTGGGATGAATCGGTCCATAGGAGATTGGGGTATGAGCTATTACTGGCTCAGTTTGAGTGAAGATTGAAGAGAAATTTGCTGCAGAAATATAAATTTACAAAACTAAATGCAGCCTCTACTAATTCTACACCTGGTGAGTAGATATGCTACACCCACCGTTTGGAACAATTGGGTGGCATACAGTACTGACTCTAACAGATGGAATGAAAAGTACTCATCCAGCTTCTGTAATGTTTTATATAGGTGTGTGCATATGGAAACACAGAATCATAGCATCATCGGGGATTGGAAGGGACCTCGAAAGACCAAATGACACAGGAACACAGACAGGAGGGTCTGGAACATCTACAGAGGAGGGTCCACAACCCCCATGGGCAGCCTGTGCCAGTGCTCCGGGAC
>VZRI01004387.1:90896-149958 GCA_013397515.1 Upupa epops
GGGGAAGAGAGGGAGCAAACCAGCTCCTGACTACAGGGGAAAAAGGAGTTGGGCGAAGGGGGGAGTGGAATCCATAGCAGCAGTCCCAACAATCGCTCTCCTACACAGAACCCATAAGCAGGGATGGGGTAAAGGGTACCAGAGGAAGAAGATGGTGAGACCCCCCTCCCCAAACTACCCAGGAAAAACCCCTCCTTACTCTGTTTTTCTGAGTAAGGACCCTTTCCTGGATGCTGCTACATCCCACTCTGCCAAGCCCAAGTTTCTCCTGCCTGAGTGAACTCCTCTCCAGTGACTGAGGGAGACCTAACTCCTCGTGTGCTGGAAGAGAATTTGATGCAGGAATACTACAGACACATGGGCTTTCACCAAACCCACGACACTGTTTTAAAGACAAGAGCTACAAAACAACCCCAAGTGTGAAGGTTCTTTTCCTTAGGGCCTCCTAAAATTATCTATCATTATTAATTATTATTATTCATTATTATTTCAGTATTATTTATTATTATCTATTATTATCTATTATTATCTGATATTATTAATTATTATTTCAGTTTTATGTATTTTATTTATATTATTTACAATTATTTTATTAGTATTTATTATTGTTATTATTATTCATTGTTATTTATTGTTATTTATTACTATTTATTATGATCATTATTATTTATCATTATTTATTATGCTCTTTATTGACAGAAAAATTCACACCAGCTATCCTCAGTACCAGCCCTAGTGGATTCGTAAGGCAGATTTAAAAATAATGGGGCTTTTAAATAAAAAGGAAGATATTTATGTATAATTTTATCCCCAAACCTAAAAATACAATTAATTGGAATAAGAAATGTTTAACAGGAAATCACTATTTGCACCATGCTCAACACACGAGAGAGGTCTGTGTGTGGGCTGCAAGTGAAGAGAGTTATAAAGGGAGCTCTACAAATAGAAATAAACCCAGTGTAGTATCACAGAAGTAAAAGGTTACTGTCTCTTAATGATGTGAGGGGATTGGGATGACGAAGGAGATAAAAGCTGAGAGGCAAGAGGAGAGGATGCAGAAGAGAAAGCAAAGCAAATGCACTGTGCTGTGGGGCAGTTCATCCGAAGGAAGGAGGAGCTCCCTGCCTTTCTCTCCACCTTTCAGATTATCCAGGAGCTAAGAACATGATGTATGAAGGTCTGAGAGGTGCTGACTGAAGAGGTGTAATACTCTGATGCTGAGAGCGACTTGTGTGACACTGTCGAATGAAAGACACCAGACTATAAGGTGTGACAAGCCCCACAGATTGTTCAGCTCTCTGTCCAGAGACAGGGTGATCTCTTACCCCATTTCCTCAGAAGTAGCCATGGCTGCCTGCTCCCTGATTATTCCTTCTGGGGAAGGGGTGCACGGAGATCTGTCTGTGACTGTCAGTACCGCTTTATCACCTTGGCGTGCCCAGGATGTACCCAACATGGGCAGAGCATGCATGTGTTTCCACACAAGTATGCAGCAAAATATAAGGATGAAAAGGAAGTCAAAGACAGCTGCAGCAAATGCTGCGCAATCTGTACTGCAGGATTCCTGAAGATAGGACAGTGAAAAATTCCTTATGAGGAGGAAAGGCTGAGGGAGCTGGGTCTCTTCAGCTTGGCGAAGAAAAGGCTGAGGGGGGACCTCATTCATGTCTATGAATAGGTGAGGAGTGGGTGTCAGGAGGATAGAGCCAGGCTCTTCTCAAGGTCATCTGGGGATAGGACAAGGGGCAATGGGTGCCAGCTGGAACAGAGGAGGTTCCCTATCAATATCAGCAGGAACTTCTTCCCAGGGAGGGTGCCAGAGCACTGGAACAGGCTTCCCAGGGGGGCTGTGGAGTCTCCTTCTGTGCAGACGTTCCAGCCCCACCTGGCTGTGTTCCTGTGTGTCTTGGTCTGGGGGATCCTGCTGTGGCAGGGAGATTGGACTGGATGACCTTTCGAGGTGCCTTCCTATCCCTAATGATTCCATGATTCTATGAAATTCAGGGAATTCATTTAACATGCTCAGTCTATCCTTAAGTTCCTCGCTGCTCAAATAATCACAGTATCATTACCATAGGAGCCCCACGAGCAAATTCAATCAATCACAGCCACACTAAAGCTTTGAAACAATCTAATCAGTCCAAGGCTTCCACCGTAACATTTCCACCGCGTGGCTTCAGAAGGAAATGATTTCCCTTCTTTTAAGTAATATTCACTCCTGCTTTCAACTTATAAAGCCTGAGGGGCAGGAAAAAGAGGAAACTACTATGTGAGATAGAGACTAATAAAGTGCGTGGCTTTGAGAGCTTGATAGTCTAAGTCACAACACGGGCAGAGAAGAAGAGAGGGATTAAGAAGGGATGAAGGTCTACAGCAGAGCTGCCTGGGCTATGTGCACGGTGGAACAAGTGGGAGTAAAGTGAAAGAAAATAGAAATCCGATTTCTGTTTGTGGTGCCTGGTGAATTTAAATCCCAGGGCTCCAAAGGGGAACTTTGAGAAATTATTGTGTTTATTTTGCTAGTTACCTCTCATTCAGCTCTGAGCTGACGTTCGGTTTCTAGGCGATAGCTTTGGAAATGGAAGTGTTCTAAGAAAAGCCAGGCTTGGGTATTTTTATTCAAAACCATCTTTAAATATAGCCTCGCGTTTCCTTTCCGAGATGCCAGCCTCGTCAAGACAGTTGCCTGATGAGCGGAAACAATTGCTTTTGGGAGACACCGATGCGAGTTCAGCAGCTAAATCTGCTGAATAAGGATGAAGGACAGGTAGCAGGTAGCGACAGGACTAGGGGGAATGGAGCGAAGCTGGAGGTGGGTAGAGTTATGCTGATGTGAGAGTGGGGAGAGCCTGGACTGGGTTGCCCAGGGAGGTGGTTGGGGCCCCGTCTCTGGAGGTGTTTAAGGCTGGGCTGGATGAGGCTCTGGCCAGCCTGCTCTAGGGTGGGGTGTCCCTGCCCAGGAGGCAGGAGGGCTGGAACTGGATGATCCTGTGGTCCCTTGCAACCCTGACTGATTCTATAACTTCTTCCCAGTGAGGGTGACGGGGCACTGGAGGGGGCTGCCTGGGGGGTTGTGGAGCCTCCTTCTCTGGAGACGTTTGACACCCTCCTGGACTTGGTCTGCGTGATCCTGCTGTGGCAGGGGGATTGGACTGGATGATCTTTGGGTCTGATCCCTGATGATTCCATGATTGTATAAGGACAGAATCAGCACGTTTGTAACAGACAAGTTAAAGCTTTGCTGAGGATTTAGTTCTCACTAAACTTGATTTTCAACCTGAAGGAAAAAACCAGAGGAAGTTTATAGGAGCCTGATAAATTGCCTCTGAAGAAAAACAGGCAGAAGGCTGAGGGTTTGCTGAGTTTACAGAGCAGTGTACTTTGCTGTCTGCCTCCAAGATCATTCTTCCCTGAAAACCTTGACCTCTCAATTGCAGGAGTCTCAGCCTCCTGAAAAGCTCTTTCAAACGTAACTTCTTCCATAGCACAGACTAGCTAGAACTACACTGGGAGGGGAGTGACTGTGTTAAACACCTTCTCTGCTCTCAAAGTGTCTCTGCTATTCATGAAACCACCTATTAGTAATTAAAGCGATGAGGTCTGATTCAAATAACATTTCATGGTGTTGAAAACGGAGGTGCAAACCCACTAATTGAGAGACAGAGGACAATTTGTGGGTGAGAAAACTGAGCAGCTCAAGCTGTGTGAAGCAGAGGTAAACAAATGGCAGCGTTTCAAACAATTCTTCTGTCCCTGCCTGAAGGAAAGTGATGCAACCGAGCAAGACAGACGGCAAAATACAAATATTTATGACTTTTTTTTTGTCTCCGTGACGATTGCCAAGAGAGAGGGACCAGACTGAGTTATTAACGAATCATTAGTAGAGGAAAATGTGCTTTGCATTGGCTAGGAGGCAGTGTCAGCCGTCTATCAGTGTCTACAATCAGCTACTCTCTGTTGAGTGTGGGAATGAACTTGTGTTCGCATCCGAACTCGGAACTGGCAGGTTTATGTTAAGGCTGAGCCAGGGCAACCACGAGAGAAGATTCAGGGACTGCTAGAGGGAAAGGGCTTGGTGCTGTATATCTGCCTAGGAATCCCAGTGTGAACCTAGCTGTAGCATAGTTTTTCAGTGCTGCAGAAAAACTCTGTCAGAAAAGCACACCACAGCTTTTGGAGGCCTTTCCCCTTGAGCAAGGTAAGGGAGATAGATTTTCTGGGTGATAACAATCACTTTCTTATAACAATGGTGCAGAGATTGGTGTCCTTGCAGACCTCTAACCAAGTGGGGTGGGAGATCCATGATGGCTCAGACTGGATGTGCAAGTGGGTCTTGAAGTACTATGGGAACAGAGGGACTAGGTGCCTGAGCAGCAGTTCGCTGCTCAACAGCACAGTACTGCTATGGCAAGAGCAGTTCTCACTCCACAATGCAGGAGGCATAGCAAAGAAACACCCATGCCAGCAGCATGGGGCATTTTCAAGGCAGTTATGGTACTCAGGTGCTTGCAGGGACTCTGGCCAACTTGTGAACAAAGAGGTTTGGTTCATCATTTAAAAAAACAAACTAAATAAACCTCTTTAGTAGCCCTGGGCATGTCCAATCTGCCAGCATTCATCCCCCTTCCCTTTGCTGTAGAAAGTGTCCCGTGAGCACTGCCACAGGCTGTCCAGGGGGGTTGTGGAGTCTCCTTCTCTGGAGATGTTCCAGACCCACCTGGCTGTGTTTCTGTGCAACTTGGTCTGGGTGATCCTGCTGTGGCAGGGGGATTGGACTGGATGATCTTTTGAGGACCCTTCCGATCCCTAATGATGCTCAGATTCCTTGACTACCAAGCCAGAAATGGACCCCCAGGTACCTTTCTCCTCCACTGCTCTCCAACAGTTCAGTCCCCACCCTATCCTGGTCCCTGGGGTTGTTCTTGCCCAGATGCCAGACTCTCCCCTGACCCTTGTTGTACCCCATTCCATTTCTCTCTGCCCATCTCTCTAGCCTGTCCAGTCTCGCTGAATGGCAGCACAGCATTCCTTGATGTATTATGTCCTTATGTTGCTTCACAAGTTATTCTCAAGAAGCATTAACCTCTGTAAGAATGAAATTCAGTTTCTGTGGAAGCTCGCTTATATCCCTTATTCCCAACTTTGTGGGGATTCCCAAATTTTCATCATTTAGATGAAAAATGAATTATGCTCATAAAAACCAGGAGTCTGATGGTTTGTAAGAGACTGGTCCAGTTAGCTTTGTTGATGAAATACATTAGGAGTAAATGACAAGAGCTGAGTGAAAAGACTTCAGCGCTTTAACCCACTGTTTTCAATAAGAATCCTTGAGGACATGTGGACTGCTGAACAAAAATATCCTAGTGTCAGGATACGATTGCTAAATACGATTCCCATACGAGAGAACACCACCCAAATGTTGGAGAGCAGCCTATGATTAACTCAGCACAGTATTCTAGAAGATTTAGAAGCTCTGTATCAGTCTCTATAGCATTTCCAGGATAGATCCAAGAGAGGAAAGAAAAGGAACTAATATCTGATGCTGTATTGATATCCAAGTAAATTCACATGAGGTAGAGTGACAGAGCCTGACCACTGTGGCCAAGTTATTAAAAGGCTGTATTTAATCACTGGCATAACATCTTTGTGGAGCTGATGGAGTGGTCCTCACCTCTTCCCAGCAGAAAGAGATAGATTTACTCCTAGCCAGAAATAAAGTGACAATGCCTAACACAGCACTGGAACTCTTCTATTCAGACTTATCCGACATGTGCAAAGCAAACCTGCTCTTAAACCAACAAACTGAGGTTTCCTATTTTCACACCGAAAGCCTCAGATACTTGTGCAGCAGTACGCACTCTATACACTCTGATTCAGTGGCAACCAGAGGGCATCACTGCATTCTTTTACAGATCCAAGTGTATTTATGGTACTGTCAGAGTTCTCTCCAGTGCAGTCATTAGGGAAACAGAGCGGGCATTGGCAGAATCAGAGAGGGCATCTTCTCCTTTTAAACTGAGACAGTCCGAGACAGAGCAGGTGTTATCTTAGGGGCATGTAATCTTTAAATATTGTATGTGATGTTTAATGCATCATACCAGCAACAAAAGAGATCCTTCTTTGTCTGCAGAGAAGAATATATAGAATTAAAGCAACCAATATGAGCATAATAATGAGAGGTTTTTGCAAGACAATGAGAAGAGCAGCAGCAGCTGGTGAATCGGCCCTTCCTTTATCTCCCAGTACGCTGGAATGAGGAGAATGCAGATTTGGGGTTGAATTCTGTACACAAGCAAGAGATCACCCTGGGTGTGCAAATGGAGCCTCAGAAGTGGGCATTCCTACCACTACAGCCCTTGGCGCCCATTCGTCAGCGCGTAAGCGATACTGCAGACAAACAGCTGCACAACCCCTCTCTGTGCTCAGATGAAGTCATCTCAGGCAATAACGCATATATATCACATCGTGCGGAGAGTTACCATGGGAATGTGGAAACACTCCAGGGTTAAGCACCTTCTCTTCCAAGAAGGCCCCAGTTAGAAGTGTTGGGTTTGACACCAATTTTCTGTAGGACTTCTGGCTATTCACGTCTTTCCTCTGCTCTGAGTGGAATGCCTGTGAAAGGAGAGATAATACTGACTCACCTACCTCAAAGGCAAACTAAAGATAATTAGTTGGTGCTTGTATAAAGATTTGAAAATGTCAAGTCTATATAACTATGGTTAAATAAATGGCAAAGAGACAGATTGGACAAGTACAGAGTAGGACTGGAAGATCTTTGTATCTTAGCTATTATCTTTAACAATATCCAGAAAAGATTTCCTATGGTAAATATAGGTAGTCAAAAGAAAAGTATAGAGCTGTTTCACAGTTTTCCTTTGGTGAATGTAAGAGAAAATGAGATGGCAAGCACCAACCATAACACATCTGAGCTTTAGATGGAGCAGGGCAATATATTCGTGCTCTATCTCATTTGGTTTTCGTAGAAGTCATAGCCACACACTCCAGTATAATGCAAATAGAAAGGTCCTGTTCACCTCAGTGGGGAACAACATCCCCTGCTCAAAGACCAGGGCCAAAGGACTGAGTCTTTTTAATCTCCTGCCATTCAACTTCTGAATATCAGCATCACAAGCCCCGAGTTTCTCAGAGGACAGCGCAGAAATCAGTGTCTTGTGAAGATGCTTTGAATATGTGATCTATTTTTTTCAGAATGGAGAGATCAGTGCCCAAAGATCTAAACTTCCATTTTCTCTCTTGTATCAATGCTCGTGATTTTCTCATTCAGTTTACTACCAGCTGTCACGCTGTTCTATTTTTCACTTCCCACTGGTCATACTCACAGGCATCATGTGAATGAATTCTTAGTCTTTTAAAGCTGCCTCTCCTGGTCAGTGGCAATAGTTTATTTCTTAATAGTCTGCTATTTAGAAATAAAAATATCACTGATTTCATCCTTCATCAGGAGGAGGATGGAGCCAGGCTCTTCTCAAGGTCGTCTGGGGATAGGACAAGGTGCAAGCTGGAACAGAGGAGGTTCCATATCAGTATAAGAAGGAACTTCTTCCTAATCAGGGAATGGAGCACTGGAACAGGCTGCCCAGGGGGGTTGTTGAGTCCCTTCTCTAGAAGGTGTCCAAGACCCACCTGGATGTGTTCCTGGGCAACATGGTCTGGGTGATCCTGATGTGGCAGGGGGCTTGGACTAGCTGATCTTTTGAGGTCCCTTCCCATCCCTAATGATTCTATAATTCTGTGATACAAACATTCTGGAAACAAAGGGATCTTACTGTTATTATCTGATTTTGAAATTAAAAACACGTTTACCCTAAACAAAAGTTTCCCAGACAAAGCTATGATGCTACACAGATATCTTAAAGAAAAACAAGGGGTGTAACACTGGATTCAGATGCTGAGGATAGCGTTAAACTCACATTTAGAGTGTTACTATTAGTATTTTATTAAAAGAAGGAAATGAAAGGATTGTGAAGCATCTTGAAAAATAGAAATCAAACAATCCTTTTCCCTTTACAGGTGCTCATGTCATGAAATTATGAGCTCTGTACTAGTGTGATGAATTGGGAGCTGAGTCACATGGAAAACAACCTCAGAGGGGCACCATCACTTTCACATAATCCAAAGGTCTTGCATGTCAGAGTTGTCTTTACATCAACACACCTCTACGTACAAGCAAAGCCAGTCTGTAGATTTACAGCATCAGCAGGCAATTCCACTGGACTCATCTGATTCACCTGAAAGGGAACTTAGGACGAGCTAAACTTAGTTTTGCTAAATATTCCATCTACCCTTCCCTATGAAAGTCTAACTTTTAGACTGCCAGACTTTGCAGATTGATACTCAAAGCTCCCTGCATCTAGAGATTTTCACAGTTAAGTCCTCACCGAGGGCAAAACTCAACAGCAACACCCCTAAGGCTAGCAGGAGAGCTGAAAGTAAGGAAGTAGTAACTCCACAGAGTAGGGCAGAGAGCATCACACACTATCACAAGTACTCCAGACTTCACAGAGCCATCACTCTAAATACTACACCCCCTGACACTCACCCCATCATTATCTTCTCAGGTTATATCCCTCCTGAGCATCCTGAATATGTGATTTATTTGCACTATTAATTTATCCACCCATCTGTGATCTCTTCGCTATCTAATTGATTGCCTTTAATTGATCTAGCCATCTGTGATATCTTAGTCATTTAGCTGATTGTTTTTATTGTTCTAAACGTCTTGCAGCTTCGTTGCTACCTTGCTGGGTCAGAAGTCACTGGTTGCTATCACTTGTGCCCCTAAATTCCATGCGCTGTCACTTCTATTCTGAGGGAGAATGAGCAGAGGAGGAAGCCAAACAAGTGAAGTTTATCTTGCTCTGACGGGTCATGGCTGGGTCCTGGCTAGCAGATGTTACACTGATTTCAGCATTACTTTTCATAGCTACTGGGCAACAGGGCAGTCAATCTCTTCCTGGGGCACAGGCTTTACTCTAAGAAAATGCAAAGAGCAAAGTATGATGCTAAGAAAGAATGACAAGGTTTGCAGCACCCCAACAGTGTTTTACATAGAATCATGGGATCATTACATCTCTTGTTTAACTCTATCTGCAGTGCCAGGGAATTCCATAGAGGAGATCTTTGTTAAGGACTCTTCATTCAATCCATCGAGTACTACTGGCAAGTAAAGTCTCCTGATGGATTTAGCTCGCGCGCAACAGAGGCACCACTACCAATAGGGAGTGTGGTAAGTGATATTCTGAATCAGGAATGAGTGAAGGGTGTCCTTTTCACTGGATCAGCTTGTAGGAACAGAACTAAAGAATAGGAGATTTTACCTATCGGTAAAAGAAGCAGGGTGGTTAGCAGATCTAGAGAGGTTCTTCTCCCCCTCTACTCTGCACTGGTGAGACTGCATCTGGAGTACTGTGTCCAGTTCTGGGCCCCTCAGTTCAGGAGGGACACAGAGCTGCTGGAGGGTGTCCAGCGTAGAGCAACGAAGATGATGAAGGAAGGAGAGCAGCTCCCTGATGAGGAAAGGCTGAGGGAGCTGGGGCTCTTGAGCTTGGAGAAGAGGAGGCTGAGGGGGAACCTCATTCCTGTCTCTAAATCTGTGAGGGGTGGGTGTCAGGAGGATGGAGCCAGGCTCTTCTCAAGATCATCTGGTGAGAGGACAAGGGGCACTAGGTGCCAGCTGGAACAGAGGAGGTTCCATCTCAATATCAGCAGGAACTTCTTCCCAGGGAGGGTCCCGGAGCACTGGAACAGGCTGCCCAGGGGGGTTGTGGAGTCTCCTTCTCTGGAGATGTTCAAGACCCTCCTGGCTGTGTTCCTGTGCAACTTGATCTAGATGATCCTGCTGTGGCAGGGGGTTTGACTAGATGATCTTTCAGTGTCCCTTTTGATACCTAAGGGTTATATGAATAGAGGCATGGTGCCTGTACTGCTCTCCAGCTCCCTAGGAACAATATCTCCAAAGCTGAAGATAAGGAATGCATCCAGCAGTTCTAAGATAACCTGTTTTGCTCAGACATACTCAAGGTCAAAATACTTCCATCCCTAATTCCTTTGAGAACTCTCATTTTCATTAAGAATGAAGTGTTTCATGTACAAGTAATTTGGATACCTTGAAGGTAAATAAAATCTGGTTGACAGTGTTGACAGTGTTCACAAGATCAATCTGCTCTTTCAAGATGATGAGTGAACTGCTGAACAGCTAGATGTCAAGTTACAGCCCAGTCACCCAGAATCTGTTCATTCTTTTGCTAACTAAGTATTGCATTGACTCCTTTTTATTGCCATGAAAATTCTTATTGTGTTCAGAAATATCAGCTGGCTCTGAGGGTGAGACTATAGAGCCATGAGTAAGACATTTCTGGGTTCATGAGTAAACAGCACAAGAGGGAAAAGGTCTGTGAGAGAGAAGTGTCAGGAGAGTAGCTTGCAGAAAGGCACACAGAAATCTCTCAGAAGCAGATGGGGAGTTTGCTGTGTAGGCTTTGTGTTTGGGGTTTTCTCTTCAATTTAAGTGGTTGTTGGTTTTGTCAACTGGTTGGGTCGGGGAGGTGGTTTTGGACCTGGCTTTAGTTATTCAGCTGCTGGCACATCCTTGCCTGCATAGGTCTTGCTTGCTTGCATGGGTCTTGAATTGCTCAGTTACTTGTCCTAGCAGTCACATCTTCTCTCCAGTGAGGATCTTGTGAGGAAACTGACTGGATGGGACCCCATATGGAGAGTGAGAACCTTCTTCTCACTTCTATACCCCAAACCATTGGGAAGAGAAAGCTGAGGCTGTGCTTGCCATACAGGCAGCCTAGAAAGGGTGATTTTTTTTTCAATATTAATCACAAAACATGAACTGATGAACTTCAAACGAAATCATTAGATGTCTCTGACTAGGGTAAAAGATGACAAATGTTTTCCTGAGGAGCAGAATAAAACTATGATGTAAGTTTCCAGGGGGGGGCGTTAATATAAACATGCGAATAGGTGCTAAAATAATTGGCTGAATGCAAAATAATTGCCTAAGATGATTAGATCCAAAGACATAACCCTAGCTCAGATAATCAATCAACAAATTTCAGAAGTCTGTCAAGGGATTACTGGTGGAAAGGTCATCCTATGAATTTAATTTCTTTCTGAAGCACCCACTCCTGTCTCCCATTACAGAGAGCATGTGGGATATAGGTCTCTGCCTAACTGCTTCTTACATACCCATTCCAGTCACAGAGAGTCACTGACTGTCTTTGATTGGAAGAGACCTTTAAGATCAAATCCCTAAGCCCCGCATCTGCATGTCCTTTAAATACCTCCTCAAGCCACTCGCAGCCACTGGCTTTAGTCTTATTGATTGCTACTAGGGGAAGAAACCAAACCCCCTTGTTGCTCCAACCTCCTTTCAGGTGGCTGTGGAGACCAGTAAGGTCTCTCCTCAGCCTCCTTTTCTCCACACTAAACAACTCCACTTCCCTCAGCTTTTCCTCACAGGGTTTGTGCTCCAGACCCTTCACCAGCTTCATTGCCCTTCTTCTTGCATGCTCCAACATGTCAATGCTCTTCTTGGATTGAGGGCCCCAGAACTGAAGAAAACAGTCAAGGTGCAGCCTCACCTATGCTGACTGCACTGCTTCTGCCACATCTGTCTAGATGCCATTGGCCTTCTTGGCCACCTGGGCATGCTGCTGGCTCATAGTCAGCCAGCTGTCAACCCATTTCCTCAGGTCCTTTCCAACAGGCAATTTTCCAACCATGCATGCCCAAGTCTGTAGCCTTCCATGACATAGTTATGATCCAAGGTTAACATCTGTGCTGCTCATAGATTTGACGATTACTGCAGTTCAAAGGTGCTTGGCTCTTCTATAGCCAGAACGCTTTTGCTTACTGCATCTCTATCCTGTTGCCCCTTTCTGTTTCCAGTCATTCTTCTTTCATTTCCACAGACTCCTCCAGAAAATGTGCTGGGGAAGGCTATAGAGTGGTGCCCTGGTGTGGTTCAACCTCAGCTGGCATTAAGCAAACAGCTTTTCACTCACTCCTCTCATGGTGGGATGTAGGAGAGAATCAGAAGAATAAAGTGGGAGAACCTGAGGTTTGAGCTAAAAACAGTTTAGGAGGTAAAGAACAAGCCATGCATACAAGCAAAGCAAAATAAGAAGTCACCCACCAGTTCCCTCCGGCAGGCAGGTGTTCAACCATCTCCAGCAAAGCCAGGTTTCACCACATGTGATGGTTACTAGACAAGTGCCAACAGTGTGCCCCCTTCTTCCTTATTTCCCAAGCTTTCCATGCTGAGTACATGACCTGGCATGGTATGTGATACTCCTGTGCTAAGCTGCAGTCAGCTCTTCCAGCTGTGCCTTCTTCCAGCTTCTTGTGTGCCCCAGCCTCCCCGCTGGCGGAGTGTTGTGAGAAGCAGAAAAGTCCTTGAATCTGTGTAAGCAGTGCTCAGCAACACTGAAAGCCTCCCTGTGAGTTCAGCACAGGGTCAAAGCACAGCCACGTACCAGCTGCTATGAAGAAAATTAACTCTATTTTTAAAAAAACAATAATATGCTGGAATGACACCTTGACATTCATTGATTTGGAATCTACTGAAGCTATGCTGAGCAGCAGGTCCATGGATTCACAGAACGGTTCGGCTTGGAAGGGACCTCAAAGATCATCTAGTTCCAACCCCCCTGCCAGGAGCAGGGACACCCCCCACTAGACCAGGGTGCTCAAGGCCCCAGCCAATCTGGCCNGTTTTTGTGCTTCTAGTTTCTTTTTAAAGATTTAAGAAATTAGCCTTGTCACAGTCCTTCACATTGTCACTGATTCCTTATTTCTAATCACACATCACCTACTGTTACTGGTACGCATGAACGTCGTCTGGAAATGAAAAGTTTCAAATTTCCTTCCAATCCTTAATGATTCTATGACTTGCTACATAACATATTAACATAATATTTAATATTCCTTTAAATACATTACTTCAGTCCATAGAAAATTCCAGGTGGATGCTGAGTACCTATTCACTAAATGAATGTTTAAACAGTGAACTCCAGACTACAGCGATGAGTAACAAGCTCTAACTCATGGTAACTTTATTCTTCCAAACTTCACTGATTACTGACTTCCCTTCTATTTTTCAGCACAGAGTCCACCAATTTCACAGAAACTGCACCTACAACAAATTCTCTGCTGTTATTTAGACAGATGGCTTTGTTTTCCCTCATAAACACTCCTTTGGATCCAATTAATGTTGCTTTCCTCCTGAATATATTTTAAGAAGTCTTTCTCATTCTCTCTGCCTTCTTCTTGACTGGCACCGCGATGTGCTGCCCCAAGTTTCCTCTTCTGAAGTTGCTATTCATTTCACTTCTCTTTCCAGTTCTTCTCCTATGGCATTTCAGCCATTTCTTCCTACCGTGGTGTTTTTAAAACATTTTCAATCTTGAATTGCAGCCGTATCAAAGCTATTACATTTTCAACGCTGCTTTAGGAACTGGATAGGCCCTGCATTTATATTTCCCATTTTGAAATATTTGAAAGGCATCATAGCTAGAAGAAAATGCTGTTAGTACAGCTATGTCCGTGGTAGCGTGATAGATAACTCTCCAGCTATTTCCCTTTATTTTTATTTAAACAAGTATGTTTCCTCCAAGTCACACTCCAGGAAGACAGCAAATGTGCTCTGGGATGAAACATTTCTCTTTATCTCTGCTAAAAACAGTAAATGCCTTCTGCACATAATGAAATGTTCAGATTTGAAATATAAAATAGATTGATACGCAGAGGGTTTGGGGTTGTTTTGCCTTTTTCCTGTAATATGATCTATATTTTTATGGAATTCTTTTTTTATAGAAAATACAGGCGGCTGCACAGAGTCTGGGCTACAAAAAAAAGATGACACCTGCTTTCCCAACGGATTCTTTATGAATCCCACGAGTGAATCTTCAATTCGACTTAAAATGTGTTATTGCAGAGCAATGTCAGCAGAAAAGCTAATCCCCGGCTCCCTTTAAAAAAATACCCAGTGATTTTTTTTCCCCCTGTATTCCCATCTTTAGGAACAGCTTAGAGGAGTTTTTGTTTTGCTTTTCTTGCTGGAAAAAACATGGACTTGATGAACAGACCCCTGGCTGGATAATGAATGGGCTGGATGGTCACAGTCCAGGAGCTGTGGTCAACAGCTCAAAGCCCAAATGGAGAGCAGTGGTGAGTGGAGTCCCTCAAGGGTCAGTACTGGGACCAGTGCTCTTTAACATCTCTGTCAGCGATAGGGACAGTGGCATTGAGTGCCCCCTCAGCAAGTTTGCCAATGACACCGAGCTGTGTGGTGTGGGGGACACGCTGGAGGGAAGGGAGGCCATCCAGAGGGACCAGGACAGGCTGGAGAGCTGGGCCAGTGCCAACCTCATGACTTTATTCGCTGAGAAAAGGTTTCTTTAGATTTTAATATCCTTTTAATTACATTCATAAACTCGTAGGATCATTTAGGTTGAAAAAGACATTTAAGATGATGAAGTCCAACTGTTAAACTAGCACTTTCAAGTCATGTTCCTAAGTGCCTCATCTACTTATTCATAGATTCACCCATAGAATGGTTCAAGATCATCTAGTTCCAACCAGATCATTCTGGGGTGTTGGTCACCAGTCAGCTGAATATGCACCAGCAACGTTCCCAGGTGGCCAAGAAAGCCTGGCTTGCATCAGATATAGTGTGGCAAGCAGAAATCCTTGCCACATCTTGATTACTGTGTTCAGTTTTGTGCCACTCACATCAGAAAAGACATTGAGGTTATTGCGTCCAGGGGGGTTGTGGAGTCTCCTTCTCTGGAGACGTTCCAGACCCTCCTGGCTGTGTTCCTGTGTGACTTGGTCTGGGTGATCCTGCTGTGGCAGGGGGATTGGACTGGATGATCTTTCGAGATCCCTTCCAATCCCTAATGACTCTATGATCTATTTTCTGTCTGTAATGTCATTTATTGGAATTAAACCTGTAAAGAAGTTCAGTAACTGAAAAATCTGTGGTGAAATGTTTTTGTGCTTCTAGTTTCTTTTTAAAGATTTAAGGAATTAGCCTTGTCACAGTCCTTCACATTGTCACTGATTCCTTATTTCTAATCACACATCGCCTACTGTTACTGGTACGCATGAACGTCGTCTGGAAATGAAAAGTCTTTTTGGCCATTTAAAAAGATATATATTTTATTTCCCAAACCAAGTATTTATTCCCCAAATCCACGTGTTAAATAAGGTGGAGTAAACATTTTGGCATCTGAAACTTATTCTTTAAATCCTCACCTTGTTAAAACACCGAGCAGCAGATCTTGCATTTGTAATATAAACCAGAAGGTATCAGTAAGTTTGGTATCTGAGATGTAATAGTGTATGAGTGGGAATGAAGAAACACACAGTCCTTCCACCTCATCAGCCCTGGCTCTGTGTTTCCTTTCATATAGAATCACAGAGCTTGGAAATAACATTTAAGATCATTGAGTCCATCCAATAATCTACTCTATCAAGCCCATCGCTCACCCTGTTCTTAAACGTGTCCAGAGATAGTGATTCAATCGCCTCCCTGGACAGCCTGGTTCAACACCTGACACACAGGCTTGAGAAATGGCCCGTGCAAACTAACATGAGGTTCAACAAGTCCAAGCACAAGATCCTACATCTGGATGGGGGTAGTCTCAAATGCAAACATGTGCTGGGTGGTGCATGGATAGAAAGCAGTCCCAAGGCAAAGGACGTGGGAGGTGATGGTAGATGAGCAGCTCAACGTGATCTGGCAATATGTGAGGCAGCCCAGAAGGCCACCCCTAACTGTATCAAAAGAAGCATCACCATCAGTTTAAGGGAGGTCATTCTTCCCCTCTGTTCTGCTCACCTGCAATTCTGTTCCAGTTCTGGAGTCCCCAACCTATCCTGGTACCTTAGCTACCTGGTAACCTTGATTCGAATTCCCAATGTTTTACCATTTTCTTTCTTTCTTTCTTTCTATTAATTAAATTTCCTAAACAAACCTGGGTTGAAATAGCACTTGTAAAATTACTGATACAAACAAAGCAGGCTGAGCAATCCTTTCCTTTCTGTTGGGACAACCAAGAGTAATAAACCTTGACAGCAGCACTCTGAATTTATGCTGATATGGTTTTGTAAATGACACCAGAAGAGCTGGTTTTAAAATACTCGCATCTTTCGGAGGAAAAATCTGCACTTCTTCAAATCATGAAAGATCTCTTCCGTGCTTGTATCACTGCTTGTCACTTTCTAAATGAAGATGTAGTAGTACAAACTATAAAAAAGCAAAATGATCAAAGCTTAGCAGGCAGTAGCACAAATACCACCTAACAAGACTATTAATAATTTTAAAGTTCATCTTAGACAGAAGATTTCTTTTCCTGTCATCTCTTCCAGTGTTTCTTTCACGATATTTAACTACTGCAGGTAACTGCAAGCCCAGCCTGTGAGCTGGGGGTTGCAAAATCATGTAGTGCTTTAATTATAGGATGCAGGATGCTAGATGCTCTTGTTAGAGGACAAGTACACAGCTCCTTTTTGGTTAGCACCGTATTTTCCCTACCTACCTGCACGTGCATCCATCCTCACTAATAACTGACAGGTTGTTTTTCATCTGGGCATGAGGCTGCCTTACACACGGGTGGCAGGTTTATGACAGCACTGCAAGGTCCTAACAAGGAGGAAATACACAGTTAGACTTGCTAGCCACTCTGGGGTCATGTTAGGAGATCGTGCCTCTGTGAGACCCTTATCAGAAAATCTTGGAAACCAGTACTGTGTCATTCAGGTGATAATTGCCCTCTTGGACTGTGGTCACAGCACAGTCCTTCTGTGCCAGGTACCATCAGCATGGGTACAATAGTTCCTTTCCAGCCACAGGGAATCTGCCACTCCAGTGCTGTATTTGTGGGCACACAAGTGAAAACAATCTATTTTTGCCCATTATGCATTGTGCAGGGAGAGGGAACCAGAGACAGGTTGTACTTTAAAGTACAACAGGGGTCAGGGGAGAGTCTGGCATCTGGTCAAGAACAAGCCCAAGGACCAGGATAGGTTTGGGGCTGACCTGTTGGAGAGCAGTGGAGGAGAAAGGGACCTGGGGGTACTAGTGGCCAGCAAGATGACTCAGAGCCAGCAATGTGCTCTTGTGGCCAAGGAATCCAACAGCATCCTGAGGGGGATCAGAAGGAGAGTGGTTAGCAGATGAAGAGAGATTCTTCTCCCTCTCTACTCTGTGCTAGTGAGACTGCATCTGGAGTACTGTGTCCAGTTGTGGGCCCCTCAGTTCCAGAAGGACACAGAGCTGCTGGAGGGTGTCCAGCANATCAGCAGGAACTTCTTCCCAGGGAGGGTCCTGGAGCACTGGAACAGGCTGCCCAGGGGGGTTGTGGAGTCTCCTTCTCTGGAGATGTTCCAGACCTGCCTGGCTGTGTTCCTCTGTAGCTTGCTCTCGGTGATCCTGCTACGGCAGGGGGATTGGACTGGATGATCTTTCCTATCTTCCAGGTCCCTTCCGATCCCTAATGAGTCTATGATTCTATGAAATAACCCTATAGGCAGACAGCTACTGAAGTCTGCTTTAGCTAAGGACAGATGACACTACTTAATGCTTATAGAGCAGCAGAAACTCTCCTTCAGTGAAGCAAACAGTAATTAAGTCCATTAGCTCCATCATGAGGCAATGCTTCTTTAGAATATATCTCTCCCTTATCTAGGAGGAAAGAATAATGACCTCAAATTGACTTTCTTCCTATTTCTAGATTTGAACTTTGATTCCCTATCTCACACATGAGGCTTTTCCATATCAGGGTCTCAGGCTTTCTGCAGCAGAGCATTCTTTCACTGGAGCAATTCCAATTTTTACAGAATACTCTGTCAGGCCTGTTCAAGTGAAATGGCTCTACTCATCGACAGTTAGAACGCTCATTGCAACACCTAATAACTTTCAGGATAGCTCCATCTGGATGCTGATCTACCAGTCCCTGCAAGGGACCTCTTCTCTCCTGTCATCTGTCATAGTTCCTGACCAGTCAAATTCACCAGCTGTCAGACCCAGAGGGCATATAAACACCGAGCACATACCAAAGGACATCGGGATGTGAAACACCTGTTGTCTCCAGTGAAGGTGGAGAACTCTTTGCCAACACAAACCTGGGAAACCATCGGGTTTGTTTTTTTCCTCTAAATGGGTGATGAAGAGAATTTCCACAGGCAGGTCCAGAGGCTGTCATGTGTGGGTGAGAATGGCTGCCCTAGGCTGAGTGAGTTTCCTTAATGCTTCCTTTTCAGAGCGAGGGAGAGGAGTTAGTACCTTTGTTTTTACACCTGCCTTGAAATCTTCTGTGCCGTATGGAATATTATATGTAAGTAAAACCTGGGTTTTTTTGGTATTTCTCTTTTCAGCAAGAGGAAACAACAGCAAACCACCATGGAAACGGAATGGGTTTGTTCACTGCTTTTTGAGACTGATGCCAGTACTGAAAGCCAACTGATAATTCCTTTTTTTTATGGCTATACGCTGGCTGGAAATGAAGCAGAAGCTAAACAATTTATTGGCAGAAAATTCAAACTGATGATTTCCTTTTCAGTGTTAAGTATGAAATGCCTTTGGATCAATCTTTTGCTACACATAGAATCCACTAGACGGAGATCATTTGCTTTCCCCAGCTAATGCTGAAACTATACATAGTTTTTTGGGAAGGTTGGGCACCATGTGGAAATGTCCATCGTTAGCTCACACAGTGAATCTAACCGCCTAGAAATAACGTTATCAACATACTTTCCCTACTAATCTATCTGGAAAAAGATAGTTCAGTGTTGACATCTTGTTCTCACGATGTTCTGCTGTCGATAGGGTCTTCCTTAATTGGTTTTAAATCAATATACTGAACTCTATTTGTAAGGTCATTTTTACTAACGCTAGGAAGGAGTTGATGAATCAAGTTTAATGCCGCTCTTAGCCTGTCTTTGCCATCTGGTTTTGATTTCTTTGTTGGCTTAATTGGTTTCTTGATGCAAGATCACTGTTCAGACTTCTCCATAGTCATAGCGCTGAATGTATTAAAACAGGAATTGCTATGGAGGGTTCCTGGAAGCTTCTCTTCTGTTGGCATGGACACATCCTGCAGTAGGATTTTGAAATCATTGTTAGTTTGAAATGGAAATGTTTTAAATGGCCATCAATTCAACACCTACTTTTCTTTACTCCTTCTTCATCAGTTGTGTTTTGCGTTTTAATATTAAAATCAATGTGGTTTGCAGTCTTTTTTCTAAAAGAGACTAATTTATAAATCAAAAGCTGTGTAAAAGCCCTTGCTCACGTTTTCTACCAGTTGTCAATATAGAAAACTTTGCTCCAAAAGTTTTAGAGAATGTTCTGAATTGCTAGAAATGCAGTTATGATGGAAGAGGCTTTCCAACTTCACTTAGTTGTAAACTCAGGGTAGTATTTTACCTACTGCCCTTTGTTAGCATCAATTTGTTGCTACATGAAATAAAGAGGAGCTTCAGGAAAGAAACACATCTACACTGCAGTTGCTTCAAAGAATGCTGCTTACTACTGCACTTCGGTAGTTCCAGCATGTACCTGCTATATAGCTTGGGGTTTTCCACATAGGGAACAGAAATGAAATCCCTACATTCCAACCAAGTTATACCTGGAATATCAGTATATGCTCTTTACATCACCATGTGCAGATAACTGTCCAGTCAGAAAGGTTTAACAAAACCAAGCAAAAATCTCTGTCAGCAAGACTGACAACTGAGTCCACAGGGGGTGCCAGTTTTACCAAGGCTTCATAGAGTCATAGAATCCTTAGGGATTGGAAGGGACCTCAAAAGATCATCCAGTCCAATCCCCCTGCCACAGCAGGATCACCCAGACCAAGTCACACAGGAACACAGCCAGGCAGGTCTTGGACATCTCCAGAGAAGGAGACTCCACAACCCCCCTAGGCAACCTCTTCCAATGCTCAGTTACCCTCCCTGGGAAGAAGTTCCTTCTGATATTTCTATAGAACCTCCTGTGTTGCAGCTTGTACCTCTTGCCCCTTGTCCTATCAATAGATTTATTTAAGAATGTCTTTCTCCTATCTTCTTTCTCTCCTTTCTCCTCTCTGCTTTCTCCTTTCTCTCTGTATCTCTGACTCTCCTTTCTCCTCTCTTCTCCTCACTGGGAACAAGTGGTCTTCCAAAAGCATACTAAGGAATTGCATTTGAGCATCGTTGCCCATGTGCACGCAGATATGTATGTAAAGTCTGAGGACATACGAAATGGTAGAAGGAGATGGTAAATAAGAGAATTCACATTGATGAACCTCTTCATTGATTGAATTGATTCAATTGAATTCAATTTCATCAAAATTCATTGATGAAACCTCTTAGTTTGCAGGAAAAGGGATATGACAAGGTAAGGAGAAGGGGGATTCTTCCAATCTGGAAATGTTTCATATGGTCTGTAAGTCCCCCAATATTTGCAACAGCAGTTTCTGCCAAAGGGTTTTCATTTTGCCCATCATTCTAGCCTTCTCAAACAAATCTTCCTAATGAACACTGTGGTTGTTTGTTGCTGATTTCCTATAAGGGGAGAAACGGCTTGAGATAAACTGTTCCTCACTCAGCTACAACAGAATAAATGATCTATAATAGTATAGTCAGGAATAGACAGATGCTTTTTTCATATGCAAAAGATGCTTTGTCTTTATGCTTTTGTTTTATCCTTGCAACTAGTATTGATGAGGGCTGTTGGTATGCAACAAGGACACTGTAATAATAACTTCTTCTTTACTGCCAACGTTAATAAAGTAGCAAGATAGAGTTATAAAAATCCTTTTGCATTCTAATTTAAACAGGCTGCTGGAATATCGCTTACTCTCTTTTCTAGGTCTTCTGCCAGGAATAAAACTTCCCAAATGGATGTAGATGGGGATCACTGCATTTCAAAAGGTAACAAACAAAACATAAAATTAATGCTGCTACCAAAAAAAGTAGAATAAAGGAAAAGGAACAACATTTAAATTCCATATTCCTAAAAATATGAGCACCCCTCACTACCTGCGGTATGGAAGCCCCAATTGCATTTCAGTGATAACTTCAGTCCCTGCTTCACGCCACAGTTATTTGATTCAAAGTACCCAAGAGCAGCAAGGCTTTGCTCTGCTGTCTTAGCTTGAGACCCACCAGGATTTAAAAGCAAGTTGGATTAGTGCACAGAACTTGCAAGAGGAAGCAAAGCTGGGTGGTGTTGCCAACACCCCACCAGACTGTGCTGACATTCAGCAAGACCTGGACAGGCTGGAGAGCTGGGCAGAGAGAAAGTGAATGAGGTACAACAAGGGTCAGGGGAGAGTCTGGCATCTGGGCAAGAACAACCCCAGGGACCAGGATAAGTTAGGGACCAACCTGTTGGAGAGCAGTGGAGGAGAAAGGGGTCCCCATGAACAGCAGAATGACTGTGAGCCAGCAAGGTGCTCCTGTGGCCGAGAGGGCCAACAGCCAACAGCATCCTGGGGTTATCAGGAGCCGGGTGGTTAGCAGATCAAGAGAGGTTCTTCTCCCCCTCTGCACTGGTGAGACCACATTTGGAATATTGTGTCCAGTTCTGGGCCCCTCAGGTCAAGAGGGACACAGAGCTGCTGGAGGGTGTCCAGNCCAGGGTGGTTGTGGGGTCTCCTTCTTTGGAGACATTCCAGACCTGCCCTGATGTGTTCCTGTGTGACTTGGTCTGGGTGATCCTGCTGTGGCAGGGGGATTGCACTGGATGATCTTTCGAGGTCCCTTCTGATCCCTAATGATTTCATGATTCTATGTCCTCTCAATAATAAATAGAAACCTAAAATGTTTCTGTCAACCTTCCACAGAGTTCTGGGGTTGTTTTAATTCTGTACTAATTATGTGGCGTTGTCTGTTATGAGAAGATAAAAATGCAAAACAAAGGGAAAACAAGTGAGTCTTTAATTTGACTTGAGACATTGAATAAGTGGTGACATCCCTGTCAGATCTGGGAAGGGAATACTTTGCGGAAAGTGATAACTAGAGGAATGAATAGCCATACAGTATCAC
Source organism: Upupa epops (assembly GCA_013397515.1). NCBI lineage: Eukaryota > Metazoa > Chordata > Aves > Bucerotiformes > Upupidae > Upupa > Upupa epops. Next base: position 112,965 of record VZRI01004387.1, read on the forward strand.
CTGTTTAGACAACAGGAAGGAGACAAAGAAAGAAAACATTAGAAAGAAATGATTCATGGTGAATAATTTAACTGGCACAAGAGAGCAAAGGTACAGATTCACAATCCAGTCCATTTATATGATATCATTCCTTTTTCTTTACTGATATTAAGCAAATTTCTGCAGTTACAGCTGCAGAAGTGATATTTTTTTTCCTTCCTTCTGAAGAATTCCACTCTTTTAGACCACCAAGAATATTCTCTGTGGTTTCTGTTATCCTTTTTCTTTCAGACTCAGATTACTTTCTTCTTTGTTCCAGGTTCAGTTTAGACTCAACCATACAACACTTTAATATCTCTTCAGGAGTTCTACGATGACTCTTGATAAAAATGCTTGATGATAGAATAGTTCTTCTATTTAATTCCTTGATAAAACATCGTTGAATAACACAGTGATTGTTTCCCCTAAACATACAGGGAATGGACCAGTACGTTGGTTTTCAAGTCACTTTACTTTGCCACTGCTTTAGGTTGGCAAAGAAAGTGAAACGAGCAACATTGTCTAGCAGCGGGGTTTGGAATCTCTCCTAAGAAGCTGGTGGAGCTCGTGGATTAACTTCCCACAATAGTTGCTGTGAGGAAATAGAGACCTAGGGAATTCCAGAAGCTAAAATCATTCTTGAAAAGCGAAAAAAGGGAAATAAACCTAAATTTCTGCCAATTCTTTCCACACTAATTAATTTGAATTTTTTTCAACCTGAAAGCTCCCGGTGTGAGAGAATTATTCTGAAGAGGTACAGTAGGGGCAGATGGCTGCAGTAGATGATAAAATGAAACAAACCATCCTCGATTTAAAAATTAAAGGCAACAGGACATTTGCAGTTCTGAATGCAAAATACACATTTCAAAATGGAGATGTAAATGAAGTAAAACATTCTCCAGAGGAGGCTGTAGGCAGTTCCACAGGGTCACAGGCAAGGTAGTTTGCGACATACAGCGAGAATTTCTAAGGGGAAGAGGTAGTTGTGCAGATATACCACAGTAAAAGGAAGGCATTTCAGTTTGGTGTGTAAGTTAATGATGGTCTGCTAGTGTGGTTTGTTGATGAATGTTTGTCAGGCACACAGAACTCAGGCTTCTCTGTAATCTTTCATTTGCTGTGAGATTCACTGTAGCACAAAATAATGAGGTAACTGCGATTGGAACCTAGCGTGGGGGAAACATTAAGAGCTTTTGGGGGGTTTTTTATTCCATTTGCAAGTGAAAAATACAGGTCATAGCTCTTCTCCATGTGGCCTCTGGTAGTGAGTAAAATACCTTCTGCTTTCACACAGATGCAATGAAGGGGAGGGAGGAAGACATGCTCTCCATGCCTTTTGCTGTACCTCATCAGTAGACTAATGGCTTGGATTCTCATTCAGTACCTGCAACATCATCTTTGAAGGCCTTAGTGAGAGGTGGGAAATAACATGGTTAGGAGAACATGTGTATTGCTTTTACAGAGACTGAAGAAGTAAAGCAGTAGGGGAGTGGGAAGAAGTATTAACTGAGTTTTACGGGCATTTCTGCTCCTTCTTTTAATATAAAGGACCATTTCATGCACATTCAGCTTATGCTTATGGAAACTTATTATTGTTTGGATGGTTAAATGATATTTATCCCTGCACAGCTTCACAGTGTTAATTCACTCTGGGTTTGGTCAGGTTGCTGGGGTGTTTTTTTGGTAAAGGAGGTGGATTCGATTTTTATTGTGAGTTTTCAGGTTGGGGTTTTTTTTAGTGCATCACTCATTTGATTAACAAAAGCCTAAGGCAGCTGTTTTATTCTCAGTAAACAATTTGCAAGTTTCTCCTGGTATTACTATAAACATAAGGCAGGAGGAGAGGAGGGAAGGAATAATGCCTGTATAAACTGGTTACCTCACTTATGTATTTGTCATACCCAATCATAGAATCCTTAGGGATTGGAAGGGACCTCCAAAGATCATCCAGCCCAATCCCCCTGCCACAGCAGGATCACCTAGACCAAGTCATCCAGGTGGGTTTTGAATGTCTCCAGGGATGGAGACTCCACAACCCCCCAATCCATCTTTTCCCTCCTCATCTTGACAGTGTGTCCCCAACAAAGCACACATGTTTGTTCAGGACATCTTTTTGCTCTGGACTTCCAAATTCTTTCCTCTTAATACTTCTCTACTTCTTCACAGGTCCTTGAGCAACCCAAGATCCAGCTCCAAATCATTGACTCTTTCCTTCTTCGGAATGCTTTTTCCTCTGTGGAAATTGACCATTTATCAAGTCCCCTCACCCTCTCTGATATACATGCCTAAGGTTAGGCCTTATTGTTTGCAGTTGCACATACTCAGTCAAAATAGCTCTTTTCATGTACTGTTCTGATTCTTATTCACTGGCATCATTGGACAAAATGGAGCTACATTTACTAGAAGGCCAGAAGCACAGAGAAACAGCTCCCCCAAATGGTGCGATGAACCTGGAGAATACACGCTCACACACTCAGACACACATATTATATCTTTGTTTGAAAATACTAAGTCTAGAAACATGACCTCCTTCTTAAAAGTCTAATTTTTGCAATTCATAATCATAATGAAATTAAAAGTTCACATTGCATGTTTTTTTCAAAGTAAGGAAGCTGCCGAAGTTGTGAAGTTCTTCACACTTGTTCATAGATTCATAGATTTCTGGAATGTTTCAGGTTGGAAGGGACCTGAAAGATCATCTAGTTCCATCCCCCCTGCCATGAGCAGGGACACCCAGAGTAGACCATGCTGCTCAAGGCCCCAGCCAATCTGGCCTTGAACACTTCCAGGGAGCTGGGGGGCAGCCACAACCTCCCTGGGCAACCTGGTCCAGTGTCTCAGCACCCTCATTGCGAGGAATTTCCTGCTGACTTCCAGTCTGAACCTCCCCTCTTCCAGCTGGAAACCATTCCCCCTGGTCCTACCACTCCAAGCCCTTGGAAACAGCCCCTCCCCAGCTTTCCTGTAGCCCCCTTCAGGTACTGGAAGACTGCTAGAAGATCTCCCTGGAGTCTCCTCTTCTCCAGGCTGAACTGCCCCAAATCTGTCAGCCTGTCCCTATAGGAGAGGTGCTTATGCAGAGACAGGGGTGAGCAAATGAGGCACAAGGTGATTAAAACTATGCAGGATGTCTTAAGAGTCTGGGGCCAAAAATCTTTCAATGATGGAAAAAACCTGCAATGCTGCTAATTTCAAAATTGTCTTTTGGTCAGGAGAATGATTTTGAGCAAAGAGTTTGTACAGCACATATGCAATTCCAAAACACCTAGTAATACCCATTGGAGGCACTACGTAAGAGACAATGAAATGATTTGAAGCTCCCTAAGTTCCATATAGTTACCTCCTTAATCAGTTGCTTTCTTCCTTTTATTTTCTTCTTTTTAAGAGTTAAAATTGATTATATCCTAACAGTGAAGTCAGATCAGTTTCTTTAAGGGGTGACCTCATTAATGGCTATAAATATGTGAGAGGTGGGTGTCAGGAGGATGGAGCCAGGCTCTTCTCGAGGTCATCTGGTGATAGGACAAGGGGCACTGGGTGCCAGCTGGAACAGAGGAGGTTCCATATCAATATACGCAGGAAATTCTTCCCAGGGAGGGTAATGGAGCATTGGAACAGGCTGCCCAGGGGGGTTGTGATGTCTCATTCTCTGGAGGCTTTCAAGTCCCGTCTGGATGTGTTCCTGTGCGACCTGGTCTGGGGGATCCTGCTGTGGCAGGGGAATTGGACTGGATGGTCTTTTGAGGTCCCTTCCAATCCCTAATGATTCTGTGATTCTTGCAGCATTCATAGAATCATGGAACTGTGAAGGGTGGAAAATACCTCTAAGACCGAGTCAACCCAACCCTACTAGATCATACATCCGTGCCACATCTATAGGTTTACTGGATGCATCCAGGAACAATGACTCCACCACTTCCCTGGGCAGTAGAGTTATTGCAGGGGACTGTTTAGTCCTGAATGGGAAGTTTTTACATGAGCATAAGAGACCTGTTTATGTGACTTTATGTCACATTGTGACGTGCCTTAAGGTCTGTGTGGCTCATGCTTTAAAAAGATCAAGAGTCTTTGTTTTAAAGGCTTAACAGAGCTCTCAAGGCTGAAGATTGCATGCTTCATGACTCCTTGCTCCATTATTTAATGCTTTCTTAGATGAAAATAAAGCTGTGAGGCCAAAAATAAGTAGAAAGTCTGTTTGGGTAGCTACACTTTTTCTTCCTTTGTTCTTTTGTTCATTGTCACTAGAAGAAAACAGCTAATAGCCCTGAACTTTTCAACCTCTGAAGGATGAAACTATGTGGTCCATGTAACTCTGCAGCATCTGAGTCATTCTTTTCTTTGCTACCAAGGGCAGTCATTACAGTTCCTCCCCATCTCTTTTTCTGTCTTTACTACACCTTTGTTAAACTGTCAAGGATGTTTGAAAGCAATATAGTTCTTTTTTCTTACTTCAAAGTTTGCTACTAGATTGATAACAGACGTCTTATTGATCTCTTCTGCACCGACACAATACTTGCTTCTCTATAAGTACAACACAAGAGAATACAGTATAGTGACAGACAGTTAACCGACACGTACTCCTTTCATCCTTGTAATCAGGATTGGGGAAGAGAAGTTATCTTTTTAAGTCAAACTTATTAAGCAGAAGAATAACATCTTCAAATCTGCCAAAAGTCAAGCACCCTTTTTATCCAGTTACTGAATGAATTAACTGATTTCTAAGAGTTGTGATATGATACTGGCAATTTCTATCCACTTCAGTGTTTCAGGCTGTTCTAGGCACCTGGTTGAAAGTAATGGATTTCTATGGGTTTGAGGTAAAATAACAGGCAAGATTATCCAAATGGGTGCTCAAATCTGGATGCACAAGTGAGACAGAGAATTACTGTTAAAATTATATTATCACTACTTTTAAGTACTCAGGTCTGAAAGAGTAATTCGAGGGTGAGGTAGATTCATAGGTTCATATATTCATAGATTCCTAGAATGGTTCAGGTTAGAATGGACCTTAAAGATCATCTCGTTCCAACCCCCCTGCCATGAGCAGGGACACCCCCCACTAGACCAGGGTGCTCAAGGTCTCAGCCAATCTGCCCTTCAACACTTCCAGGGAGAGGGTATCCACAACCTNCAACCCTTCACTCATCTTCATGGCCCTCCTCTGGACACGTTCCAACAGGCCAATATCCTTGCTGTGTTGGGGTCTCCAGAACTAGACACAGTACTGCAGATGGGGTCTCACAAGAGCAGAATAGGGGGGGAGGATCACCTCCCTCGACAATCTACAAATTCTTTGTAGACTATCCAACATGAATTTGTCACTTGAGACTAGAATTCAAAGTGTCTATGAGGTAAGCCAAGCAATACCCACGCGCAAAGAGAGGGCATCTGGAATGCATCACTGGACTCCAAAGCTGGCATCCTTCAATTTTGTCTCTCTTCAGCTCTACATGCCCTCCCATTTTTGTCTCTTGTTCAGGTACCATTAAATTTGTTTTATCCACACTGTTGTATAATTTCATCAGGACAGATCTTGCTTTTCTTGCCAGATGTCTCTGTGCCATTGGAATAATACAGTCATTCTTCATTGATCATGAGCTTTCTCAGGTTTAGGGGAGTTAAAAGGAAAATCTTTTACTTCATCTATTTTCCAAACACTGTATTATCATAGAAAAGATAGCATCTCTTTCCAACATGTATTTATTGTTTGTATTTACTTAACTGACCAGAAAAATTTAGTCTTGACTGTCAGGTCAAGTGTCTATTACTGTATCTGCTGAAGAACTGCTAACAAGCTGAGCTGACATCAGATACCGTCAGATGCAAAGTTGTTCTTAGGGGGATGCATTTCAGATTTACCTCATTTGTGAGGTGATTTTGTTCTTTTCCTGTCTAGCTTTGATCACATTTAATATGCTTCACATGTACTACACTCTTGTGTGTGTTTGCATAAAGTGTAATGTTAGGGATCATAATCTTGACATTACAGAATCACAGAATCATAGAATAATCCTTATTGGAAAGGATCTCCTAGATCACTAAGACCAACCATCCCCACACCAACAATAACCCTCTCTCCCTGAGAGACTGACAAACACANCTGCCACTTGAGCAGGACATGAAGCACCATGGCTACACGGTTCTTTAACATCTCCAGGCAGGGGGACTCCACTACCTCCCTGGGAAGGTTCTTCCAGTGCCCAACCACTCTTTCTGTAAACAATTTCTTCCTCAGACCCAATGTAACCCTCCCCTGCCTGAACTGCAGACCATTGCCCCTGCTTCTGTCAGCAGTCACCAAGGAGAAGAGGCCAACACCCACCTCTCTACAACCTCCCTTCAGGTAGTTGTAGAGGGCAAAGAGGTCCTCGCTCAGCCCCCTCTTTTTCAACTAAACCTGTCCAGCTCCCTCAGCTTCTCCTCATATGAATTGTTCTCTAAACCCCTCATGAGGTTGGTAGCTCTGCTCTGGACATGCTCCAGCATCTCAATGTCCTTCCTATAAAGAGGGGACCACACATTGTTGAACCCTACTCTATCATTCAATAGAGTAACATGACTACAATCTACAGAACTACTATTTAAGGGGTTTTTTTCTTAATAGATAATAAGGAAGTTCAAACAATGGTAGACACTGATATTTTTAAATATCTGGGCAGAGGAAGTCCTAACCACTTCTTTACAGTCTGATATCCATTTTCAGATAGAGAATTAGAATCCACAAGGAAAAGAACATGAGGTGTCTTGCACCCCAAGGTTACCTGTGCTTCTTAAGCAGAGAAGACTGGTATTCCAGTCCCTTTTAGATAGATGCAGCCTCATTCTGCAGCTACTTCCCTTTTGCATTTCCCCACTGAAGGAAAATACGCCTGATACCAGATCTCAGGTATGCCCAAATGATTTCTGGAGATGCCAGCTGCTTTTACAGTGACAGAGCCCTTGGATACCATGTTTGTAATGCTAGTACTGCAGCCTGGATACCTTGGATATCAGGTTTGTAATGCTAGCACTCCAGCTCAGCACCTAATGCTGTCTTGAGCAAATCCTGACCTTGTTGTTTCAGGACACTTCTCACAGGACTACTCTGCACATTTGCAAAGACAGTGCATAGTGAACAATGATATTCACAAGTAACTCAGTCTTTTCCAGACGTTGACATTTCAGGCCTTAGTATGAAAGAGATTCAGGTAGGGACTTGGCTTTGAGGCATTTTAAACTGCATCCTTTCGTTAGGGTTTGAAGGGATTGTTTAGAATTAAAATTTCATCTCTTAATGTCATAAGAAACTGCTACTGCATTATGCATGACGTGAAGCAAGTTCTTGCCAATGAATGCGTTAGGGTAGAACAACTTTAGCTGGTTACTCTGACCGGATTAGTTCTGTATGGAAAAAGCTGATAGGTCAACATTTCATTACATATTTTTCCATAGCTAAACTGCATATATCAACATATATTTCCTTTCTTCTCTGCTTGTCCTTCTTTAAACAACAAGTCTGGCTATGAAAGACCTGAATTAGTTGATAAATATTTACAAACAGACTCCTCTGGAACTTTTTTAGAGAGGCCTCAGAAAGCAACAGTCCTACTATGCTCAATAAAACTAACATTCTTTACTATGATCGCATGAGAAATGATTCAGAACCAAAAATGGAGCTACTCAAGGCCATAAAGCATCAGAAAGGTAGAAAAGACTAAGATGGATGTCTATGAATTACACTGATTTGTGAATGCTACGTTGCCCTTGGGCAGTGCTACCTCATGCAGCCAGCACTTATGCAGCTAATTAACTTTATGAAGGTAATTATTTTCACAAGGATGAACTGTTCTTGAACAATTCATCCAATACTGAATATGCAATGCTTATCTTCAGGCCTCAACATAAAGGTCTTTATTTGCAACTATTAATCTCTTCAACAAATAAATATTTATATAGTTGTAATATAAACATATATGCAGATGTCACGTGTTTTTTTAAGCTGGGAGAGAGGAAAAAGTGATCTCATTTTATTTGAATGTCTCTTAAAATTAATTTAGAAAATTCAAACTATTTCACAATTTCACTAACGATCTTGGAAATAATAATTATATATTTACTTTATACAATAATGATAGAAATAATAATAATAATAAATAATGAATAAATAATAAATCTAATGTCACATGTTAGATTAGACTCAGATTTTTATACCTCTGTAGCTTTTCCTGAGAAACTAACACCAATAAGGACCTGAGAAAGGAAGATCAAGAAAGTTTTCATCCTTGTCTATCTTCTAAATCAAGGCAATCACAGCAGCAATAATTCAGTGCCTTAACAGACAGACTGGAGAGCTGTGTTACAGTTTGTTTTCTTTATTCCTTCTTCTGACAGCTCACTTTTGTCTTTTCTTCTCTTATTCTTCACAACAAGCTACAATTATTTATTGCACAATGGAGCAGTTTCATCAGGAGAACTAAAAAGTATTGTGACGGAGAGGTTATTGTCTGCTGAGGACACTCTATGGTAGACACATGAAAGAATGTCTTTAGGTGATGAGGGAACTTGAGTCAGCCTTCCTATTATCACTCACTCACTAGTGTGTGACCCAGTAACTGAGCGATTAAACAAAGGAAAAATTCAGTCATGTGAAAGAGAAGGAATCTCAGGAGGTTCCCTATCAATATCAGAAGGACCTTCTTCACAGTGAGGGTACCGGAGCACTGGAACAGGCTACCCAGGGGATCTGTGGAGTCTCCTCGGGAGGCTTTCCAGACCCGCCTGGATGTGTTGCTGTGTGATTTGGTCTGGGTGATCCTGCTGTGGAAGGGGGATTGGACTAGATGATCTTTCGAGGTCCCTTCTGATCCCTAATGATTCTATGACTCTATGATTCTATGTTTGTAGCATGACTGCTATAAGGAAATTTATCAGACAAAGGTTCATGGAAGACTTGCATTCAAAATAGTGCCTAGTTTTTGATGATCACCTGCTTTGGAATCAGCAGCATGTTGAGTAGTTTGCTTTCAAATTTGAGTGACTAGTTGGTGTTAATAGTTTTTAGCAACGATAGATGGCAAATATCTATGGCAAACTGTAGTGTTCACAGTGGTTAGGCACTTTCTTAGGTAAAGTGACAACAAAGTGGGGGTTCTCATTTCACATGTCTAAACGTCAGCCATCAAGTTCTGATTTTGTTCCCTTTTAATCATCTAAGTTCTTTACCTACATGAACATACAGCTCTCCAGTTAATGTGTTGGAGGTGACAGGAAGCCAGACAACATTGTTGTCAGAGTACAGACCACCCACATAAAACAAAGTGATGTGAGCTACCAGCTCAAGTATGAAAAACCATGAAAGACCCCCCATCTGCATTGAGTCAGGAAGCAGAAGAGCTCACAAAAGGACCCTTCATAGAAAACAAGAAGATATTAAACTGGTAATGTGCTAGCACCAGCCCCATCATCAGTTTTGAAGAGGTGAGTTTACTGGCACCTTACAGCATTCATCTTTTTATATTTCTTCTCCTATTGAAACATTCATTCATCTTCTCTGATTAGAAATTAATTTCTAAAGTCTCCTTGAAACCTTTTCTCTTCTTTTCATTGATTATTAATTAATTAGTGAATTTTCAGGCAAGCAAGAACATTCTTTCTGCATAATGTCATTAATCTTAACAATAAGATCTGACCAAGGCTCAGTTATGTTTTTTTACAGAGTGCTTGAACTTTTTGAAAAGCATTGCACAGTGATTTGCAAATCTACCTATCATCCTACAATTAGAAGCAATCAGAACTGGGGCTTACAATCGTATGTAATAAAACCTGACCAGTTCGTGTCACTTCTATGAAACTAATGAAATGTATGAATTCATTATAAATGTATAAATATATACAACAAAAATGTAAGCCCTCTGGCTAATAAATCATAGAATCATCAGGGATCGGAAGGAATGTAGAGGTTTTGATTTGCAATGCACTGCAGAAGCATCCTCGTTCTTATAAAGCTAACTGTTGAAACAGGTTATTCTAGTAATAGAGAAGGGCAGTACTTTTCTAGGTACTGTCTTCAGAATTGTGGTTCAGGAGGCAGAACTGGGAATGCATGAAGAAGCATCACTGAAGAGACGATGGAAAGAACAAACAGCATAGCTATTTCAGCAGGGCTGTAAGTTTTAAGGTAAGATATTCTTCACCAGCAGTGCCTACCTGTAAAACCTCCTATTAAACCTTAGTTTACTGATTCATTTCCAGCTTGCAGGAGCCAGAATGACTCCATAGTCTCCTAACTTTAACCAGCAGCAACAGAAATGGGGAAATTGGCCAGCAAGCTACGTCTATATATGTGCTCAGTGAACCACACTGTTCTGTCAGTAAAGGATATAGACTGAAGATCTTGTCTGGTCTTCACTCTAAGCAGAAAAATCTCTTTGTTAATCACCTATAGAATATTTCAGGTCTTCTTGCACAGCCGTATTCCTAACATCCCATACGTGGTTCCACAGTACCTAAAGGCAAGATTGAACTGTGCAGCACACTGGACAACACAAGTATTCACAAAAAATTCTGAAGACATTAAAAACCACAAGAAAAGCAATTGTCAGTGCTAGACAAGGAAGCGCAGAGAACAGCCGGATAATGAAGACAGGCTTTTGTAGTGAAGTTACAAGAATATACCACATCAGTAGATCTCTATTCAAGCTTTGTTTCATCTCCTTCAGGTTCATAGTACCAGATAACATGTAACATGAGAAAATACCTGTCTCGAGTTTGAGCGACTCTAATTCACATCTGAATTTAAGTAATCTGATTCAGCGTTTTTATATAAAACTGCCTGAGGTCCTCCAACTCCTTGCAGAATTTATCCACGTGATCTGGTCTTAGTCAACTGATTTCATTTACAAATAAGCTGGAGAATGCTCACATGAGCCCCAAAACTAGCACGTTTGCTTCATTCTAAATGCTAGACACCCTGTGGAAGCCACAGAATGGTTATTAATTGAGAGGATGAAAGAGGAACAATCACTGCAAAAGATTTTTGTGCACTCTATTAATAGTAGTAAGAAGCTCCCAATTTCTTTTGAATTGAATTGTTATAAAAGCTTATCTTACATTTGCTCCTTGTCTAATATTTCTCTACACGGTTAATGCTCTAGTCACCATAGTACTGATGCTGTGTCCTCAGAATGCATGCACAAAGTCTAATTGAAAAAGCAACAGTGGAAGGGGATAGAGGAAGAAAGAAAACAAGAAAGTCACTAATTAAGTGGAAGCAGTATTAAAATCCTTCGCTGTGACTAGATTGGCAACAGAACATATCTTCCAGCCTTTCTAAATGCAGAATGACACTTTAAAGAGTCTTGAGCAACACAGATAAAGTCGAGACACGTTTAGTGCTTTGATTTACTCAGTGGTATCAGTAGCTAAAAGCGCTGAGCTATCATACAGCTCCATATTCCTGCGCATTGACACTGGGAATATTTGAGAAGCTGGCTGTCCTCTGTGCTAGAAGACTGTTTAATTGGATAGGATACAGGGCTGAAATCTTCCTTCCAAAATGTTAACAGCGCCAACAGGATCCTTTTGTAGATTTTTAACCCTGTCTCCAGTGGTGACACCTTGTTGTTTGATTATATCCCAATCCAAAATATGTAATTAACAAGGTATTTATTCTGGCAGTAGTATTTGTGTGCTAAAAATTCTAATGACCATTTGTCACTGGTTGATGGTGTCTGGGACTGAGATGAACAAATTCATTTAGTTCATGTCCTGATGGACCTAAACAAAAACAAACACAAAGATGGAGAGTTCAAAAGCAATTATAAAGTTACAGGCAAAACCAAGCGCTGGCTGGATTTGGGCCAAACTAACAAACCCCACATTTAATTCAAATACAATAGAAAACCCCATCACAACACATAAAGCTATTAATCACACATTGTTACATAACTGGTCTAAGCTCTGCTACCTGCTTCTCCTCAGGGGGAAGAGACATCCATCAATTCTTTTCCTTGTGAAAACATAGTCAGAGAATCAGAGAATCATTAGGGATCAGAAGGGACCTTAAAAGATCATCCAGTCCAATCCCCCTGCTGCAGCAGGATCACCTAGACCAAGTCACACAGGAACATGTCCAAGCGGGTCTGCAACACCTCCCAAGAGGGAGACTCCACAACCTCCCCGAGCAGCCTGTTCCAGTGCTCCATTCGCTTCCCTGAGACAAAGTTCCTTCTGATATTTATAGGGAATCTCCTCTGTTCCAGCTGGCACCCAGTGCCCCTTGACCCATCACCAGATGACCTTGAGAAGAACCTGGCTCCAACCTCCTGACACCCACCCCTCACAGATTTATAGATATGAATGAGGTCCCCCCTCAGCCTTATCTTCTCCAAGCTCAAGAGACCCAGCTCCCTCAGCCTTTCCTCATAAGGGAGGTGTTCAGTCAGTGCATCTTCTGCTCAGTGCCAGCAGTTTTGTTAAGGATAAGTTCCTTAATCAGTGTTCCCCAAGTGCAACCCCTGTTCCACTGAGTTATCTTCCATGAGCTGCTGACAGAGCTCTCTTCCACCAATTCATGACACCATGGACTTTCAGAGTACGAGATGGCTACTACTGCATTGCCTGCCCAGTTCAGTGACTCCATGTTTGATCTCCAAACAAAAAGAGGCTCTAAAAACAGGAAACATTAAACAGAAAATCAAACTACTGGGTTTTTTCCCTTTACCCCAACATGCTTGTTTGCAGAGGCACAACTGGTCAGAACTGAAGCTGGGGAGATCTTGAAATTCCAAGCTGCTTATTAAGAGTTGCCATAACAACCACCAGTCCCTTAGGCTATGATTACCCTAATTTCTATAGGGTAATCACCCTATGCCCTTTACGAGCAGCCTGACCTCACTGAGCCTTAATCACAGAATTACTGAGGCTGGAAAAGATCTCTGAGATCATCAAATCCAGCCTAGGACCCAACATCACCACATCAGCTAGACAATGGCACTAAGAGCCACATCCAGTCTTTTCTTAAACACCTCTAGGGTTGGGGACTCCACCACCTCCCTGGGCAGTCCATTCTGATGTCTAATCACCCATCCTGTGAGGAAGGGCTTCCTAACATCCAACCTAACCCTCCTCTGGTGCAGCTTCAGGCCCTGCCCTATCACTAGTTGCCTGGGAGAAGATCCCAACCCATAGCTGTTTACAACTTTCCTTTAGGTAGTTTTAGAGAGTGATAAGATCCTCCCTGAGTCCCCTCTCCTCCAGGCTAAACAACCCCAGCTCCCTCAGCCTCTCCTCCTAAGACTTTCCTAGCAGTCTCATGGTAGGCTTCCTTCCCCAGCCTCATCGCTCTCCTCCTTAATGGTGCGGCTCGTCCCCGAAGCACTGTGTGCTGGGTTTCTTTGTGCTAGTTTATGCATCTGCAAGCCCAACTGCTGAGTATGTACCTCAGGGCAAAAGCTTATGTTTCATCAGACCAGAAAATGCACTGGTGAAGAGACATCTGACCTCTAGCTTTTGGTCTGAAGTTCTTTTTATTTGTATTGTACAAGGAACAGTTTCAGCAATAAAATGCATTAATTGGCTTCTATGTGCTGCCTGTTATGAGCAACCTCCTCTGTTTTAAGGGGAGTGTTTAATAAAGCAGAAAGCCCTGCTCTCGTTTTCTTACTTCCCTTGTCTTTTTCTGTATCCCAGATAATCTTGAATTCATTTCTATATAGAATAAACCAGACAAGAGATGAACATTCCCTGTTGTTCCAAATAAACCATTTTGTTGATTATTGCATTTGCCAGGGAGGTGAAAGATTTGAGTTTGTATTCCCTGAGACAGAAACTGGCATTGACCCTAGGTCTCTCCTGTTCTGGGGAAACGAGTTAGCCACTGAGATATTTTATATAAAGGGGAGAGTAGATATGGTATCATCACTGCCACTGCTTGAAAGAAGGTCATTCTGCTTTGTTTCTATGAAAAAATTAGCACAGAAAAGAGAAAGCATGGTTTGCTGTGAATGTGTTTTTCTGCAGCTGATCGACTCTGCAGGCTATGGAAATAGAATCCCCGAAGCATTTCTTGTGATTGGGAGATGTGTATTCGAGCACAGTAACAAATAAAGAGTAGTGTTTATGTGGAAACTTTTTTCATCAGTCATAACGCTTCCAGAGTTTCTAGCCTTCTGACACCAGGTTTTTTAAACAAATAAGCAACGTTGGGGGATACGGCTGGCAAAGCAGAAGGTAAATCTGTATTAGTAACTAATAAAGACCAGGGACTATTCTCTGGCCCTGAGGGCAAAGGGCAGGGCAGTGCTCATATTCAAGCCTTTTTCATTCTTTCTTATCTGGATGGGCTCAGTTTATCCATACTTCCTTGCTAACATAGTCCTTAGTCAGCAATATCACCTGAATTATGTTTAGGATCTACCTAGAAAACAATTTCCTTGAGTAAAATCTCTGCTAGTTCCTGTTAAAATAATACATTATGTTTTTAAATCTGTTAACAGTTGATTTTTAGAGAGATTTATGGAAACATAATGATGCATTCTATGATTCTGTGATTACTATTAATTATGTTAGAGTGATACTTAACACTTCTAATCCAAAGTTTCTTCAAATTTTAATTTAGAATAATTCAAATTATTGTACACAATGTTTTTGTCTGTTTGCACTCACAGTTTAACTGCCCCCCTGGATTCTAAGGTAAAGATTAGTTTTAGTCCAGGAAAAATTAAAAGAATGGATGAGAAGTTGGTTCAGGGTTGATCAGTTACTGGAACAGACTGCTCAGGGAGCTGGTGGAGTCCCCATCATTGGAGGTGTTGAAGGATAGACTGGCTGTGGCACTCAGTGCCCTGGTCTAGCTGATGTGGTCATGTTAGGTCCTAGGCTGGGCTGGATGAGCTCAGAGGGCTTTTCCAGCCTTAATAATTTTCTGTGATTCTGTGAACAGTATCCATTATTCTTCACCACAAGGTTCTTCACCACAAGTTACCTGGTGTTGATAGTGCAGATTTCTTCCTTCTGCTCAGTCATGCATCTGCTTGGAGTTCTTTCCATGTGTTCCTAGTAGATGATCTTCTGAGGTCCCTTCTGGTCCCTAATGATTCTATGACTGAGGTAAGTGGCCTTTCAGTTGGCACGGATGTATTATTTCTTTAATTCCACTTATGGGTGTGTTATTGACTCCAGACAGTGCAAAGTCGCCTAATAAAGAGTTCTGGATACTGTCACAAGTTCTGAGACTAAATATTTGGGATAGAGCACTCATGTTACATTTTGTTTCTACTTGACTCTTAAAGGCTTCAATAATTTATGAAGTAACTTGTAGAATAGTCTGTCACTTCTACATGGAAGAAGGTACAAGTGGATATCACACGCTTTTTTTCATCTCTTTCTTATTTTCATCTTCACAAGGGACAGTACTGGATGAAAGAAGCATTCTGACAAATATCAGTACTAGACTATCAGTAGAATTTATTGGATTTCATTGAAATAAATAGTTCCAAGGTCTTAATTCTGTATCAAATTGCCAAGGCATGAACCACATGAACACTGCTAGAACTTTTTTTTCTAATAAATAAAAATCATAGCAGTAGCTGTCATGTGTTTGTGTATTCACTGTTCCACTCTTCCAGCCCTGCCCACCACCACTTCATCTGTAGTTAAGACAAACTTAAACACCTTACACTTCAGTAACTCAAGCACTAACATTTTCTTGTTTGTTTAAACAACTGTTTTAACATAAGTTGCTCTTATGTGGATGGCTGCCATTGATCCATAAACAGGGGTACCTGACCTCAGTATTTGGAGTCCTCTAGGCACAACTATAAAATAGACATGGACAAATTGAAATCTCTCCTCATTTCCAAGAAAACTTTTTAGCAGTCACAATTCATCATGGATTTTCTTATATTCTAGATTTGGTGAGGTAAATGCTATTGCTTTAGTGGAAGACACAGAATGAGATTAAAAAAACCCTCAAAACAAGATAATTTACTCCTATCTCTCAATTCTAACAGAGATTAAGTGTAGAAGGTGTGATTCTAGGTAAAAAGGTTGCAATTGATGAGTTTAACTAATGCTTTTAGATTCTTTCTGAAAGTAATACACCACTGGAAAGTGAAAATTATGTAGAATAGTAGCAGCAGAAGGTGGCTCAGTGGTTGCATGTGCACAGGTGGCTTTAAAATATGTTTAGTGTCAACTATCTAAAACTTCAACCTGCTTCCACTGCAGCTGATGGCAGAATTCCCATTGAAGTCAGTGGGGGCAAACCCAAAGTTCCTACTAAGTCTTTAGAGCAATTAATCTGCTCTTCATTTCTCATGTAATATGCATATGCAGTCTATAGGTAGAATATGTCACTTAATTAGTGTTTAGATGGTTTTCACACTATTACAAAAGTAGATCTCAACTGAGCATCTAATAATCATGAACTTGTTCTTCTTCCAGCATTTATGTTTCATAAACTATTGACTACATGAGTCATATTAAGTTAGGAAGTATTTTTGCGACAGTTAACCTTATGAAAACATATTTTATGTTTGATAATCTAATTGATTACATTGGGAATTCATAAGATTGCCAAAGGAGAGAACAAACACACTATTAGACACCATTAGAGGAGCAGAATAAATAATGAAATTTAAATTTCAAATTCAGATTGCATAAACAGAGACAGAGCTCAGCTGTAACTGAGTTTGTGCAATCACAATGTTAAAACAACAAACCCCTTTGTTAGCAACAAGTAAAGAAACTATCATATCTGTAGTTTTCTTCACATTATTTTTCTGTGGCTTAATTCATAGATTCATAGATTCCTAGAATGGTTCAGGTAGGAAGGGACCTCAAAGATCAACTCGTTCCAACCCCACTGCCAGGAGCAGGGACACCCCCAACTAGACCAAGGTGCTCAAGGCCCCAGCCAGTCTGCCCTTCAACACTTCCGGCGAGGGGGCAGCCACAACCTTCCTGGGCAACCTGGTCCAGTGTCTCAGCACTCTTGTTATGAAGACCTTCCTCCTGACTTCCAGTCTAAACCTCCCTTCCAGCTTGAAACCATTCCCCCTGCTCCTACCACTCCAAGCCCTTGGAAACAGCCCCTCTCCAGCTTTCCTTTCCCCTTCAGGGACTGGAAGGCTGCTCTAAGATCTTCTCGGAGTCTCCTTTTCTCCAGGCTGAACAGCCCCAACTCTCTCAGCCTGTCCCCATAGGAGAGGTGCTCCAGCCCTCCACTCATCCTTGTGGCCCTCCTCTGGACACCTTCCAACAGTTCAATATCCGTCCTGTGCTGGGGGCTCCAGAACTGAACACAGTACTCCAGATGGGGTCTCATGAGAGCAGAGGTTCACTTCCCTGGAATTCATTGTAATCTGGCATAATTCCGCTGCTTTGTGTTAGGCAACTTTAATTATTTTTCTGCAATTTAATTAAGCATTTAGATAGCTGCTTTTGCTCACTCTGTGTCAGTTATTTGTTATTTGTGTCGATACCAAAAAGACAGTCTTTTTTTGCAAATCATTTTATAAAGTACAATTTTTTTGATAATGCATGCTCATACAGTTTTTGTTGCTAAACACTTTGCCAAGAGCTCTGAGATTTAAGTTGCTAATGAGATGAAAGAAGGAAAATAATATTTTTTTTTTACTTAAAATTGTGGGGCAGCTGGGTTTTAGAGCTCTGTCTATCTGCACAGCAGCACAAATAAATTAGCAGTTCCCGTGGGAATGGTTGCATAGGACAGTCTTTTGTGAATAGATGCAAGACAAATTTTGCATGTGATGGGCTAGAGTCTCCATGAAAGCACTGCACTATGCCAAGACCCCGATAAATTTTGTTCTTATATTTTTGAACAGGTGTTCTCAGCATCAGAGTCTAGGCATCTAAAGACATTTAAGATGCTTGAAACTATCCTGCCTGGACAGCATTTCACTGCCTAATGCATAGCTTTTCTCTAGGTGCCATGTTGTACATATCTGTCTCTCTTATGTTTTCTCATAGAACCATAGAATCATTAGGGATCAGAAGGGACCTCTAAAGATCATCCAGTCCAATCCCCCTGCCACAGCAGGTTCACCCAGACCAAGTCAAACAGGAACACATCCAGGTGGGTCTTGAAAGCCTCCAGAGAAGGAGACTCCACAACCCCCCTGGGCAGCCTGGTCCAGTGCTCTGGGACCCTCCCTGGGAAGAAGTTCCTGCTGAGTCGCTTCTCAACTTGTAAGTTGTTCCGAATGGCATTGGCTTGGTTTAGACAACAGTCTAGAGCTCTTTACAGATCTGAATTGTTCTCTAGGCTTCATTGACTGTATCTTCTACATGCAGGTACAAATTTAGTCAATGGAATTGTTCTTTAATATTCTACTAACTGTTCATCCTACATTGACTTGAGTAGGGTGTTATACATCTACATTTAGATATCTCAGTAATTTGAACTCACTCCTTTCCCTGAAGCCTGGTACTGAGTGACTCTGATGTATAGAGAGCAGTATTTGATATCTGAAGGATGTTCAATATAATAGTGAAAAATTGATATTGAAATACAGTTATTGGAAATTAAAAAATATATCTTCTAAACATAATTACCTATTTTTAACAGTAAGGGAAGCTAATCATTGGAAAAGCTTACTTTGAAAGGTCTTTGAGTAAGAATATCTATCTTTAAAGAAACAAATCTTCATTTTATATTTTCCCTCTTTACCTTGGTGCTGTGTTTTTCTTTCCTTCATGTTTTCTGACAAGTTTATTTAAAGACCTAAAGCTTTCTATTTTTGCTATTTTGATGAGGACATAGAAAACCTTTTGCTTCTCACACTAAAGAGAAAATAGGCTCGTCAATGTGACTAATGGTTCTGCATATTGATCAGACATTATCCTTATTAGATTTTTGAGACAGAAACCTGCGGTTTAATATTTATGTAATGATTATTCTTGTATCAATCTGAGCAACGATAATTACACTGTGATTAACATTGTGATTGAGATCTGTGTCAATTTCATTTCCTTAGATGTTTTTGATGAGTTATCTTTCTGGCTGAAGTGCTGGTACAAATTGCTGGTACAGATTTATCATCTCTCTTAAATCTTTATGATTAAATGCCAGATTTTTTTATACAGCTGTAGGTAATGTGAACAAGAATATTCTGGCTGATATTTCTAAAGGTTTGTTCTTTCTTTGAGGCTGTCTGATCTCCCACATCTATTAACTTGGAATCTTAATAGTACCTACGTGTTGTGTCTGAATGATTCCTAGATGTACTTAAGTCTCATGATGCAGATTTTCCAGCAGCCTTTGAGGAATACTGTATCCAACACCATTGAATCAGTGAATAGAACCTCCTGAAACGTGCATTCTATAGCAATACATTCTCTTATCAGGCTTTATTCAAGTGTAAGGTGCGACAAGGTTTGTAAGTACTCAGAACACTGGTGGACTTTCTATGCTGATGCAGCATAATGGATAGCACTCTTTGCATCTATGAAATTTGAAAGGATGCTAAGAATTTACAACTGCCAGGCTTTGGACAGCGAGAAAAAGATGCTTTCAACTGACACTGCAAACCTGTTCACATTGATCTGGATGAGAAAGGGATAACAATTGGCTCCTGCTGTTTGTCTGTCTATCTGGACCAAAAAGTTGTACAAACCCATATGCAGCAGTGGAGTCTTTTCCACATCAGTTTAAAATGATGACAATATTTGGCTTGTCTACTTGGAAATGGAGAAAGAGATCAAGACCAAGATGGATCATCTATTATTTTCTTGTGGATGTGTAATTATCATGTGGAAAATAATATATATCCAAGGAATATGAAGGAAATAAATTAGGAACACCTCCATTATGAGGAAAAGCTCAGGGAGCTGGGTGTCTAACTTGGAGGAGGCTGAAGGGTGACCTCATTAATTTCTACAAATATGTGATGGGTGGGTGTCAGGAGGATGAAGCCAGGCTCTTCTCAAGGTCATCTGGAGATAGGACAAGGGGCAATGGGTGCCAGCTGGAACAGAGGAGGTTCTATATAAATCTCAGAAGGAACTTCTTCCCAGGGAGGGTACCAGAGCACTGGAACAGGCTGCCCAGGGGTGTTGTGGAGTCTCCTTCCCTCCTTCTTTGGAGACGTTCAAGACCTGCCATTGGACTAGATCTTTCAAGGTCCCTTCTGATCCCTAATGATTCTATGGATTGGAAGTTAGGTGGTGAGTCCTGGGTTTTCATCTCTGTTTCAGGAATGCTATGTGTTTTATAAATGGTAACCAGACAAAAAGCATTAAAAACAGAGACAGACAAAGCTACCATCTTTGCTCATGTGAAAGTTATAAATTACCTATTACAGTACCAGGATCTAACCTACAGGATTTCCTTCTGTCAAGTTACCTTTCATTTTTGCATGACTCAACCAGATCAATAAGGAGCATCTCTCTGACTCCTCTATTCCTCTCTGTGTACTCCACTGCTTAAAAGTATATAATTAGTCAAGAAATTTTCTTGGTCAGAGGGACTCTGCTTCCACATACATTTACAGGTCCACAACTGCATGTAGTTTTGGATATTTATTCAAGTTTGTCTCGAAAAAGAATGCTGTAAGATTTTGAGTTCAGCTCACGTTCACTCACAAGAGGTGTGGATTTTACATTATCTGCCACAAGAAAATGACTGATTTACCTTATATGCCACAAGAAAATTACTGTCTCATGCTTCTAAATCAAGAACCTAAGCTCTAGAAAGTTGTGCTGTTTTGCCTCACTTATTTCATGCTGGATGAGACAGAGGCTTTTCATTCTCTATGCTTTTATAGAATGTATTTATTGCACTTCTTGTGTTGGGGTATTGACAATATATTCATAGGAAGCTAAGCATTAAAGCATTAAATATACTCTTCAGAGTTTGAGATGGTTGATTGAGAATTACAAGTACAGTTTATGTTAATACAAGATTTTAATGTGGAAGGTTCTTAGATGCATCTCAAGATGCCTTTTATAGTTAACACTATTTGCAGAAAAATAGAGTATCTATTCTCATAGTCTTATTATAGTATGATGCTTAATTTTCTTCATCTGTGTAGGTGTTATTTACAAGATGACTTCATTCTGTTCTGACAACTTTTACAGCTGCCTTTCAAGATTTGTAATTCGATCCAGCAATAAAAAATGTTCCAAGTAGTTTTTGATTTGCTGAAAAGAACAATTTATTACCAGGTTGAGAAGTTAGAATCCCGTGTTCACTCATTGCAGCATTCTGTGTGTTGATTTTAACTCAGAGTTTGGAGTTAATGTATGTGAATCCTAGACATACAGTGATTAGTATGTGCAGTTCTCACAATCAAATTCTAAATACCTTTGCAATTAGTTTTCAAAGTATTGCCTACATTTGCATTTAATTGCAGTAAACACGACCATTTCATAGGTTCTACTATCGAATACATCATGCCTCACAATTGCAAACTGGAAATGTGGGTCTATCAATATGTAATAATCATTTTGACTGACTAAACTGCAATGTAATAGAAAAAAATGCACTGTAAAAAGGTCAATAGGGATTATGTATGAGACTTTCAGTGATTCTATAAAGTCTTCAGAGATCTATACATTGCTTAAATACTTTTTATGAACTTTATTTTAAATACATAGTGCAACTTCGGGCAGATATTGTGTAAAGAGAATTTTTTTATTGTTCTTAAAGTAAAAATCTTGAGAAAGGAAGGGGAGGAGAAATTTTCCTTCCACTTCTCATGCAAAATAGACACAGACTATCTTGTTCTAATATTTACTGATCTGTTCTGCTTCACATTTCCCACTTTTTACTAAAGTGTGTTAAGAGATTGCTGCAATCTTCTGATTTCACTACCACTTGTGACACTAGACTTAGAATCATAGAATCACTGGGGATTGGAAGGGACCTTGCAAGATCATCTAGTCCAGTCCTCAAAGAGGATTCAGCCAGCAGACAGCAGTGGCCAAGGTATTTCTTTTCTGATGCGTGACAAGCCAAAGTTGCTGACCACTGCCTGTGTGTGGAAGAATAAATTCTTGTCCAGCTGTTTAAGCAGTAAGTACATAACTATGACTGCATGTGTGTGTGTTTTCCCTGTGAATTCCATGCATTTCTGCCCTGTAATTAGATCAGTAACATGAGTAAATAATAAATTGAAGATGGTTTGTATCTAATTATTTACTCCTTTGGGTAACAGAAGCTCATTGGAACAGGTGTAGTTCCCTACTATGTATGCATGTGGTATCATGCTTATCATGCTGGAAGCCTCTGATCACTGACACTTTACAATTAATGAGCTAAACTCAAACGAGAGATGAATCCAGACAAAAATCATTCATCCTTTTCTTAAATCTGGATGCAATAGTTTTTAACCTTATTTCCTATAGAATAGCACACATTACTGGGTAGAGATAGATTACCTTAATCTAACAACACTGTCACTAGTCTATACTGATAAATTCTTGTTTAAAAATTATTAGCACATTATGTGTGGGCAGTAAAATCATAATCTCAATTCTTATGTAAAGTCTTTACCTGAAGAAGCAAGTAGGATGGGAAATCTATTTTTGCCCTGCTAAATTTACTGTTTATTCACTGTTACTTGACTCAGATCCTTCCAATTAGTATTGATTTTTCATATCATCTGCTTAAGAAAAATATTTCTGAATTTAATGCATTGAATGTTTTATGATGAACATAACATAAAAATAGTAAGAGTTATAAAATTGGACTATTTTTCTTCATGAACATTTATTGTCTTTAATATATTTTTAAGATTTTCTATTTACTGAAGAAGATTCAACTTATTCATAAACAACACCTATTTATAGATTATTTGCTTATGACCACATTAGTCAGAGGAAAAAAAAACCATCAGAAGCTTCAGCAAGAAAACATGAAGCTGTTTCTCTTCCTTGTTTTCTGCAGATTTCTGTGTCCTCTGCCAAATCTGAAAATACATACTATATCAGGGGGGTTGTGGAGTCTCCTTCTCTGGAGATGTTCAACATCTGCCTGAATATGTTCCTGTGCGACTTGGTCTGGGTGATCCTGCTGTGGCAGGGGGATTGGGCTGGATGATCTCTCAAGGTCCCTTCCGATCCCTAGTGATTATAGGATTCTATATAGTACACTGAGGAATTTTACATCTTTGGAATGATTTTATGTATCTGGCTTTACAACAAAATATTTGCAGATTTGGCTGTATTTAGAATGCAACTGACTTGTCTTTTCACCCATCTCCTGCTGTCTGCATCATTTGATGTATGATCTATTGCATATTTTCCATGTATGCACACAAGATTTCTTTCAAAATGCCTAGACAAGGTCATGTGTTTCCGTGATTGCATCAGCAGCTCTTTGGCTGGAGAAGTTCAAGTGGGCCTCTGGTGTTACGGTTACATCATTCAACTGGCAGTGTGTTGGTTGTTTCATTAGTGAGGAAGGACTACTGAAACTGAAGGCAGTTAATCACCCAAGGGCCTGGAATACCACTCAGCCTCCTATTCCAGTTGGGAGTGAAATGCGGTTCAAGAAGTCATTGTGTTCTAGATTTGAAAAATCCCAGATCTTCTCTTTACATGAAAATATGGCCTCTTAAATGAAAGGATTTTACAAGAGTCTGAAGAGTGATCTAAAAAAACTTTTAATGATAATGCTCCAGAATAAAAATAACAACAAAGCAGGCATTTTCTTTCGTCTAATGCTGACATTCCCCAAAAAGCAATCCAGTGAAATAAGGTGGGGACACACACATGACAGCATGCCACCCAAACACAAACACAGATGAAGAATGTAAATACAATGCCTGCTAGATACATATCTACATATATCCAGCTATTAATCAATGTTTTGGGAATTGTGGATTTGAAAATTACATGTTTTGGCATCGTTAAGGAATGCAAAATTACACTGATAGTAACAAAGACTGTTTAGAATCCACCTTCCTTATGCTCAAGGCTACAGTTATTTCTGATTAAGGGCACTCAGAAGCTTTATTCATAAATACTTGAGGCTGACAAAAGGTTTAGATTCACAATTCATGGTAGCAGGAGAAGGAAGATCAAAATGATTCTTGGCTTCAGACAAAGGCTGTGGGAATTCAGGTCAGTGAAATGGACTAGACCTAGGAGAAGTTATTCATTTTGTGTTGTACAAATAACGGTTAAGGCAAAAATAAAGCACAAGCTTTGCCCAGAATTCTGTACAAGAGTAAAACCTCAGACAATTCTCTATGTAACTATTTTCAGCAGGGTGCCTTTAAATCACAACCAAGTCCATTTTGTTAGCCTTTAATAGTCTCTTTTAAGGCAGTTTGTTTTTGCTTAACAACAATATCTGATCTCTCTTGCCAGGGTATTCAATTTCTCCTCAAATTAATTTCAACCTTCCCTTGCAATTTAAAATTTTTATTTGCCATTGTCAATGTAACATCAATTATTTGTGGCTCTGCCCTCAATTTGACTGCAAGAATCAGTCTCTTGGTACTGTTTAAAATCTTGTTAGGAATTTTAGAAAGAGATACTGGAACAATCTAATGATAATTATTTTTGTCATTGTACGTTTGAGTAATCACGTAGCCTTTATAATGGAGTCTGATAATAGTCCGTATTCTACAGGAATATGAATTGCATAAACTAAAAGCACGAAATGTGAACAGGTTAGGAGTCTCTAAATAAATATAGGACCTGAATTAACATATGTGAAAGCTCTACTTTGTAGGCAGGGCAGTTAATTTTCCCATCTTTGTTTTGTGTCTCAGGAACATGAGCAACTCATCTATTTCCTTTCATTATTTTTGCATAGATCGAAGTTTCTTCATCATTTTCTTTCTTTCTCAGAAGTTCTAATGCCATAAGTCCGTAACTACTTAGCAAGTTTTCTCATAATAGCAATACTCATTCCTGCTCTAGCTTCATACTGACGATGAACATATTCCCTTCATTCCCTTCAGATGTGCCACTCCCTCTGCCAGTTACCTTTTTCGCACACGGGTATGATCTTATGTGGGAACTTAATGAATTAGGAGCAATACTATTATGTGTCTGCAGAAGAAATCTCGCCTTCATTAAAAACTGGATAACGCAATGCAAACTATTTAGACTGATACACAGACTAATGAGAAGTGTAGTCATTTCATTCTTGCTTTGTGGAAAGTATTTTTAATAAAAAGAGGTAAAACTAATTAATTCCTTGCCCCCAGGGGCCCAGAGTCTGCCAGCTAATGCAGTTCTCCCATGAACCCCACAAGTCCCCAGTGTTTCAGGACACAGTCCCTCTAGTAAACAAGGTCACTTGTTCTTAATATACAGATTTTCTGCGCCGAAGGATACTCATTTAACTAATGAATTTATAAATTAATAATAACCTTTTTCCTTCCTTTTTGTAGAAGAAATATTCAGATGAGAAGGAAAAGTAGATGCAAAAGGTAGAAAGGAGGTCACCAAGAAATGCCAACTTGGCAAGATCACGTACAGGTACTTCTAGAAGTTCTGCTAAAGCACATGGAGGACAGGGAGGTGATTTGAGACAGTCAGCGTAGTTTCACAAAGGGCAAGCCCCGCCTGATCAACCCAGTGGTCTTCTAGGATGGAGTGACTATATCAGTGAAGAAAGGAGAATGTAATCTGGACTTCTGTAAGGTATTTAAACAGTCCCAACATCCTTCTCTCTAAACCAAATATAGACATACTTGACGGGAGACTTTTCAGTGGATAACAAGTGTGTTGAATGACTTCATCCAGAAAGCAGTGGTCATTGGACTGATATCCAAATGGAGATCAGTGTCCCTTCTGGGATCCGTACTGGGACCGAAACTGTTTAGTGTCTTCGCTAGTGACACAGAGGTTGGGATCCAACACACTATCAACAAGATTACAGCTGACACAACAAGGCCAAGTGAGAGGTCTGGCACCTGATCTGGGAAAACCAGAAAATGTCAGTTCAGGCTGGGGGATGCTGTGACTGAGAATAGCTGTGAGGAGAAAGGCTGGGGGGTACATGTGGATGAAAAGCTGGACATGAGCTGATAATCTGCATTCACAACCCAGAAAGCCAACCTTATCCTGGGGCTGCTGCACCAATAAAAACATGGACAATAGGCTGAGTGAGGTGTTCCTGCCACTGTACATTGCTCTCATGAGACCTCACTTGGAGCACTGCATCAGGGTCTGGAGTCCTCTGCACAAGAAGGGCATGAGGATCCAATTCCAGAGAATCAGCATGATCAGAGGAACACTTCTGTTCTGAGGACAGACTGAAAGGGTTTAGCCTGAAGAACAGAACACTTCAGAGATGCCATATTATAGCCTTTTAGAATTTGAAGTGAACTCATAAGCAAAATAGGAATGGTCTCTTTAGCAGGGCCAGACAGGACCAGCAATAATGGTTTTGAACTAAAAGAGTGTAAATGTAGACCAAATTCAATGACTTTTTTTTTTTTGTTTTTATGAGGGTGATGAAACACTGGAGCAAATTGTCCAGAGAAATGCTAGATGCTCCTGGAAACTTCCAAAGTCAGGTTGCAGGAGGTTGTCAGCAGCCTGATCTAGTTGATGTCACCACAGGGACAGCGTAGGAAGAGATGACTTTTGAGAGTTTCTTATAACACAAAGCATAACATGATTCTATGGTTCTATACTATGATAACAAAACATCAAATGTAATTCTCTTTGTGTCGCCAAGTTTAGATGGGCTTGCCACTGTACAAAATTTCTCAGAGGGTTTTGTGGTCAGCTAATGGAAACCCTGAGAATCCAGTTTTTATACAAGCCAAAGACTTGACAAGGACGGTTGGAGTGGCACCATCACATTGAAAAAGTACCATCTAAATCTGTTCGGTGAAAGGATTAAAGCTCTATCACATCTTATTTCAGCTTTCTTAGAGATTCATAAAATGGTTCAGGTTGGAAGAGCCCAAAAAGATCATCTAGTTCCAACTCCCCTCCATTAGACCAGGTTGCTCAAGGCCCCAGCCAATCTGGCCTTGAACACTTCCAGGGAGCTGGGGGGCAGCCACAACCTCCCTGGGCAACCTGGTCCAGTGCTTCAGCACCCTCATCATGAAGGCTTTTCCAATATGTTTAGATGGGGTAACCATGTGAGAATTTGTTTTTGTTATTTTTCACTTTGTTGCTTGCTTTCTGAATTGATAGAGGAAATTTCTACCCCCACGGGTAGATGTAGCCAACTCAGAGCAGAGAAACTTTACAACAGGAATGAGTGACGAGAGGGGCATGCGTTCATAGTCTCTGGCAACTTTGCTCTTTGAATTGGGCACAAATCCAATGTGATTTACATTCTCTGCAGATCTTTGCCTTTACAGGGAAGTGCTGCTAACTCAGCAGTGTGCTTCTCTTCAATCAGTGCTAAGCTACGGTTTAGACACACTGATAATTGTCTATCTGGAAAGAAAATAAACTAAGTGCTGCAATTTTCATTTGAATACTTTAAAAGCTAGAGGACAATCAGGAGTGCTTTACCCAAGACTCACTCTTTCAAGACTTCGGGGCAGATTTTCTTCTGTGACAAGTTGTACTCAGAAAATGAACTTATTAAAAAACCTCGTGCGAGAATTCAGCTATTTAGATAAAAGCTAATTCTCTGTGCGGTCATTCATGTACCTCAGATATGGGGCGAAAGAAAAGACACTTAATAGTCAGAAAACAAATTATGCAGGCTAGAACTGTATATAGGACATAAAGAGACAAAGACAGAAATAACTTCAACTGAAGGCAAGGAAGTGTCCAACAGCCTTGAAAATAGGGAATAAAACTGTGAGAAGATAGGTGAGATACACAAATGGCACTGGAAACCACAGCAATGTAAACAATTCACCCAGTGGAGAAACAGAGATTGTAGGACATTCCAAATTTGATTTTAGGGATAACAAAAGGAATGAGGAATTATCTGCAGTAAGTACAGGCCATTTCAGTAAACGCAGATGTAACATGGGTTTGCAGAGCAATGAATAGAAAGAAAGATAAACTATGATAGAAGGCATTTTACACCACAACCACCAATGTGTAGAAATCTCCTGCTTTAACAGTAAGAGGAAGCAACTGTCAACATTACGCTCTTCCCATTGAGGGGCTTGGGAAATTTACCAAACCTTTCGCCCAGTATAGTCTGAAACAACAGTCCTTTGTTCTAAGCAGAAACACTAGACGTGTGATTCTAAGAGTAAGAGAAAGGGGCACATTCTGGGAGTAGTAAGTGCAACCACCTCAGTTGTCTTACTAGTAAGATGTTTGAACATAAGTTTAGTAAACACCCTGAGTCAATGTTAGGCCCTGGAATGACTTTTTTAAAATAAAACTGATAGGTTAAAATATGTGATACATTAGCCATGTCTCTGATTCTTGAAAATTGTTAACCCTGGTGATTAATGACAAGATATCTTTTCCAGAGTACTACAGGGTATGCTATGTATCAGCATATGCCATGTTAATCAAGGGAAAGTCCAGGACAACTGGAAGACTTCCTATTGCATGATTTTCAACATGTCAATACAATGTATGATCTGGTCAATCAATTCATGACTGAATATTTAATTAATCTGATTTGAGCAGCTGCATACTATAGTAATAATTATCCTCAACATCAGTCCTACTTTGCTGTCACTCCTCCCTTTTCTCTCAAAAACAAACAAGAAAACAGGCAAGTTGATGCAGTATTTGGAGCAAAACATGTAGGCTCGACAAAACTGTATAATTAGACAAACACTGTGGGGAACACAGCTAAAAAATTAACTTCTCAGAAAGAACATTTGTAGAAATATAAACATGCTTGCAAGAAAGAAACCCCTTTTTTAACATTGTCCTACATTTAGATATCCTGCTGTTATCTCCTCCTCACAGTTTCATCCTATAGGGAGCAAACGTAGTTTGATATAATTCAAAGTGTTTCAGATATGATTGACCAAACCAACAAACTTCTTGGAGATGGTTTTGTTCTTAAGTCATTTTTAATCTATGTTTTGCTCAAGGGATGATGTCTGTTTCTTGAGTTTCTGTCTGTTTCTAATGCCTGTATCTCTTTAATTAATCTGTCAACACTGTTGCTGTTTCTCCTGTGCTTATGACATTCTAATCAAATAAACACTCTTTCATAATAAACTCAATCATCATATATATCTTCATTTCAAAATAGATAAACTGGTTTTCCCCCCAACTACAGTAAGGCAAATAGAGTCCTCAGCCCTCAAGGTAAGAAAGAAGTGAAGAGTACTGTGAGTAATGGAATTTAATACATTTAGATTTGAACTCAGTCTTTGTCTTTTGCCTTGTCTTCTCCTAAGTCCTTATACCAGAGATGCTGTTCCTTGTTACATCTGTCACAGTGGACTCCTTGGCCCCTTCACAGTGACTGTCACTGAAAGGACATCCTACTGAAAGCGTTGAGGAAGATTTCATCTCTCTGCTGCACAGCTCAGTGATTTAGTAGGTTCAGCAATGTGACATGCTGAATCAGCTCTGCTACTGTTAGAAGTCTCTGACTACTTGGTGATTATGTGTGGATTCACGGAAAGGTTATGCTACATAAGAGGAAAATGAGGGTAGTCAAGTACAGGAGAACCACTTAGAGTGAAGTGGTGTGAAAATCCCCAACAACCTCAGTGCATTTCAATAAACATTTTCATCAGGCTGTGTACAGTGATGCTTCTAGAAAAGCTTCCTTTCAGATACTAAACCCTTTGGAAACCACCAAATAATGTGCCTAGGTAGAGTTAAATAGGTGAAAATATTGTCTTCTCAAAACAGCAAAAACAGATGCAGATTCTCTCAGCTAAAAGTAAAAATCATTTCAGCTAATTGTTTTGCAGATGTTTTACCTTATACTACAAGTTATACAGTAAAAGCTATTTGATTTTTAAGT
This sequence comes from Upupa epops, assembly GCA_013397515.1. Taxonomy (NCBI): domain Eukaryota; kingdom Metazoa; phylum Chordata; class Aves; order Bucerotiformes; family Upupidae; genus Upupa; species Upupa epops. The sequence continues at coordinate 142,819 of VZRI01004387.1, forward strand.
CAATGTAACTTCAGGAACTGAAGACTACTCAGCAGGGGTGAGGTTCACCCAGCCAAGCAGGACAAAATCATCTCAGAATCAGAGAAACATAAGGTTGGACAGGACCTCAGAGATCATCTAGCTCCAAAGCACCTGCAGTGGGCAGGGACACCTCTCACTAGATTATTCTGGCGAGTGCCCTAGCCAGCCTGGCCTTGAACACTTCCCTACCAGCTGTTTTGCCAACATGGTGAGGAGAGCTTTAAACAAGAAATAACATGAAAGGACATGACAACCTTCAGTCAAATGCAAAGACAACAAACCGAGTTGGCAAGCCAAGGGGGTAGGGTGATGTGGACAAGAGCAATTTCACAATCACAATAGTGGAGCAGAAAACAGCCCACCATAAACTACTCACAGAAATAAGGCAGAGTCAGGTGGACAGCACTGTGGCAGAGGCTTTCACAATTTTTCTGGGAAATCAGCATGAGCCAATGCCCATCTCAAGGGGTTATGTACCAACACATGCAGCACTGGGAAAAAAATGGCAATTAGATGCCTGTGCACAGCTGCAGGGCTACGATCACATTAACAAGAGAGATGTTGTGGGATGACAAAACTGTGATGGATGAGTACAGGTTAAGTAGGACATGCTGGGAAAGGGAGGAGAGGGAGTTTCTGTTTATGTGAGAGAGAAACAGGAATGCAAGAGCTAGATACACACCTCCCAAGATGGTAGCCTGCATTTGGTAGGCTAAAATACTTCCAACCGGAACCATTCTATGGATCTATGGATTTATGTATTTATGGTTATTATACATGGAGGTGCAGAAAAAGGACACTCAGGTTCAGTCCAGATCTATCTTGCTGGGCTTGTATGCTTCTCTTACTGCTGTTTTCAGTAAACATCTCTATGTACAGCGACATTATTTAGAGAAGGCTCTATATCCCAGGTAGATTTTTTTTGCTATAATTAAATTAAGCCTCAATAAGTAAAAATGTCCTAGAATAAGTAATCCTTTCATTTGGAATCTAACAACAGGAGATCAGTGCATTGGGAGTGGGGTGGTCTACTGAAACCAAATGAACTCATTTTAGTTGAATTATTAAATAAGTAACAACAGCTGAGAGACAAATGAAAGCAATAGCTAAAACATGACGTTTTCAGAGACAGACCATATTCTGCCATTGTCTGGAAATCAGTATTGTTCTCTATGCTGCCTCTGTCTTCCCTGCTGCTCAAAGCTCTGAATCCCCATGGAAACAGGTTGGCCTTACCATTAAAAAAGGCTTCCTAACTTCTTACAAAACAAAATAAGACTTGTCCCTGGTAAATTTAAATCACCACTCTGAAATCTGTAGTTTGGGAAATCTGGAGGGGTTTTTATGCTAGTTCCTTCCTGTCCAATTAAAACTGAACTGAACCTTCTGGAAGCATCTAAAGCATGCGGATTCTTAGGATAGTCACTTATACAAAAAATAGCAAACAAAACAAGACTTTAGTTATTAATACTTTTTGTTAATAATAACTTTATTATTTTAGCTGAATAAAGAAAACAAGGTTTATAGTTTAAGCTCATTTGTCAAAAATCAATGCCAAGTGTTTTTAACTTTTTAAAAAGCTGGTCAAGTGATACCAAAAATATTCTTTCAAGAAAGAATTCTATAAATATGTTGTTGACAGTATAAGCATTAATACACATCTGCTTCATAAAAAAATAACCACTATGCACGGCACAAAGGAAAAGAAAAAAACAACCCGCACTGATTTGCAAGATCATGGCCTAAAAGCTCTATGGATGTCTACAGGAAGATTTATATTCACAAATATTTTCAGCAAAAGCTGTTATTTCAGTTGTTCTGCAGGATCAAAGAGACAGAAGCACAGAAACTACAAACAGTAGTCTTTCTCAAAGATCAAGGATTAGGCTGAAATGCAAAAGACAAGCCTGCGTTGATAAGGTCATTTATAGTCTCTTTACCTCTGCTATTGTCAACGCAGTCCTGAGTAACAAAACCACCATCATTAAAAGCAGTTTATGTGATACCCCAGGTTTAACTGATGATATTGTAATAATTGAAATTGTTAGAACTCAGCCTATTATTCTACATCAACACTGAAACTTTATAAAGGAAGTAGAACACCTTCCTTATGTGGAAAGATTGAGGGAGTTGGGTCTTTTAAGCTTGGAAAGGAGGAGGCTGAAGGGTGACCTCACGAATGTCTATAAATACATGAGGAGTGGATGTGAGGAGGCTGGAGCCAGGCTCTTCTCAAGGTCATCTGGTGATAGGACAAGAATCAGTGAGTACAAGCTAGAATAGAGGAGGTTCCATATCAATATCAGAAAGAATTTCTTCCCAGTGAGGGTAACAGAGCACTGAACAGGCTGCCCAGGGGGGTTGTGGAGTCTCCTTCTCTGGAGATATCCAAGACCTGCCTGGATGTGTTCCTATGCGATTTTGGTCTAGGTGGTCCTGTTGTGGCAGGGGGATTGGACTGGATGATCTTTCGAGGTCACTTCTGATCCCCAATGTTAGAATGATTCTATGAAAAGAGTATTTGAGGAAAGATTGTGACTTTCTACACTTCTATTGCGATGATTCTGCCATAAGCAGTGTGATAGTCTTTGAGTAATTGTTATCACATAAAATCACATGGCACATCTCCCAGTTTTAATACTTTCTTTCTCACTCTTGGACAAAAGCAAGTCAAGAGAAATTTTGAAAACTAGCATTAAAATGAAGTTTTATGATAAGGAAAGAGAAAAGGAGGTATGAGCAAAATATTTATATATTCCTCTGTGTTTTCAAGCTTCTCTGTTATTCAAGTGAAGTTACCATTTTATTTTGATTATGGAAGAGAGTGTAGTAGTACCTATCTGAGAATTAAGTTATAGATCCAAATATTTAGGACCACTTTTTCAAGTTAATATATTTTTCTTAGCTGAAACAGCATGAAAGTTTCTTATTCATTGTTTAACTATCAGTTTCTAAAGTACAGTGGGTAAATGAAGAGCAAGTACTTAGTATGACACATACGAAGAGCAATGTTTTAAGTCTCTGCATTATTTTTATTTCAGACACATTTCACTTCAGTGAAACAGCCAGTGGACACAAACAAAAACGCATTCGCCGTGAAGAATTGTACAACCAATTTGACAATAAATGCTGTGTATTCCCTGTGGAATGTAGTTCATTGTGCATAGATAAATCTGTCAGCATGACACATGTTGAATTTCTCAAGGATATAGCTCAAAGGCAAGTTATCAACAGGGCTTTTCGATCTGTTGCTTCCTTAGGCATAGAGTTAGAATCTGTATCACTTCACACACAAACTTAATACTCTTAGATGCCCTTTCTGTAAGTTCTAGAATTCTATCTAAAAAGCTTACCTCACCAGTGTAATTTTTCACCTGAATTTTCTGCTGACAAGAAATAATCAAGCAATTTTATGTAATTTCTCCATGAAAAGTGAACTACAACATACATTTGTCTTCGTTGTCAGTTCTCTACCAGAAGCCCCATTTTAATGATGCCTCATGAGAGTATTCGGAACAAAGTTTACCCTGTTACTACAACAGAGTTGTTAGTTACTACTAAGAGATTTTCATAATTATAGGTACAATGACAGCTGTCATTAATAACCTATAGTTAACTTTTGATATAAAATTTGTGTTATTTTTCTTTTTTAATTTGACTAATGGCAGAAAAATTACGTTATATATCCATTTCACACGTGTGACCCCTCTTTTACTTTACCAGTAGAAGGACTGTGTGTGAACCCTTTTTAAATATACACACATACATAGCTAGCTTCCAAAACACATTTCTCTCTTGACAAGATACAGTATAAATAATTTATAGACACAATTTATTGCAAGATAGAAATATGCTGATATGAAGGACAGAGTACTACCTTCTATTCAGGGAGAAGCAACACAGTACCCACTGTTGTAATAAATGGTGTATTTTGTTTGGGAAGGCATTTTATGGATTTATTTTTCACTTATGCATTGCATGTTTTCTGTAATTTAACTCCTGGTACTTTTACTTTTATATGTATATATATATATATATATCATGGCTTAAGATATTAAGAGGAGGAAAGGAGGAAATTAATTTTCCTCGCTCTTATCTTTGGTGCGGGCTGTCCTTAAACGTGAGTAAAATGGCTGTACTTAACTATGTAATAATCCACCGTTCATGCTGAGTTAGCAAAGAGAAACAGCATCTTTTCAGACATCAGCCTTCTAGAAAGCCTTCTCAAAAAGGAAATAAAAAATCACCTCATCTCAAAATCACCTGCTTGAGACTGACTCCACAGGCTAAATCCCTCTGCAGGCAGATCTTAACAGCCATTTATCTCTCATACACCCCTGGTGCTGACTTTCCCTGAGGGCAGAGAGAAACATTTAGCAATATAGGATGTTATTTCCCCGGTAATTAGCAATCCCCTAGGCAGACTGGTTCAGCTTTCTCCTCAGAGACACTTGGGCATGGTGACCTACCTCCAGGCCTCAGCAATTTCTACCCCTTGAGGCACTGAGCTGATGACTGCCTTCCAGGCAGATGCATGTCTGCCTGTTCCTTGTGGGTGACTCATTTCTGATGCAGTTCTCAATAGCATTTTTCACTTCTTAAAAGACATCCTTTGTCTATTTATGTTAATAGAATATGTTATTAATAACTGATTAATCAGATCACTGCTTTCAGTTGCAAATGTGCAGTCTGACACATTAAATATTTTCTGAGAAACAGAATATTTAATAATATTTAATAGCTCGAGTTGAAAAGCTAAAATGGTTAAAGAAGTTACCCTACATAGGATTTAGATTTGCATACAGACAGTTGTTTTGGTGAAACTGGATGATTTCCATGCAGATTTTAAAATGCATCGTATTCCCCGTCTCTAACATTAAGTTAATTTAACTGAAATTAGCACTTAGTAATGAAGGCAAACAAGTAATGGATTTTTTTTTCTGGTGTTTAACTAAAATGAAATAAAGCAAACATGGAATGCAAGTAATTTTTTCAGCAGGCTTAAAAGTAACATTTATGAAGAAAGCTCTCTGGCAAATAAAGCGTAAGCATTTAATGGCTAATCATTGAATCTGAGGTCAAAGATACATTACAAAAGGTAGTACCAGAGAGAAGATCAACTTTCAATTGGATTGATATTCTGCCTTGCAGGCAAAGGTGCTGTATAGGTTAAGGACTATTAATGCCTTTCAGTCAGAGGTAGAAAGTAAAAATATGATCTAATTGGATGGTTTGATTCAGTTAGGGAAGCTGCAGAATATCAGATGGTGTGCTTTATTACAGCTGACTGCCCTGACCCCAAAACATTAACAAATCCCCAAGTAACTGCCTCTTATTTTCCTTAGGACCTCAATTCTATCATCACCACAGTGAGCAGCACAGGGATTTCACTGCATTTGTATTATTACACATAGCCTGGTGGTCACAACACACAGAGAAAAAACAAACCTTGTTTCCCTGATTTTAAGTTCTTTTTTCTGATCCAGTTAAGTTGCAGGGACTTGGCACTGGTTGCCAATACAGCACCTGAAGCAGGTATCAAATCAGAGAGGACAGTGAGAGATACCACAGGATCTTGAAAAAAGCAACCAAACATAATTCTTAGCCCAAATTCCTCCCTTCTTCCAGAGCTCAGCTGTGTGTCTGCCATTTCCCTGCTAAGCAGCACAGGGAGGCAAGAAATGTGGAGTTGCAATCAGTCATTTCCATGCTGTTTGCTTCCTTTATGATCAGCACCCTGCGCTGGAGTAGGGCCCTCCACAGGCTGGGATTCTGCTCCACTGTTGTTTTTCATGGGCTGCAACATCACTGTGGGCCACAGGGCAATTGGTGCTCCAGCATGACACCATGTCCCTTCCTCACTGACCTTTGTGTGCTCATGGTTGTCTTTCTCACATTCCACTCCTCTGCAAAACAAAAGAAACCCCCTATCAGATTTTTCTTATCTTAAATATATTGCAGAGGCAAGGATTTCCTGAACCTTGGCCAGAAGCAGGTCCAACTTGGAGCTATGGGAGTGTTACATAGCTTCTTAGAGGAGCCACATCAGGATCCCTTTACCAACACCTCATTAGACACAAACGTAACACAATTGTCATCAAGGTAATGACTAAAACCTTCTGAAGGATGTTCAGCCTATTGCCTGCTACTCATCCCCATCTTAGCACTGCATCTTGTGTTTTCAGGAATCAAGCTGTACTGGAAACCCTAGTACCCACAATCACCAAGAGAAGTAAAATAGAGAGGTCTACAATGGACAGACCTTTCATTATCATGGTGTACAATACCTTGCTCTTTTAGTTACAACCATCCACAGCTTTCTACACTCAGAACTCCACTGTCTGCTTCATAATTGCTGTGTTTCTTTCCTTTTAATTTAAAAATTAATCTCAAGTGGAGTAGTTCAGAGCTTAGACCACTCCTAGGCTTCTCAGACTGTCAGTGGAGCAATTGAGAAATGCATATATTTTCAGGAGATGAGTTCCAGGGTCAATTATAACTTCTCTTCTGTTTGCAGCCTTCACCTTTATTCAGAGCAGAGAACACTGCCACACTAGACAGGCAAACAATTTAAATAGCGAGTCAGATACCACTATAGAAAAATCTGAAGTCTCAGAATATTTTTGATTCACACCATTGCCTTCTTTGTGCAAGCTCCAGACGACATATTTTAAGTGGTAGAATAACATACAAAGACATTTCAGCCATCTGCAAACGCCATTTATGCATAAAAATATATCACAGAAAATATAATTAAGTGCAATATCAATCAGAAAAATAGTCATTGTCTAAATTGTTTCTACCCGCTTAATTTGTCTGCTGCAAATGCATTATGAATCAGACCCAAACTGCAGAATCGCAAGCTACAATTTCCACAGAACTACCCCAGGTACCAGGACAGGTTAGGAACTGACTAGTTGGAAAGCAGTGAAAGAGAAAGGGACCTGGGGGTCCTAGTCAACAGCAGGAGACCTATGAGTCAGCATGGTGCTCTTGTAGCCAAGAGTGCCAACAGCATCCTGGGATCCATTAGAAGGGGGGTGGTTAGCAGATGGGAGAGAGGTTCTTCTCCTCTTCTACTCTGCACTAGTGAGACCACATCTGGAGTATTCTGTCCAG